>CM041778.1:159442189-159557493 GCA_023374045.1 Limonium bicolor | reverse complement strand
CAGATGCTCAGGAAAAACCACGAATAAGTGCCTTTGATTCTCGAGGTAAAGCATTGCCTTTTGGAAACTCTTCCTTCTTTGATTTTCATCAAGGCCGAGTGCCTAGGGTTACTAACCCTTCTTATTCTTCATCTTATTCTACGATTTTGGAGCCAATTTCTCTAACAAATTGATGTCAAAATTTCTAAGGAAATCAAGCTTAAATATTAAGTTAATAGTTAATATACAAGGTAAATCCTACAACTACCTATTTCAAGGTTCTAATTGTTGATCTATATATGATCTAACATATTGTTCATCTTATTATTTATTGCCGAAATTTTGGTGATTAATATTCAATTTTTAGCTTATTAAAAGTTAATGTTTATTAAATCTAAGAATAGATTTATACTCCTTATGATATAAGCTTCAATATAAACTATCATAATATACAAGAAAAATTCATATACTATGAATTTCAATATGGCCAAAAATTAAGGGCTTATTAATGAGTTAGAAAAATGATCTAACTTAGTTAAATTAAAGGAATTAGAGTAATTAAGAGTAAAATGTAAAATTTAGGAAGTTTGGTACCTAAAGGTGAATACTGAAATTAATGGGGTCAATATGGAATTTTTGAGAGTTTAGATGATGAGAAATAATTGTAGAATTAAGTTTACAATTTATAAAGAGTTTATAAGTATTATAAGGAATTTATAAGGTTTTTGGTGTTTAAGGTTAATAAAAGATGGTATATATATACTATAACATTAGATAATTAAATCTGGTGACTTAGAGATGTTTAAAATGATTTTTGATGTTCAAAAATCTGTAGGAAAATTAGTTACAAAAATTAGAAATTAATTAGAGTTAAATTGGTTAATAAATGAGTTAAGATAAAGAAAAGACCACAAGGGTAAAATGGTAATTTCCCTGGTCAAACATGGTCAAACATGGTCAGTGACAGTTTGTGAAATGTTTAGAGGAGCTAGAATAAATTTTTAAGCAAAAGATTAGATATTAAAAGGATAAAGGAATAAAAAGTTAAGTTAAATTAACTTTAGGGGTAATATTGTAAATAATGGAAAGTTAGGGGGTTTGACCGTAAAAGACTGGTCAAACTTGGGTATATTTGGGTATTGACCAAAAGTATAAAAAAAATTAATTAAGAAAGACTTTGGAAGAAATTAGAAATAAAATAACAAGTTTAGAACTTATTATGAGTAAAATAGAAATTAAAAGAAAACTATGGGTAAGGAATGTAGATAACACATTTTTATGTGTTTAGAAGGTTAAGGAAATTAAATAACGAATTTAGAAACAAGTTGTAAAAGAAACAGAGTTAAGACAGGGTTAAACGAGACCCGTATATAACTTAGGTATACGAGGGGTATACCCGTAATTTAATAAGTATAGAAGAAATCAATACTTAATGTATTTTAAAGAGAATACAAGTTATATTGGAAAAAGAAATAAATACGTATTGATACGGAGTATCATACGGACATATACGTAAATTTTGGTATACATGGAAAATACCCGTATACGTGAATAGTTATACGTATACATGAATAGTAAATACGTATACATGAATAGTAAATAAATACGTGAACAGTAAAATACGAGATGTATACGTGAACAGTAAAATAAGAGACAAGAAATTACAACTTAGCCCCTTAAATTCTCGGCTTTAATAATTATTTCTTATAATTACAATCTAACCACAAAATCTTATAACTTTTTCACAATGTCATGTAAACTATAGTTCTAATTTTAATTCTCCATAAATGCCGAATATATATTTATAAATTCCTAAATTACCAAACTAACCCCAAAGAATTCGGCTTTGGTCTTGAACTTTCCATTAATTACATTTTCACCCCAAAACTTTCTATTAGTTACTTAATAACTTATAAACTATAGTCTAAATATTTAATCCTTCAAAATTTCGAAAGTGAACTCAATGATTCTCTTAATTATCAATTCGCCCACTATTAATTTATAAACTTACATCTCAACTTTTATAAATTACATAATAGCCCAAAACTTTATAAAGTGTTACTTAAACACATGTTTAAATTATCTAAAATTCATAAACTTAATTCTTAACCTTATATTATTTCATAATTACACTAAGTACCCTTTAGCTCTCGGTTTTTATACTAAACCCACTAAACTTTGTAAAAAATTATACTTAAGCCACATAACTTAATTAATTAGCCATTTAAGCTCTAATAAAGTATTTTTAACTCACAAAACTTTATGATATAAGTTTATATACCTAAGTAGGTCATTAATACCTATTTAACACTTAGGTAATTCGGCCATATTTATTTAGTGACCATATAGTATATAAAAGTGGATTTATATGTCATAATAAATGTACATAAATTCATATGAGTCATATAACTCATGTATAAATTATTGTAATGTCTTATATTTATTCTTAGCTCAAAAAATAAGCATTTTTTGCCCAAGACATTTCGGCCTTAATTAATTTGTAACATAAATAAATTTTGTGACACAAAAATGTGTCTTAAGGTAAATATTTTCTATATATGTTATAGATTATATTTTTGGCATATAAAACCAAGTAGTTTCGGTATTAATTAACCTAGGAGGTGTACATAATTTTGTACAATTTTTAGAAGCTTAACAAAGCTTATAACATAAAGATTTACTTAGTAAACTTACTTCTTAACAAAGGTGGTTAAGTGCTTGAACTTCTTCTTGAATCTCCAAGCTTTCTCCTAGGTAAACTTGATGCTCCTCTTCGGTTTTATGCAAGAGGTGAAGGTGTTTAGGAGTTAGATCTTGAATAAAGATCTTAAGTAGATTTGGAAGTAGTTTTACAAGACTTTACCTTAGACTTTTCTCCTTATAAATTCGCCACTCCTAAGGTAGATGAAGAACAAGTTTTCCTTCATCAAAATGAAGAAGAAAAGAGACTTAGAAGAGGTAGAACTTGGTTACACACAAAAATGTGTTTTAAGGATTTCCAAGCTTTAAAACCTACCTTAAGATAACCTTGAGATGCTCCTTGGTTTAATGTTGGTTGGACAATCCCTTGGAGAACTAAATGTGGCCGAACCCACCTTGATATGCTAGAAGAGTTTTGCTTCAAGACTTGCCAAGAAATGCTAGGAAATTACCTTAAAGATGAAGATAGAAGTTAAAACTCCATAATGGACTTAAGAGCTTCAAAGGAAGAAGATGAAGCTAGAAGAGAGAGGAGGGAGCCTTACCAAACCGTGGAGGAAATGTGCAAGGAGGGAAATGAGACCTAGCTCACGTAAATGAAAGAAGCAAATTGGAATTTGATTTGTTTTGTCAATTTTTAATGTCATTGACAATCTTTTTCCTTAGTTTATTACCTTGATTATTGGCTCAATAAATGCCTCCTTTCCAGCATGAAAACCGGCCATGTGGTGTGACTAAGCAAGAGTTGGAAAGACAATTATTTTGGCTAGAAGACAAGGTAAGAAAAGGTGAGTATATTCCTTTGATTTTTCAATGTCACATGGCTTGTCTTCTCCTTCATGTAGGTCACGAATTTAAGGTCTGAATGGAGCTCAAAAACCGGCCATGAAGAGCCAAGGAAGAACATGGAAGATAGCTTAGTTTGTAAGAAAAGCAAAAAGAAGGAATCTTAGATCTACTTTTGCCTTTTTGCATTTGTTTTCTTCCTAGCTCACATGTGCTTGCTCAATGTCTGATTTTCGACAGCTATAAGGTCAAATGAGACCTATACACTTTGGCATTAAGTAATATAACACATGGGATGATGAGTCATCATGTTTTAAGCCTTTTATAAATTTTAAAGCAAATTTTATACTACTTTTTGCCCTTAAAATCGGCCCCTATAGAGCACCTTGTTGACTAGTCACACCAACTATTTTGAAGGTAATTTTAACCCTTTTTAAGATTACCAATTCGTGGTATGTCAAAAACTACAAGGTAATTGCGTAAAACGCATTTTCGTGACACCCGAAGGTGTGTTTTTGTGCTCTAAGGAAATTTTGGGAAACCAATTGTTCTTATGAGTTCCAAGTGTTTGTAAACATTTATTATAGTAAATAAACATATACTAAGATGTTACATTGAGTTATATGGGGTTATATCAACCCGTGACATAATTTACGGGCCATCGGGACACTCCCGGGCCAAAAGGAGCGCTAAGAAATCCTCCTTTGGTTTTTGCTGAATTTGAGAAAACCACTTCGTGGGTTCTCTTTAGAATGATAAATAATGATGTTAGGAACTCTAGGAATTAATTTTATAGGAGTTCGTGCCTCCTCGGCACTCCTCCGGACTTTTCGTGCTTTAAGGAGCGGGTGTGAGCACTCCCGAGCATTTTGCGTATTTGACTTAATATAGCTTAGGGAATATATTTGTATATTCATATAATAATTGTATGACCATTTAGTTTGAATATTAGAGGGTCATACAAGGTCATGTTTGACCATATGCTTCTAAGGCGTTTTAGCGTTTATGGTGAAACGACTGTTTTTACGTAACGTTTTTGCATGGGTTTGCATGCGTACGTGAAATGATTTATATTTGGATTATATTCCAATAAATAATGATTAAATAATATTATTTAGATTTGGGGTATTTCAAGGCCCCATTTGGGTCCGGATTTTATTCTTTAATAAGGCCCAAAACTCTCTACTAAAACCCTAGTTTGACATCTGTCTACCCTCCCATTATAAAATAACCCCAAAACCCTACAGTATCCCCACGTTTTTACCCAACAAGCAGCAATCCCCAACATTCTCATTCCTTTTGTTTATCTGATTCCCCATTTCCATTGATACTCCCGTGTTCAAAATCAAAATGAAAAAAACCAGAAAAAACTCCTCCATCTCCTTCGGAATCTCCTTCCATCTTCGAATCGCCGCCACCACCAACACCATACCCACACCAGAAATCCCTCACTTTTTCGAATTCAGCCCCATCATCGATAGAGTAAGTGGAGTCATCTCCTTCTCCATCCCTTCTCTATTTTCTTGGGTAGATCATCACATTTTCGTTTGAACTCTCCACTTTTTCTTACCAAAGGAGCCGAAATCGGTAATGACTGGAGAAGTTTCGACTCTCTCGAGACCTTGGTCTCGAAAACTGAGTCGTTTACGATGTTCTATTTCTTATCTCGTATCCCCGCTTTCATCCCATCTAATTTCGTCGTTCCCTCTTAACTCTCAAAAAATCCTTGATTCTCACTGTGTATCTCCATCACAGACGAGCATCAAGCCACTTAGTATGCACATTCTCGTTTTTATCTGCTACTCATTACTGCTACCTCGTTTCGTTTGTTAAAGTATTTGAGTCCTGGCGTATGTATGTATACCCGTTATTCTATCGATATGTTACCGGTGCACTGGTATTGTGTTTCGGTATAAAAATCTGTTTGAAGCACCGAGGCGTTATACTAAACTCGGAGTAATGTTCTATCATCCTCGTGGGTGTCGGTTTCATTTTACTTATATTTCGGTTTTTTATCCAAAACCTGTACAAGCCCGATGTTAGACGGCTCATGTGTATCTCGGGCTGAGCTTCAAAACGCTTCTGTTATTATGCTTCTAGCAGTTGGTCCGGATTCTCAGGTTGATAATCCAACTTTGGTTAATCCCTTTTTTTCTTCTTGATTGTGTAAGCTAACTGAGGTGTTTACTTGTAACACCTCAACTCCAAATACAATGACCGACGCCTTAAGTCCATCTCATTCATTAACCATGCTGCGGAAAAGTTCTACTAAATTGGTGTTACCGCCGTTAGTCACCCACGTGACTAACTAGGCCTATCCTCTTACAAGTCACGGTCTGACTAACCGGATATAATTACTCGAGCATCTATACATTACATTCCATAAAACACAACTTATACCGAGTATCTCATATCCTAATACATCATACTAACATCTCATCAATTTACTAAACGAGTGTACATGCACAACTCGTGTAACAAATGCAAAAACAACCCGAAGTACTCTACCCGCTCCTACTCTCAGGTTGAGTCCTCGTCTGGTACCTACCTGCAAAGTTTAAATCACAGGCCCCAAGGGGCTCAGCATATTGCTGGTACAGAAAACGTGCAGCCCACAAGCTAGCAGGGTTACACACGAACTCGTTGTCGTATACATGCAATTGTTTATTCATACAAATAATAATAAGAAGTACGATAACAAACAACACATTTATGTGAAACATTCACAGCTCAAATAAATCGAACGTCGTAATGGACGCCCATTAATGAGTAAGTTAGATTCCTAACTCCTGAGGCCTGAGAAGTTTGTTTAGTTCTCGTGTTTGACCATACCTTATAAGTGTCAACCGTTCTCTTAATAGAATTGGTTGTTCTCTAACTGAATTGTTTATTTTTGTCGGGTCAAGGTAACCCTAGCCAATGAGTTATTAGCTCCATTGGGTTAATAAACATTAATTCTTAAGTTATGAGGGGTGTAGGCTTGACCCTCCCGCGCCTCCTGAATTTGCCTCCCACCTCGAACTGTTCACTCGAGCTGGTCGGGTCTGTTTGTCAACCCTAGGCGACAAGTCGTAGACGAGCCATATGCGGAAGACAGATCTGATACAGATGCCGACCTCCTAACCTAAACATGCATGACCGGAGTCAGTCCCGGATTCCTCTTCCCAAGTTCCAGTTAGTTGAAGTCTCATTGACAATTTGTTAGCTAAACCTCTCTCGGTATTAACCAACTAACAACAGGGAGTATTTATAACCTTATACAATTGTTACTAAACATAGTTAATGAACAAGCTCTGAATCAAGTCGTGTTAGTGTGCAATGGACACACAATAACAATACAGTAGATCGGTTGCATGCTTAATCTTGTTTGGTCGTATCACATTAACACATAACACACAAACCGAGGTAGACCCCGTTAGTAAACAAGCTACAAGAATCCCATACCGTACACCGGAGATTGGCTAGCTCTTAATCCCACGTTCGCCTAATCCGCCGAACGCCTCTGACTATCTAGATCTGTAACCAGAACTAGTATCAGTATCCTGTGTCTTAGAACTGATTGGGTTTTCTTTTCAACTTAAACCTCTTCCTAGGTTAACCCGGGTATAATAGTATACCGTTAAACGGGTTTGTTCATTTAGGAGTGGTTTAAACTCACTTCTAATTCATTAACATACTAACGTCGTTAGCAGTTATTTAGTTGCACAGTTAGCAACTTTAGACTTATACGATCCTTGTATTAGGTTTTTGTATTTTTCACTATTCATCCGTATTTCACTATTCATTTATACGGTCTCGTATTCTACTATTCATTTATATGGCCTCGTATTCTACTATTCATTTATACGGCCTCATATTTTACTATTCTCTGTATTTCACTATTCACGTATACGTCTCTTATTTTACTGTTCACGTATACATCTCGTATTTTACTGTTCACGTATATGTATTTACTATTCATGTATACGTATTTACTATTCATGTATACGTATTAACTATTCACGTATACTATAGGGTATTTTCCATGTATACCAAAATTTACGTATATGTCCGTATGATACTCCGTATCAATACGTATTTATTTCTTTTTCCAATATAACTTGTATTCTCTTTAAAATACATTAAGTATTGATTTCTTCTATACTTATTAAATTACGGGTATACCCCTCGTATACCTACCTAAGTTATATACGGGTCTCGTTTAACCCTGTCTTAACTCTGTTTCTTTTACAACTTGTTTCTAAATTCGTTATTTAATTTCCTTAACCTTCTAAACACATAAAAATGTGTTATCTACATTCCTTACCCATAGTTTTCTTTTAATTTCTATTTTACTCATAATAAGTTCTAAACTTGTTATTTTTATTCTAATTTCTTCCAAAGTCTTTCTTAATTAAATTTTTTTTATACTTTTGGTCAATTACCCAAATATACCCAAGTTTGACCAGTCTTTTACGGTCAAACCCCCTAACTTTCCATTATTTACAATATTACCCCTAAAGTTAATTTAACTTAACTTTTTATTCCTTTATCCTTTTAATATCTAATCTTTTGCTAAAAATTTATTCTAGCTCCTCTAAACATTTCACAAACTGTCACTGACCATGTTTGACCATGTTTGACCAGGGAAATTACCATTTTACCCTTGTGGTCTTTTCTTTTATCTTAACTCATTTATTAACCAATTTAACTCTAATTAATTTCTAATTTTTGTAACTAATTTTCCTACAGATTTTTGAACATCAAAAATCTTTTAAACATCTCTAAGTCACCAGATTTAATTATCTAATGTTATAGTATATATATACCATCTTTTATTAACCTTAAACACACCAAAAACCTTATAAATTCCTTATAATACTTATAAACTCTTTATAAATTGTAAACTTAATTCTACAATTATTTTCTCATCATCTAAACTCTCAAAAATTCCATATTGACCCCATTAATTTTCAGTATTCACCTTTAGGTACCAAACTTCCTAAATTTTACATTTTACTCTTAATTACTCTAATTCCTTTAATTTAACTAAGTTAGATCATTTTTCTAACTCATTAATAAGCCCTTAATTTTTGGCCATATTGAAATTCATAGTATATGAATTTTTCTTGTATATTATGATAGTTTATATTGAAGCTTATATCATAAGGAGTATAAATCTATTCTTAGATTTAATAAACATTAACTTTTAATAAGCTAAAAATTGAATATTAATCACCAAATTTCGGCAATAAATAATAAGATGAACAATATGTTAGATCATATATAGATCAACAATTAGAACCTTGAAATAGGTAGTTGTAGGATTTACCTTGTATATTAACTATTAACTTAATATTTAAGCTTGATTCCTTAGAAATTTTGACATCAATTTGTTAGAGAAATTGGCTCCAAATCATAGAATAAGAAGAATAATAAGGGTTAGTAACCCTAGGCACTCGGCCTTGATGAAAATCAAAGAAGGAAGAGTTTCCAAAAAGGCAATGCTTTACCTCGAGAATCAAAGGCACTTATTCGTGGTTTTTCCTGAGCATCTGGGGGCTCGTGAGCTATGGTTGTAAAGCTCTTCGAAAGAGGATTCCAACGAGCTATCAAGCTTGTTATTTGGACTTAAGATGAGAAAGTTATGATCTGTGCAAGACAAGGTGTTCTTTAATGTTCTAATCTAGCTAAATGGTGTTCTTCATGGAGTTTCTTCAAAGAGTGGAGGAGCTACGAGTTTGGGAGCTCTCATAATGACAGGTAAGTGTTGGTTAATGATTTACTCAGGGGACAGAGATGATAAGGAAATCAAGGAAAGTCATGGTTGGTGTAAGTAAGCAAAATTGAATTTTAACACCTTTAATGACTCATCATGAAGTAGGCAGCCTTAGTCACGATTTTGTCTGATTTTTTTTTGTTTCTTTCTTATATTTATGTAATAAATTAGTTGCATTAAACTCATTCATAAGGACTTATACCATGTGTTAGTATGTTACATAGCCAAAAATGCCTTAAAACACCATTTTATGTGCTTCCAAGTTCACATTGATTATGCAATTTGTTTTGGCTAGTTTAAATGTGTCCTTAATATATTAAAACTTTAGAAACTTTGTTCATGAAATAGCATGTTGCTCATTCCACTTAAACCAAGTCGTTTAGTGGTTTCTCCTTGACTTTCGTCAGTTTAGTACCTGTTTACTGTGGGCTTTGTATACTTAATTTGTGTGTATACGCAATGGCTCCTATGACCATTTAATTGTTGTTCTATTATTTCTATGGTATTTAGGCTCATTAGCCTTTTCGTTCCATGTATACATGCTTAAAGCACATTGTTTCTTTAAAGCACATTTTTGTGCTCTAAGGTGCGTTTTCGGTTTAAACACTAATTCCGCTTAATGCATATTACTACTCTTAGAGGTATTTCCCATTTGAAATCTCTTGGGAACTTATTGGTAGTTCCCTAATTTATTTGTGCTCTTTAAAACACCTTTTGCTCTAATTGTTCCTAAAGCATGTTTTTGGTGTAAATTGTTGTTTAACACTTCTTCTAATGTTTCTAAGGTTTGGGGTATTTCAATCTACCCCTTAAAAGAACTTTGTCCCCAAAGTTCCTATGTATCTACATCTATTAGGATACACAGGTAACTTCACACTAAAGGTCATATAAATCACTCAATATCGGTATAGGCATTCTGACATAAGGTCTGCCATATATATACATTTACCACACTTTCCACACAACATATCTTTTGTATGTTTTAGTAAACAAAATACTCTTTGTATATTCTTTGTTGTATACTCCTCATGTAACCGGTCTGGAGACAAAGGTTTTCATGTCCTCGAGTTCATGAGCGAGTCTTAGTAAAGAAAATACATGTCAACTCCAATCCCACTTTATGCTACTGCATCTACTTTTAACGTGGTTAATTGTAACAACTTGTAGGGATTTTCAGGAATCATCGACCCTGATGTGATCAGCATCAGTGTTGAACTATCCTTTCACCCCAATTTGTGTTCAGTTTTCCTTGATCTGGCCAAGATCAAGTTCAACCTCCCACGTCAACTTCAAAGAACGAAATAATTATTCATGTAGCATTTTATATCTTTTAGTCCTTCTAGTCATAACCATAAATCAATACATCTCCAAATTATGGAACTCAGTCCATCAGTCATTATTAATTCACCTCTCAGCAATTTCTTAGAGAATTTAATTCCTACCAGGTTCTACATCGGTCTCATACCGATTTATACCTCATAACATTACCATATTTGGTCTCATATCAATACATATCGTAGGGATTTTAATTCCCCTAGAGTTTCTACTCCTCTTTTCCTGAATTCTCGCACGAAGTTAACGAGGTGAGCCTCTAATACATCTGGTATTCACATCTAATTGTGTGTAATAACCACAACCACATAAGAATGAATACATGTGTTATATAAACATACGTATCAAGCATCACAACTAATTGTATTGTGCTATGCGCACTGTAGGTTACGTACTCAATACGTGAAATATAGGTTAAGCGATTGTACGCTCTACCCCCCTTAAAATGGATTACGCCCACGTAATCAACATTATATCATCCTTGAACATAGGTTCAAGATGTTTAGGTGTCATGGAGCATTCTAGGTTCCATGTAGTCTATCTCACATTATGATTGGGTCAGAGGATCTTCACCATGGTAACGGCTTAGTCTCTGTATCAAGGATTCTTATTGGTCTTTATACCAATCTTACATTTATGCTCCAGTGTAGCCTCTAAGGCTCCAAAGTATTTGGTAGATAAGTCGTATATTTTATTCGACTGGAAGATGTGAGACACATTCTTCCTTCTTCTCTTTTGTTAGGTATACCAAACCTTTAAGATATGGTCCACTAGCTTCTGCCGCGCGACTCTGATAATCTTGGGGCTTAGTTTGCCCTTCTTATCCTCTTCAATATGTTTTCAGCTCCTTTGTATCCTTATAACTTAGGAATAAAGTTCTCTTAATGGACTTGTGGTATCTTTATCTGTACACGGTCTTTATGAGTTATAGTTTGTCTATCCAGTTCTCTGGAGATCTGATGTTCATGATGTTATTACGCCTTTCAGCATCTGAATTGTTTCCTACTAACTGACCCTCAGTCTGAGATTCCTGTGTAATCTGGACTTACTGTTTAGTGCTTATTGCTCTTCACAATTTCCTCGAAAATCTTGAGACATATAAAATGTTCATACTTAGTAATCAGTGCTCCTCGCACTTCATAGCTCTTAATTGTTTCCTCTTGGAATGAGTTCTCTGACTCTTTTAATCTCATTGGTTTAAGTTTTTCCTCCTCAATTGTTCACGGTAAATTGCTGTTCTGGTGTGAGTTTGCATCGCTGACTGTCGTACGAAGTCGACTACTTCTTGTGTTTCTTACACTACTCGTTTGCATGGGGTACCTTACTGATACATTGCTACTTACCCGACTAACTTATAAATAAGTCCATCAGGTCCACAAGCTCCTTTGGAGTGCGGTCGTCCCACATCTCGTTTAAGTATACTCGTAGTGTTCGTCACACGCTTAGTTATAGCTAATTTGTGAAGTATTCTATTGTCGATCTCCTCTTTCATCAATCCATGATAACGCACTTGTCGTTTTTCTTGAACTTAATCAAGGAATATCCATCTACTGGGTTCATAACTACATTATACCTTCTGTATTTAGTACGGACTCGATCCCTTAGTAATTTGCGGTCTCTTTCCTTAGCGCTTATTATCTCATTTCTCATGTCGATCCACTAGGAATGCACTTCCAGTCACTTACGGAATGGACAGTGTGCTTCCTGTGAAACCTTTCATCACATGGTCCAGGCTACTAGCGTTACTGCACAGTCTATCTCCCATTTCATCACCTTACTTACATCAGTTTTTAATTCATAAATGTGATTGCTTTCATGTCAATATTTGATGGCTTATATATAGTGGTTGCTTTGCTGCGCACTGTAACTTAATCTACCTGATAGGTATTATTCTCATGGCCTCCACTATCGAAGTAGCTTTAGCTTTCTCATATTGCCCATTAATGGCACAATTCTTCAATTGTTGACTTCAACGTCTTGTCTTATTTTCAATCCCTTTCATGGTGTAAACACACTGGGAGTTCTCTAATTTTGGTGTTTGGCGGTTGCCGTATCGTGTTGTAAAATGGTTATCTCTTAATATGAAGGTGTTCTGCTTCAATCTCAGGTTCGTAAGTTGGCTAATTTCTCTCACATTCTTTCATCCTTTATGATGTTATTTACCATGTAATTTAACTGGTTACTGAAGAAGTCATCCGTTGAATCACAAGCTCTTTTGAGTGTTGGTCACTTGACGTGCCATACTGCGCACTCACAATGTTTATCTCTGACGATTGCTGATTCTTAAATCCTGGGTGTTGGATATGAGGTCTGTCTCTGCAGCCTTCCATATTATTTATGTGTAACTGGAATGTTCTAAGGTAATTTCAAGGTCTACAGTTCCCATTCCCCAATAGAGAGTATTCAATCTCTAAGAAGAAATGAAAGCCTTTTTGAGGGGTTTATTCCCACTCATGGCCTCACAACAAGGAGAGGTATCCCCACCCTAAAAGAATGGTTCGTTCTCCACTCCTGTCAATAGCACTATCTCAACATTCTCATTGGTGCCCTTTCCTGGCAATTCTTCCTCAATTTAGTATAGGTTTTCATAACCCCTCGTATGTACGAGTTGTAGTTCATTCATGGCCTAGATAAGCCTTTTATGCTTTCCTGTGCCTCGAGCTCTGATGTATTTAACATCCTTGGCTCGTGTAGGCCCTTAATGCTTGATTAGTCTCAAGTGTGAGCCGGTGTTCGGTTCACTGTTGTATTCTTAATCATCTGTAGGTTATCCACGTAATTCTCTAGTTCTCTGAAATCTGTCAATGTTAGGTTCACATCATTGGATGTACTATTGGGTTTAACAATAAGTTGTTGTAACTCGCTTCCTGCTGTGGAAGTTCGCTTAGGTAATCCGATGTTAATCAGTGTCTATGACAATACCTTCGCTCTCATAGACTTGCGTCTTTTAGCAATTAAGGATTAGTTTTCATTAGGCCTCTGCCTTTAGGTGTCTAAGTCGGATATTTCCCCTGGCTATCATGTGCTGCCATGTCAATACTTTGTTCAACTTTCGTTGACTACACCACCCGTTAATGACTAATCATACTTTGGTGTTAGTGAGTTAGGTAAGCAATACTAACCATCGTTTATGGGTCTTTTTCTGCTCAACTATACCAACTCTATGGTGTAGTTCTTTTGAGGTTCTCTCTTTTGTTATTGCACGTCTTTGATCCTAGGTAGGTCATGGCTTAAATTTATTTTCTCTGATTCTGTTTCTGGGGTTTATCAACATCTTCAATGAAGAGTGTTGTTAATGGTATTATTCTGGGAGTTCATCCCGTTTTTATTCAAGTTGTTATGTCATCCGTCTTCATTGTATGTCGTAATACCTTCCTTGTAGGTTATTACTTACATCTGGTCTTCTCACATTGTTGAGTAATCCTTCGGTTCTTCCATTCAATGTTAGGCTTGGTTTTGGGTTGATGTTCTTACCTGTAGTGTCGGTTGTATTGTTGTTGATGCTCACGTCATTTAGTTTCCTGACCAAGTCCAGCTCCCTGTGACTGGTGTGTATTGATTTAGTTGTCATGGTCAGGCCGTCAGGCCCTACCAGATATTTCGCTCTTCAGTCTTAAGGATTTGTAATCCGGTGTCAATATGTATTATATCCGTGGGTTTGTGTTTTTACCATTTGGTCTTCACGGCTCCCCGTATAGCTTCATTGCGGCAGCACTTGCCAAGGCAAGTGCGCCATGCAAGATGGGCTATCGGTACTGTGTACGTCGGTAATGGTACATTCTCCTAAACTCCATGTAGGTGGTAGTCCATGGGACTCCTTCTTTTCCCTGTTTGGCTTTGGTTATTGATTATCTGGGCAGCTTCCTGACTGCTTTTGTTAGTATAGTTACTTATCAGGGTATTCCTCTTTCTGAGGGGACCCTTTTTCTTTCGCTTTCGCCTTGGTTCTCACTCTCGTGTCCACACCTTCATTATGGTTATCGAGTATTGACTCTGCTTAGGCACTACGTCGTAGTCCTATCTTGGAGTATGACTTGCATATGCATTCGTAGTCGTATGGGCTATTGCAGTTAGGTCTTTGCAACCCCCCTTTTTGTGTAAGTTCGGAGTTACCCGCTGCATACGTGACTTTTAGGTAGTCCCTATGCTCTTGCGCGGTATTATCCCGCTGTTATAGCTCCCTGGACTGTTGTCCGGTGTTTGTGTCACTTCTCTTGTCCTCTCATTGCACTTGTAGTACTTTCCTCCTTACTGGTATGGCAGGGTTATATCGACTGCGTAGCATGTCGACCCATGTTGCCGGTAATTATTATTCTCTCATGGGTGAGATTCCGTTGGTAGTGCCTATTTCAACATTGCGCTCCAATTAGGACCTTCAAGTCTTGAAAGACTATTGCATAACGAGGTGCTTCTCGTATTTGCACCATGCTAAGTAACTGCCAGATCGGGTTTTCCCGAGTAAGAGAAAGCTTGTCATCTCTCTGGCGTTCATTTCAGGTATCTTAGAACCAGGGGGCGCGGAGGGCGGGTCAGGTATTATAGATATCCGATACACATCGGGGAATCCTAACTAATGCACCTCTCGCACTAACACTCAACCCTTATCCCAAGGTCTAAAGTTCCTAACTCGGTAATTCCTAAGCTCGGTAATTTCCAGTCATCAGAGCGTAACTACGCTCTGATACCACTTTTTGTAACACCCCAACTCCAAATACAATGATCGACGCCTTAAGTCCATCTCATTCATTAACCACGCAGCGGAAAAGTTCTACTAAATTGTGTTACCGCCGTTAGGTCACCCACGTGACTAACTAGGCCTATCCTCTTACAAGTCACGGTCTGACTAACCGGATAATTACTCGAGCATCTATACATTACAATTCCATAAAACACAACTTATACCGAGTATCTCATATCCTAAATACATCATACTAACATCTCATCAATTACTAAACGAGTGTACATGCACAACTCGTGTAACAAATGTAAAAACAACCCGAAGTACTCTACCCGCTCCTACTCTCAAGTTGAGTCCTCGTCTGGTACCTACCTGCAAAGTTTAAATCACAGGCCCCAAGGGGCTCAGCATATTGCTGGTACAGAAAACGTGCAGCCCACAAGCTAGCAGGGTTACACACGACTACTTTATCGTATACATGCAATTGTTTATTCATACAAATAATAATAAGAAGTACGATAACAAACAACACATTTATGTGAAACATTCATAGCTCAAATAAATCGAACGTCGTAATGGACGCCCATTAATGAGTAAGTTAGATTCCTAACTCCTGAGGCCTGAGAATTGTTTAGTTCTCGTGTTTGACCATACCTTATAAGTGTCAACTGTTCTCTTAATAGAACTGGTTGTTCTCTAACTGAATTGTTTATTTTTGTCGGGTCAAGGTAACCCTAGCCAATGAGTTATTAGCTCCATTGGGTTAATAAACATTAATTCTTAAGTTATGAGGGGTGTAGGCTTGACCCTCCCGCGCCTCCTGAATTTGCCTCCCACCTCAAACTGTTCACTCGAGCTGGTCGGGTCTGTTTGTCGACCCTAGGCGACAAGTCGTAGACGAGCCATATGCGGAAGACAGATCTGATACAGATGCGACGACCTCCTAACCTAAACATGCATGATGACCGGGTCAGTCCCGGATTCCTCTTCCCAAGTTCCAGTTAGTTGAAGTCTCATTGACAATTTGTTAGCTAAACCTCTCTCGGTATTAACCAACTAACAACAGGGAGTATTTATAACCTTATACAATTGTTACTAAACAGGTTAATGAACAAGCTCTGAATCAAGTCGTGTTAGTGTGCAATGAACACACAATAACAAACAGTAGATCGGTTGCATGCTTAATCTTGTTTGGTCGTATCACATTAACACATAGCACACAAACGAGGTAGACCCCGTTAGCAAACAAGCTACAAGAATCCCATAACGCTAACCGGAGATTGGCTAGCTCTTAATCAACGTTCGCCTAATCCGCCGAACGCCTCCGACTATCTAGATCTGTAACCAGAACTAGTATTAGTCCTGTGTCTTAGAACTAATTGGTTCTCTTTTCAACTTAAACCTCTTCCTAGGTTAACCCGGGTATAATAGTATACCGTTAAACGGGTTGTTCATTTAGAGCGTTTTAAACTCAATTCTAATTCATTAACATACTAACGTCGTTAGCAGTTATTTAGTTGCACAGTTAGCAACTTTAGACTTATACGGACCTTGTATTAGGTTTTCGTATTTTTCACTATCCGTATTTCACTATTCATTTATACGGTCTCGTATTCTCTATTATTATACGGCCTCGTATTACTTCATTTATACGCCTATTATTTACTATTCACCGTATTTCACTATTCATATTACGTATTTTACTTCACGTATACGTCTCGTATTTTATTCATGTATACGTATTTACTATTCATGTATACGTATTTACTATTCATGTATACGTATTTACTATTTGTATATGTATTTACTATTCATGTATACGTATTACTATTCATATACGGGTATTTTCCATGTATACCAAAATTTACGTATACGTCCGTATGATACTCCGTATCATACGTATTTATTTTTTTTCCAATATAACTTGTATTTCTTTAAAATAATTAAGTATTGATTTCTCCTATACTTATTAAATTACGGGTATACCCCTCGTATACCTAAGTTATATACGGGTCTCGTTTAACCCCGTCTTAACTCTGTTTCTTTTACAACTTGTTTCTAAATTCTTTATTTAATTTCCTTAACCTTCTAAACACATAAAAATGTGTTATCTACATTCCTTACCCATAGTTTTCTTTAATTTCTATTTTACTCATAATAAGTTCTAAACTTGTTATTTTTATTTCTAATTTCTTCCAAAGTCTTTCTTAATTAATTTCTTTATACTTTTGGTCAATTACCAAAATATACCCAAGTTGACCAGTCTTTTATGGTCAAACCCCCTAACTTTCCATTATTACAATATTACCCCTAAAGTTAATTTAACTTAACTTTTTATTCCTTATCCTTTTATTCTAATCTTTTGCTAAATTTTATTCTAACTTCTAAATATTTATAAACTGTCATTGACCATGTTTGACCACGTTTGACCAGGGAAATTACCATTTTACCCTTGTGGTCTTTTTTCATTTATTAACCAATTTAACTCCAATTAATTTCTAATTTTCGTAATAATTTACCTACAGATTTTTGAACATCAAAAATCATTTTAAACATCTCTAAATCACCAGATTTAATTATCTAATGTTATAGTATATAAATACCATCTTTTATTAACCTTAAATATACCAAAAACCTTATAAATTCCTTATAACACTTATAAACTCTTTATAAATTGTAAACTTAATTCTACAATTATTTTCATCATCTAAACTCTCAAAAATTCCATATTGACCCCATTAATTTTCGGTATTCACCTTTAGGTACCAAAACTTCCTAAATTTTACATATTACTCTTAATTACTCTAATTCCTTTAATTTAACTAAGTTAGATAATTTTTCTAACTCATTAATAAGCCCTTAATTTTCGGCCATATTGAAATTCATAGTATATGAATTTTTCTTGTATATTATGATAGTTTATATTGAAGCTTATATCATAAGGAGTATAAATCTATTCTTAGATTTAATAAACATTAACTTTTAATAAGTCTAAAAATTGAATATTAATCACCAAAATTTCGGCAATAAATAATAAGATGAAGAAGTTAGATCTTATATATCAACAATTAGAACCTTGAAATAGGTAGTTGTAGGATTTACCTTGTATATTAACCATTAGCTTAATATTTAAGCTTGATTTCCTTAGAAATTTTGACAGCAATTTGCTAGAGAAATTGGCTCCAAAATCATAGAATAGATGAAGATAAGAGGGTTAGTAACCCTAGGCACTCGGCCTTGATGAAAGAAGGAACAAAGAGTTTCCAAGAAGGCAATGTTTTACCTCGAGAATCAAAGGCACTTCTTCGTGGTGTTTCCTGAGAATCTGGGGGCTCATGAGCTATGGTTGTAAATCTCTTCGAAAGAGGATTCCAACGAGCTATCAAGCTTGTTATTTGGACTTAAGATGAGAAAGTTATGATCTATGCAAGACAAGGTGTTCTTTAAGGTTCTAATCCAAGAACATTGAAGTTTTTGTGATGTTTCTTCAAAGAGAGGAGGAGCTACGAATTTGGGAGCTCTCATAATGACAGGTAAGTGTCTGATTAATGATTTACTCAGGGGACAAGGTGATAAGGCAATCAAGGAAAGTCATGGTAGGTGTAAAGTAAGCAAAATTGATTTTTAACACCTTTAATGACTCATCATGAAGTAGGCAGCCTTAGTCACGATTTGTCTGATTTTTTTTGTTTGTTCCTTATATTTATGTAATATTAGATGTATTAATCTCGTTCATAAGGACTTATACCATGTGTTAGGTATGTTACATAGCCAAAAATGCCTTAAAACACCATTTTATGTGCTTCAGGGTTCACATTGATTATGCAATTTGTTTTGGCTAGTTTAAATGTGTCCTTAATATTTACAACCTTTAGAAACTTTTTCATGAAATAGCATGTTGCTCATTCCAATTTAAACCAAGTCGTTTAGTGGTTTCTCCTTGACTTTCGTCAGTTTAGTACCTGTTTACTGTGGGCTTTGTATACTTAATTTGTGTGTATACGCAATGGCTCCTATGGCCATTTAATTGTTTTCCCTTATTTCTTTATGGTATTTAGGCTCATTAGCCTTTTCGTTCCACGTATACATGCTTAAAGCACATTTTCTTTCTTTAAAGCACATTTTTGTGCTCCAAGGTGCGTTTTCGGTTTAAACGCTAATTCTGCTTAATGCGTATCACTAATATTGGGGTATTTCATAATTTAAATCTTTTGGGAACTTATTGGTAGTTCCCTAATTTATTTGTGCTCTTTAAAACACCTTTTTCTCTAATTGTTCCTGAAGCATGTTTTGGTGTAAATTGTTGTTTAACACTTCTTCTAATGTTTCTAAGGCACGTTCTAGCCTTAGTATATCCTAATTAGATATTTCATTAATATATTAAGGTCTAGGGTATTTCATGTCTAATCTTAATAGACATATACTATAGGGATTCTCACTCCCCAAGAGTTTCTCTACTCCCCTTTTTGTAATTATTATATACACGTTACTCGCATCTCTCATGCATAATAACCATAATTACACAATGAATGGATACCTATGTTTATGTAACATAAGTTCCAATCGTCAAAACAATTCTTTTTGTGCTATGCACATAATAGTTTACGCACCTATACGTAAAACATACTCTAAGGGGTTTCTCGCCCTACCCCCCTTAAAAGGGGTTACGCCCGCGTAATCGACCCTATGTTATCACTGAACATTGGTTCACTAATTCGATTATCATGAAGTGTTTAACTTCAATGTGGTTAATTAACTCATAACCGGGTTCGGTTCTAGCCTCTAAGGCTTCAAGGCGTTTATGATTAGCCATTTACTCAGATTTTCCAGGTACACTTAACCTTGAATTACGGCCCACCAGCTTCTGCTGCGTGACCTGATAACTAGAGCTTAATTTGCCCTTTGGTATTCTCAATGTATTATTCAGTCCCTTTTTATCCCTTTTTGTCTTGGGAATAAAGGTTTCTCAATCGTCACTTGGTATCTCTTACCGTATGCTAATTCGATGAGTTGTAGATTTTCTCTCCAGTTCTCTGGAAATCTATTTCGTATAACACTGTATACCTTCGTGATTATTCACTTACTTTTTCCAACTTATTGTCAGTTGAGGTCAAGCTACTACTTAGTATATAGTGCTTCCTCGTTTAATAGTTACTTCTGAATTATGTTTGTTTACTTGTTTCAGTACAAGAATTCTTCATTGCTACTACTCTGCCTTTACCATGCTTCGGTCCTGGGACCTGTGGGTTATAGCCCACGTTCTTCGTGCATCTTTGGCCAACGGCCGCACGGTTATTTCTCTAGATTCTCGCTCCACAGGCTTCGTTGACATTTCTCAAGTTCCTAGCTATCCCACAAGATCATTACTGCACAAGTGCAATACCAAAACACTCAGTCCTACAGAGTGCAGAGGCGTATACCCTTGGCAGTAAATCTCTTATGTGATAGGAATGAACATGTCTCCTTTACCCTATTTTCTCATCCGTTTCATATCATTATCTGATTATACTCTTACAATGGTCGCTTGCTGCGTACCATATTCTTACTCTTTAAACAACATTTGTTTACAAGGCATCCGCTACTACTTTAGCTTCCGCTCATGTTCTCCCGCCATTCATACTATGGCTTGCCATTCGCTTGGCTCAATAGAATATACTACTCTTTTAAATCTCCCTACTCTTCTTGCGCATTGTTTACTCTGCAATTCATATTGCACATGTACTGTGTTTACTACTCAACCTATTACTCTCTTGGTTTCCTTCCACTGCTATCAAATGCATCCTACATACTATTTTTGTTCAACTTACTCCTTGGCAATTAACACATGCTCAAGTTTCACTACACCGCTCTAGCGGTTTCACATTACATTGTTAGGTGGTAGCCTTTCTCTGGAGGATTCACGCAATTGCCGCTCCCTAGGCCCCACAATAACGAGAGGTATCCCCGTTGTAAAGTAGTGGTTCATTCGTCACTATTTCTCTTATGCCTTTATGCATAGGTTTACAACGTTTAGATCTACGAGTTGTAGTTAGTTTTCCAGCTTACAAGCCACATTGCCTCGCCATGGTCTATGCTGGTTGTTTATACAGGCTTCTTCTTCTCCGTATGCCATTAAATGGTTTGGAGGTATTTCTGGGCTCTTTGATATGGTTGTCACACCACACTTCCGTACATGGAAGGCCCTTTTCTAGTATCTAGACATAAGTCTATGCCCGTTGGCAATTTAGGGTGTTCCCTTATTACGTGGGTTCCCTTCGGGGTTCTACCTGAGTGTTCGCTTTACACTTGTGTTCTCAACATGATGTTTCATTCAACTACTGTTGACTCTTGCACCCTTCACGGATTTCTCCTGGGTGTTATTGAGTTGTGCCATTACATCTGGCTTGAACTCACGGGTATGTTCAGTTCCTTACTCCGCCTTGCGGTTATATACTTGACTATCCCGTCTAGGGTTGTAATGTCTCCCGTTATTGGGTAGATCATTGGTACTTTTCCATTACCTTCTTGGTCTGGTCGTTATTCTCTTCAGTGAGGTATACTGTGGGAATTCTATCCCGTTTATCCGACATTGACAAGTTTATTTTAGGCATTCGCCTTATTGTTTACGTTGGGTATTCATTCTAGTTACCATTTGTTTCCTTCAGGATCCCTGAGACATATCCAATGTCTATACTTAATATCTTGTGCTTCTCGCACTTTCAACTCTTTTATCATCCTCTTGGACTGGGTTCTTGACTCCTTTAGCTTGGTAAGCTTCTTTGTGTTCTTCGATCATTCGAGGTGTCCAACTGTCTTGATTTGAATTGGCTCTTTCGTCCGTAGTATGGAGTGGGCTACTTCCCGTGTTCCATACTCTACTTGTATACATACATGGAGTATCTTATTGATACGTTACCACTTACCCGACTAACTCATAACTGGTCTGTCAGGCCCGCAAGCTCCTTCGGAGTGCGGTCGTTCCATGTCTTGTTGTGTACACTTATAGTGTCGGTCACACGCCTAGGTGAAGTATTCTATTGCCAACTCCTCTTATGCCGTCCTATTATGACTTACCGGTTCTCTGGGTTGATTTTAAAATTTGGGGGTTTTTGAAAAACTTTGCGTTTTGAAAGAAAAATTTGAGTTTGAAAATAAAAATCTTCACGGCATTTCAATGCTAGTTGCTTCTTACCAGATCTAGCTTCTCACCGACTGGTATGCTCTTCAATACAGTGGTCAGGCTGTTAGGCCTTTCCATATTTTCATTTCAGAATTCTTAGGGTTTTGTGGTGTTATATTGGCTTCTCTCGCCACCTTGGTACTTGCTAAGTACTTGTCACTTGTTAAGATTCCTCTTAATGGTCCCGTTATTACTGCACTTGCCATGGCAAGTGCGCGGTACAGGCGGTTTTTGGGTTAACTTATACCGGACACGGTATTGTTCACCTATGTTTTTGGTAGCCTTGCCGGCTCTTCCTTTGATCCTTTAGTTGGATATCTACTCTTCAGAGCTGCTCCTTATTCATCTTGACATGACTGTCATTCATTTAGGTGCTTCTTCACTCTCGGAGTTCCTTAATTACTTAGTTCTATGTTCTATCTTGTTGCTCGTTCCCACGTCTTTACCGTGGTTACCGAGGTTTACGTTATTTAGGCACTACTTCAGTCGTCCTATCTGGGTATGTCCCGTAATGGTGCTCGTAGCTGTCCGACCTTTTCAGGTGTGGTAGGGTGGGTGTATCTACTCTTGGCTAGATTCTTAGTCGGTTAATATACCGTTGGTGGTATTATTTAACTATGGCCGTCCGTAGACTTGAGTCCCGGTTTGTTACTTCTCATGAATCCGCCTTGTTGCACGGTTGGTGCTTTCCTTCTTGCTGCTACTCAGCCAACCGGGTTCTCGCGACTGCTAGGCATGTCGCCCCATGCTGCCACAAATTCCAGTCTCCTTGGATTAGGATATCTTGATTTCCCGCCATTAAGTGCGGTTGATGTCATTCTGTCGGGAACCGTCTCCGGGATTTCCGTCTCTGGAATCTACCGTATGACAGGTTCTGGTTCATGTAGGAATATTTAACAACTACGAGACCGGGTTTCCCGTCTCTCTGGCGTTCTTTACCGAGCTTTTCAATACGGGGGTTGTGGAGGGCGGGTTTGATATTGTAGGTATCCAGTTCATACTGGAAGTTCCTAACTAGCGCATCTCTCACGCTATCACTCAACCCTTAGCCCTAAGTCTCTAATTCTTAACTCGGTATTCCTAAGCTCGGTACTTCCAATCATCAGAGCGAAGTATCGCTCTGATACCATTTTTGTAACACCCCAACCGTTAAACACGTCATTACCTCTTAAGCTGTCACAAATTACCCTTACTCACGCAGTGGAACTCTATTACAACGAAGGGTGATACAATGCCGTTAGCCACCCATATGGCTAACCAGGCCTATCTCACATGCAGTAACGGTCTGATGGACTGGAACAACCGAGTACACAATACAAATACAATACTCAATTCATTTCTTTACTATACCGGGTCTACAATATACGGATGTCGATAACATATTCGGTCTTACACCTCATTCCAATACATAAGTAATTAAAGCCCACCTACCCATGCTAACCACCGTCCCCGTCCTACTCTCGAACGGTATCGTCTTCGGTGTACCTGAAAATAAAAACGATGTCCCTAGGGGCTCAGCTTAAAGCTGCATATGAAATTCGCATACCCTGCGTGCTAACCGGGGTACGCCGACTACTTTTGTCGAGAGCATGAAGTTCATTTTAGTTCAAACAACATGCATATAGTGATACATTATATATGTACACTACACAAGGATTCAACAATCAATCATGGGATACAGTCCCTAACTAACATAACAAGGTTGTTAGTTGTATCAATTTACTCTTAGGACTTGAAGGTTATACCTCACTATGCCTTGGTTACTTATTCAATAACTCACCCATTCACTCGGGTTACCTATTCTTATTCTCGCCCATTCTCTCGGGTTACTCATTCTTATACTCACCCACTCTCTTGGGTTACTATTACTCAAGCTCTTGTAGTTCTCGAGACACTACAGGTCTCCTACGTCACGCTTGTTACTCCTAATACTTTCTTGAGCCAAAACACATGGCTCTCGAGCATAGTCCTACTAGCTCCCGGAACTCTCTCTTAGTTCCTACTACTTCCACATAGGTCCGACTACTCTCGGACTACTCACATTCCCATGCACTCCTCTCTCGGAGTTATACTATTATCTTGTATATTAGTCTAGAAGCATCACTCTCGATGTTACTATTGACTTTGGGAACATTACTTAAGTTCGGGTAATCTTAGGTTTTAAGGGTGTCCCTTACATTCATATACTTATACTTTCGGTTATTTTCTTATACCGGGTAAAATCCTCATATAGGAGGTCGACCATGTCTCAAGGGAGTTAAATGGTCCCTTAGGTCTCGTTTACATTTCTTATAAGTTCACATCATTGGACTAACTTCAATCCTCTCGGTGGAGGTTCATTTATCTCTCCACTCTTATTCATTTCGTGGATTGTTTCAATAAGGTTTTCTAACCGTTATCGGGTATTTACTCAACCCGTACATCTCCTCACATTCTAGGGAGTTCATAAGTTTGTGTTATCATTATACTTTGATCGATAGCTTGCGTGTGTTTGCATATTTCCATTGTTTATGAAACTACCCGATCTACGGGTTTCTAGTCAATCGATACTCACTATGAGTCGGTCTATGCACTACGTTAGACCACACCGGCATACAAGTATGTTAGCTCATACAACATACAGCAAGACATACATAATCAAACAATGGATTATTTTCATGCTTTAATCTTGATTAAGCCGGCACACAAACACACAAATCAGAGTAACTCGGTTAGCATACGGGGCATGAGAAAGTCATACCTTTCACCGGGGTTTTTACTTTTACCGTGTCATCTCACCATGCTCGGTTCACACACGATCCTCTGATAATGTTCCAAACATTATTATTAATACTAAGCTCATACGGTACATAATTAAATGTTACTCCCGTACTTACCCCATTATCTCGGTTTTACTTTAGTTAGTTTGAGTTCTCACATCTCACTCACTTCTAACACTTTATTACACTTCTTAGGGCCTTTACATGTCACCAAACAAGGCCTAAACATCATCTAACATCATTAACATTCAAACCCCCATCATTAGAAGGCTTTAAAATACTCACGGGACAATTCTGGGGGTGGTCCGGGACTTGGTCCTTACCCTAAGTCCCGGACCAATGCTGGTCTTAACTCTCGGGTGAAAAAAACAAGTGGTCCGGGACCTTGTACCAGACTCAAGTCCCGGACCGGACATGGATATCAACTCTCGACAACAATTTAGACCTTGGTCCGGGACTTCATCCTAGAGTAAGCAACCGGGCCATAGCAGCTGTTACACAAATTTTGCATTTTAATGTCCATTCAACCCTTAATCCATACTTAATAATTCCCTAATATTTCCACAAGTTTCCTACATGTTTAAACACCTTAAAACATGCTCTAAACCTCCTCAAATCATAGGTTTAATTCCTACTCAAATTCTTGCTCAAATTCACAATTTTTCCATTCCTATTTCAACACTTTGCACACTTGTGCATTTCGTAACCTCTCTTGGCACTTGCATTATTGTTCTCACTCTTTTTGTCCATTCCAAATCTCCAAGACAATGCACTTCTCACACCAAGGTTCATGCTTCACTCATAAAGCCTTAAATCTTCTTTGTTTTCTAAAACTCCTAAGGCACTAAAACAACTTCCCTTTTGCTACAGATTTTTGCACAAATCTCTTAACTTTAAACAAGCATTCCCAAGGTGGTTTACTAACTCAAATCAACCTCCATTCATACCTAGCCACTCCTAGGTTATTCTTCGCTCAAAACAACACTTAATTCACTTAGATTTCTACCGGAATTTCGCCATAGCCCAGCTACTTTTCTAACATTGCCCAAAGCTCATACCATCATTTATTTCACCTAAAACTAGCCAAACCACAAGGGTTCTAACAGCACACAACATTTCATCTTCAAGCACCATATAAGTCCACCAAAACTCACCAAATTCTCCAAGTACAACACAATGCATAAATCATATAATGCATAGCTCTTAAATCCAACACTATATTTCACAAATGTTTTCTCACTTGCATTATTAATATACAAGCACATTACTACCACAACTCATGTGGGGTTCATTCATTTATTAACCCATCCCAAATTCTAATACATATAGAATATACATTAGGGTTGGGTTCTTACCTTAATTTCTCTTAAGTTTCCTTGTTAATACTCTTCTCCTCTTCTTTTCAAACCAAAATCGGTCATGGCAAATCACTTGCCCAATTCTCTAGACCAATATTCAAATTAGAAATTAAGCACTAAGCAATTCTCTTAGGCTCACTAATTAATCTAGAATTCAAAGAGATGCTTAAAGTACCAAGTCAGGGTTTACCTTTGGAAATTCTTGAATGGTTTCCAATTCTTGAGTCTTAGGAGGGATTCCCACCACCATTTAAAGCTTTAAGAATGGCTCAACAAAGAAGAGGAGGCTAGTCATTAAAGATCCAAAATCGGTCAAGGTGAAGAATGGAGAAAACAAGGGTTTTCCATGAATATTTTTACCTTAATAGAAAGAGGAGGCTTCAAGCTTCAAGATGGTGTGCTTTTCTCTTCAAATGGGCAAAACCGATGGAGATGAACTTCTTCTTTTTTGAATTTTGAAAAGAGGGAAGTGTAGAGCTTGATGAGGGGATCACAAATATGTAATTATTTTTGTGATTTAAGCTTGGAGTTAGCTTGGACAAGGAGTAGAAGGTTGGAGAAGCCATGGATGGTCTTCATTACCGTCCAGCAATAGTGAGAGGAGGAGAAAAATCAGTGGGAGTGAAGAGAGGAAGAGAGGAAAGAGAGGGGGGAAAAGAAATAAAGGAGGAGAGAGAAGGTGACTCCCCTTTTTCTACTTTCTTTTCCTTTCTTTTTCTTTTCTTTCTTTCTTTAGTTATTATGGGTCAAAGGGAGGGATGGTCAACATATAAAACCGGCCCCCTATATTATTAAGCTAGAGCGTTTTTCGTCTTTTACAGAAAACACTCGTTATTTTCACCCGGTTCGGCACTATTCACTAACCGGGCCTGTTTTTCAGATTTTTCTCGTTTCTTTATTTTTAATGGTTCTTAAACTTCCATTAATACTTAATTATAGTTATATAATCAACCATAATTTTTACGGGTCTATTTGACCACTTAAAGTCACGTTTTTTCTCGAAAAACGTGCTTTAAAACTCCATTAGCGTTTTAATCCATTATTTGGATCTGTTTTCTTCGGGAATCACTCCTGTATACTAATTAGGCCTAACTAAGCCTTCGGAATCCATATCGGACCCTAGAAGAGGTCATATACCTTCTATACTCATTTAGCGCGTGTTTTAGCGTTTTTCACTTTTCAAGCGTTTTCTCTTTTCTTTTGGTTTTATTCTCTTAACCAATACTCTCTAGGCACCATTAGGCCTTTAATAAGCACATTAGGATAATTTAATCACCATTTTTAAGTCCGGGGTATTAAATGCCTGATCAAAGCAACTAGGTTCAGTTTCCCTACTATCACAGTTGCTAAACAGGAAGACAAATTCTAAAGGATAGATAGATGAAAGTAGACTCTCACTATCATCAATTGTAACAGAATCCAGATCATCCAAACAAGAATCATGATCAACAGTCATACTAGTTGTAGTGTTTATTCTGTTAGATAAAATGCTGGTAAAAGGATCTAGTGTTGACTTCCCTTTCGTGCTGCTCAATGCTTGTCCAACTTCATACTCCCTAAGGTATGCTGGTGCATGTCTTTCTCTTTGAGATCGCCTTAAGTAGATTTCTTCTGATGGTTGTTGTTCCTCACTTAAGGCTTCTACTGCCTCCTGAGCATTCTGCTATGTTTCTTCTCTGTTGCTAGTATGATCCTCTTCATCATGAGTCTGAGGTGTCACGTCTGATTCCTACAAATTCTTTTCAAAAAATTCAAGAGGGGCTGTTAATTCATCATGGATTCTATGATATACAGAGGGCAGAAGGTGAGCATTCTGATCAGAGTCATCATTCTTGTTCTCACCAGATTTCTTGAAAGGAAACACATTCTCATGAAATGTAACATCCCTGTTATGTATTACCTTATTATTGTCCATGTCATATATCTTATATCCTTTTTTATATGAGAATAACCAATGAAAAAGCCTTTCACACATCTGAAGGAGAATTTATCATGTTGGTTATAATTAATCTTAGCAAAGCACAAGCATCTAAAACATTTCAAGTAGGTGTAATCAGGTTTGTTTCCAAACACAACTTCAAATGGAGTTTGCCCCCTTAAAGAGGAAAGAGGCATCCTATTTATCAAGTAGGTTGCTGTTAAAACACTATATATCCAGAACTTCCTAGACAAACCAAAATGGAACAATAAAGCTCTTGCGGTTTCCACTATGTGTCTATGTTTGGTGTATTACTCCTTTACTTTTCAGAAAATTAGTACCAAATTTAGAGCTTCCAAGCTTGTATGCATTATCCGTTCTAATGCACTTGACCTTCTTGTTAAATTGTCTTTCAGTCAATTTAAGAAACTCGGTAATGATTTGAAAGGAGTGAGATTTATTTGCACACAAGTGAACCCAAGTAGCTCTACTTTTATCATCGACTATTGTAAGAAAATACTGAAAGCCATCGTAAGATCTTTGAGAATAAGGACCCCACAAGTCAACGTACGTATATCAATTCAAAATTTCATTCGATCTTTTATTGTTGTTGTTAAAAGACAACCTATGGTCCTTGGCTCTATGACAATGTTCATAAATGAGTTGGTTCGCCCCTTCCCCTTTATAAGACCTAATCCTAACATTTTCTTCTTGGGCAAATGTCGTAATCTAAAATGCCAAAGAAAAAGAAGATCATCAGAACTAAAACTAGGACTTAAGCTATCCCCTACATTTACAGAGAGAACATTGCTATCTAAACAGCTTCCAATGCTTCTTCTGTCACAGAAGTTGTCAAGGACATATAGTCCCTTGTGAAGATACCCGATTCGCACATCATTCTTCAAGTTAGAGCCCTGATATACACAATTCGCAGAATCAAAATACACCATTCCACTTAAATCGTTTGCTAACTTACTAAATGAGGCTGAATCTGAACTTGGGAACAAACAAAACATGATTTAGAAGAATCAAAGAATTTATCCTGACCATGCCTATTATCCTAACGTATTGTGGATGACCGTCAGTCATCCCAATTCTATGAGCCCAATCAAGAATTCGATAATGACTAAATATGAAATACCCCAAACTTTAAGTATCATAATTAAATACTAAATTATGTACTAAGGCTGAAAAATGCCTAAGAAACATTGAGAAAGCATCAAAGAACAACAAAAACACAAAATGTGCTTTAAGAACACTTAATGCCAAAAATGTGCTTTAAGAGCACTAAGAGACTTTGGGACCTCAAATAAGTTCCAAAGTTGGTTAGTTTAGTACAATAACTAATATAAGATGATTGAGGATCAAATATCATTCATCTAAAGCAAAAATATGCCTTAAGACCACTTAGGGAAAAAATGTGCTCTAAGAAACCTTAGAGTTTGTGTAACCTTAACTAGGGTTCAAAGTGTATTCCTAGGCCTTATATTCAATCCAAGAACCTATTAAAACCATTACCAAAGAAAACCAAGCTCAAAACCAACTTAAGACACAAAATGTGCTTTAAAACTCCTTAAAGCACATTTTGGAGGGAGTGTCTTAGATATGAGTTTTGAGTGATGTTAGGGACTTGATTACCCTTAAATATACTAATATAACATAATATACCACATTATAATTTCTAATTCAAAGTTTTCAAAAAAAATCAGGAATTTAGGCATTGAAATATGAATAGTACTCAAATAGTACCAAATTAACACTTAATCACTTAACCTAGTCATTGGTCAACTAAAAACCCTTGAACTTGACTATAATGTGGCGGAAATATAAAGGGATGACCACATCCTAAAGCCACCCAAAATATCTTCTTATGACTCACCTTAACTATTCATTAAATTAAGCTTATTCTACTTTATAAGCCAAATTGGACTTCTTTTCTCACTTACCGTCTTCCCAGCTGACTCCAGATTCTTCAAACCCTCTCTCCTTCCTCCATTGACGTGTTGAAGAAAGCCAACTCCCAAGAACAACTCACCTTGATCTAGGTAAGCTCTTAAGTCATGGTTATGTCCATTCTCTTCCTCGTTTCTTCTTCTTTCCATTGATCTAACTTCCATCCATTTCCACCCACACCTCTGGTCTGAGTTTGTGTTCAAACAAGGGGTGTTGGTTCGGCTGAAATCAAAGAAGAAGGAAAAATCAAAGCTAAACTCCTTATAAGGTAAAAACATGCTCTAAGCTTGTAACTCTTCCTCCATTTCACTTCCGGTTTTGTTCCTTAGTTCCCTTGGCTTATTTTCTTCTTCTTTTCATGCTGGAACTATGGATCTATAGATACCTTGAAGTGGTGGCCGAAAAGAAGGCAAAAATAACTTCTTAAGTCATTTTTCACAAGGTAAACCCTAGCTCCTTCCACCTTGTGTTATACGGTTGTGTTTCCTTGCCTTAGATGGTATTTTGACACACTCTTTTGACCTAAAAACAAGGTGGCTGTATACCTAACACAAGCCTACAAATATCAAGATAAAAACATGTTGAATAAACTTATATTACTCTTTAAATGATCCTTAAGTAATAAGACTAACACATGTATTTTTCCCTTGCAAAATGCTGGTGAATGATGCCTTAAAACCTTGGAAAAATTCTATCCAATTGTGTAGAAATCAAGCCTAAGACCAATCTTAGCAAAGTAAGTTAAATCTTTGCTTGAATGATGTTTTAATCAAGTTCATATGTATAGTATGTACAAAAAACTACCTAAACCTATTGTAAAAATAGGCCGTGAGTTTGAAGATTGGGTTGGCTGATTTTGTGACAAAAAACCAAGTACATTAATCTTACATTATTTAAGGTTTTATGTAAATATTGTTACAATATAAAATAAGCCATGGGAGTTATAAGGTTATTATGACCTAACTATGTATTAGAATGTTAATTAGCACTTTTGGCTAGCTTACTTAATATTAAAATGACTTATAATGTCATAGGAATAATTTAAGTGATTAAAATGCAATTTTAGAAAAATATTGGGGGACTATAATAAAAGCTGTAAGTTAACTATGTCATTTGGGACATTTATGTGTAATTTTTATTATATGTTAAAGTTGAAATAAGGCCATGTACCTTAGGCCATTCTAATTTATGTTATATTAAGTTTAAATTAGATTTAAAGTCATAAATATAATTACCGCCAAGAATTGGGGTAAAACAACAATTAAAATGAAATTTGGGGGCTAAATATAATTATAGCCGAAAACTAGGCTTAAAAAGCAATTTAAATGAATTTTATAAGGTTTTATAAAATTAGGGGTCAAAAATGTAATTTCGGTAAAAGTTGGGTCAAAACCGTAATTTCTGAAAACTATGGTCAAAACGGCAATATGTAGGTCAACATTGACCAGGTTAGGAGCTTTGACCAAAATTGATGACATAAATAATAAATTTGTGATTTTATAGTAAGATTATAAGTAAAATGTAAAATTTATAAAGTTTTAGGGGTATAACATGATTATCAAAATTTTCAAGGTAGAAATAGTTAATATGATAGATTATAACATTTTGGTAAAGTTTGGTGATTTTTGGAATAGTATAAGAGGTTTAAATAAGAAAATTGTATAATATAAAGTTTATAATAACATTATAAAATATGTATTATAAATGGGGTCATTTTGTAAATAAGAAAAGTTGATGGACTGACGAAAAAATCAGAATAGACCATGGGGTCTATTCGCTAATTTTATGTACATATAATCATATGTTATACATATTATAAAGATTAAAATGTTATAATATATGGTATATATAACATGATATAAAATGTGTGGTAGAATTGTAATAAAAAAAATTGTGTGAAAGTTGATGAAATTAAAGTATGACATTTGTGCCTTCTCGGAAATCTATCCCTTCTTGTTGACGATATATCCTTGAGCTACCAATCGAGCCTGTTCCTAACTACTTCTCCCATCTCGTTCAGCTTATTCCTGAAGACCCATTTTGTGCCAAGTACTCCTTGATGTGAGGGTCGAGGCACAAGATGCCAGACTCTACATCTTTCAAACTGATTTAACTCTTCTTGCATTGCTTTGATCCAGTCTGAGTCTTGAAGAGCTTCTTTGATGTTCTTGGGTTGATGGATGAGACTGTCGTTGAGAAGGCTAAGAGATCACGAGTTTGCGCTCTGGTTTGAATTCCCTTGGAGATATCTGATATGATGTTCTCCAATGGATGATCTTTGTATAGCGTTCGTGAATGATGAATTGTTGATGGTGATAGAGGGTTTTCGACATCATTACTTTCTTCGATGACTTGTTGTAGACCTGTCGCTGATCTATCGGGCAAGTTATCCGCGGTTGGTGATTTATCCTTGGGATTGTCGGTGTGATTTTGTTCAGCTAGATCAAATCCAAATCCTTCATCTCCTTCTGATTCTTTGATCTCATGGTCTTTATCCTCATCAAAGACTACATGGATACTTTCTTCTACTATCAATGTTCTTTTTTTGTAGACTTTGTATGCCCTGCTTCTCTCTGAGAATCGAAGGAAAATGGCCTCATCACTTCTGGATCAAATTTTCCTACGGAATTCTTTTCATTATTGTGGACATAACACTTACAACCAAAGTCCCTGAAGTGACTTATGTTTGGTTTTCTCCCTTTGATTAGCTCATAGGGTGTTTTGTTGAGGGTTGGTCGTATGAGCGTTCTATTTATGATGTAGCATGCAGTTGGCACCGCTTCAGTCTAGAAGACTTGAGGAAGATTGCTCCCCAACATCATGGCTCTAGCTACCTCTTGTAGTGTTTTGTTCTTACGCTCAACTACCCTATTTTGTTGAGGTGTCCTTGGTGAAGAGTATGTGTGATAGATTCCATGTTGTTCACACATCTTCATGAATTGTTGATTGTCAAATTCTGACCCATGATCTGACCGTAGAGCCTTGATCTTGTGGTTGAGTTGTACTTGGACGTTTCCTGTAAATGCTTGAAATTTCTCAAAGACTTCGTCTTTGGAAGCAATAAATATTGTCCAAACAAATCGTGAGTAGTCATCAACAATTTAAAATACATACCAATTTCCTCCAAAACTTCTTACCCTCATGGGCCCACATAAGTCCATATGAAGTAATTCAAGTGGCTTGGATGTACTTACCATGTTCTTTGATTTGAAAGAAGTCTTAGTTTGCTTACTTTTAACACATGCATCACAAAGATTGGTCTCAGATTTCTTAATCTCAGGAAGACCTCTTACCAACCGTTTTTTGACAAGTTTTCTTAACAAAGAAATGCTAACATGCCCTAGTCTCTTGTGCCATAGTGTGAAGTCATCTATTGATGCAGTCAAACATGGAAGATTTGGACTATCAATATCCTCCAGACTAGTTACATAAACATTCTTCCATCTTTTTTCCCTTTAACAACTCCTTACCATTTTTCTGATTTACTATGCTACAATGTGTCGAATAGAAGTGAACTGAGTTGCCTTTGTCACAAATTTAAGATACACTAAGAAAATTGAATTTCAAACCATCAACTAAATTGACATTATCAATGACATAATTTGAAGTAAAACCAACCATACCTACACCGATGATTTTTCCTATCTTATTATCGCCAAAGGAAATTTTTCTTTGGCTTCTTGATTCGAGTGAGAAGAACTTCAATTTGTCTTCTGTCATGTGTTTAGAGCACCCACTGTCAATGTACCAGCTAGGGTCCATTCCCACTCGATCCTACACTTAACAAGTTAGAGGTGTGGGGGCCCACAGAAGGTTTGGACCCATTTCCACCAACAATCATTGCTCTAGGATCATTTTTTACTACCCTTTTTAGTCCAACTTTCTTGAGTTGTCAATGCCTCATAAATCGTGTTCTATAGCATTTGGCTTTATGATGACCAAGTTATCTGCATAGATGGCAGACACCTCTACGACTGGTCCCTGATTGATACCCGACCTGTCGTTTGTTTCTCCACATGGGTGTCCTAGGAGCAGCTTCTAGCTTTGCATGTTTTTCTTTGATTAATGCTAGTTCCTTTTCTTTTGTGTTAAGAGCAACAATCAAGTCATCGATTTTAGGTTGTTTTCCTAGCTTCATCTTTTCATGAACGGAAAGAATTTCACTATAGTCGATTTATAATTTTATAAGTGCTTTCATAAGGTTTTGTACCTTATCCTTGTTAGAGTTTTTCTCCAATTTTTCATTTTCCTCCAAGAGTTCCTTGTTTTCATTTTCCAATGCCTCTAGTTGATCAACTAGTGTGAGAGAAAACTTTCTAAGTCCTAGAAGTTTAGATTTTAGAATTTTCCTTTTGAGTTTAGAGTAGTTTACCTTGCTTTGTTCTTCATCCTCTGATTCTGATGTGTCCTTATCTTGCGCCATCAAGCAAACTTCCTCAAGGCATAGATGAGCCTTCTCATCTTCTAAGAGATCACTATCTGAGGTTTGATTGTTGTCACTTAGTTCAGAGTCTCCCCATGCAGCAACGAAGGATTCTTTCCTTGGCCCTTTGTTGAACGATCTTCGAACAGGCTTCTTGACCTGTCGTTGTTCTTGAGGTCGTTGAGGACAGTCTTTGATATGGTGCCAACGCTTTGAACACCCAAAGCACTTGTCATTGTTCTTTTTCTGATCGTCAGACTCCTTGGGCTCCTTGCCTTTCCTCATCTTGTTTCTTATGAACTTCCGAAAGTACCTCTTAGCATAGAGGACCATCTCATCATTGTCTTCTCCTGATTCTGATCTTTCATTTTCAGCTACTTGAAGGGCTATGCCTTTTCCTCTATCTCTTGATGAACTTTCTGAGTTTCTTTGTTGTAGTTTTAACTCAAAAGCCATTAGAGATCCTAGCATGTCTGCTAAAAGACATCTTTGAGAGATAATGTACTTCTTGCATGACATTGACTTTGCTATCAAAGGAGGCAGAAAGGGATTTGAGGAACTTCCGAATTTGATCCTCATTTGAGATGGTTCTTCTAAGCACTAACATTTCATTGATTAGCTTAGTAAACCTTGTGTGGATTTCAGAAATGCTCTCCTTTTCTTCCTTCTTGAATAGCTCCCAATGAGTCAACAATAGCTCAATGCGAGTCTTTTTGATCTCATCATTCCCTTCATATGTTACCTCAAGAGTTTTCCAAATTTCTTGAGCTGTTTTAGCTGAGGCTATTTTGGAGTATTGTTCAGGTAGTAGTGCACAATGTAGAATTCTTACTGCTCGGGAATTGAATATCAACTTCTTGATTTGATCATCCGTCATGTTGTCACCTGATATGTCTTGTCCTTGATCATCTTAGAAGGTATATTCACCGCGTGATATAACCCTCCACATCCTTGGATCATCAGACTTGATGTGAAACTCTATTTTGTTTTTCCAGTGAGTGTAGTTATCTCCATTAAAAAGTGGTGGTCGATTTGGTGCAGAACCTTCTTCGGACGCTAGTAGGCTTGCATAAGACATTTTGGTTGTCTTCCAAAGCAGTTAGCTTTCTAGAAGAGACATGCTTTGATATCAATTGAAACTCACTAACTCTCCTTATGCGTCCCCGACCGGTCGTGGATGTATCGTGGTAATTTAATAATTTGAGAGAAAGCACAAGATAAACTCAAACTGGAAACTTTCAATTGAGAATTTACACATAGAAATTCACTCAACCTCCCTCGCCTTACCCACGGACTCCAGGCAGTTTAGACATTACCCATAAAGTCCTTAACCCTCTCCTGACTATCGGCCTACGGTTCACCGACCGCTCCCCGACCTGTCAATCTATCAAATACCCAAAGTATTTACTCACTAATCCAGTCCTCTCTAGCTCACTAACTCTCTAGCACTTACACACACTCTAGTCTGACTCACACTTGCTCAGATTGTATCTCCTTTTTCTATCTCGCAAGCTTGTTTTTACATAGGACATAAATGCTCGTATTTATACATGTTAGTTAAGATGTAACTAACAGGCTATGATTATCTAGACTGTACAAGTAGAATGCTTCTTCTTCTATTATAATAGCCACACTCGATTTCAGAATATTCATAAACTTGATCTGGAACAGACACCACACGTGTTGCCTTGTGATTGGGCAAGTTGGTGACGAGTTTCCCAAGTGGTCGGTCACCACTAGCATCTTCAACTTGTCTGATCTTGTTTGGTTCATTAATGCTCTAAATGCTCCCTTCTGAATTTATTACGGCTATGTAATGATGCTTATTAATAGCCCTTGACTTATCTTGTTATCATGCACATTAATGAGCCACTCCTTTTGTCGTGAGCCAGTTGCTTGTGTGGATGTGAAATAGTTTGTCGACTTTGCTGAAACATTTTTGTCCTTGTATAACGTTTGATGCATGAGATGTGTGATAGTGTGGTACTTGACTACTTGTGCATACAAGAAGTTATCTTGGAGCTCTCCTAGACAGGTGCCCGACTGGTTGGGCACATGTCATGAACTGAGTGCGCTTGCAACCTTGCGTGCTAAGCCACTTTTCTACCTTTTAATCTGAATAATAAGCTTGGCAAACATGTTAGATAAACACCACATGTTTGCTTTCATCAAAACTAAAGGATCTTGACTTAACAAGATGAGGTGCTCAAATCTCACAGGAGAGATAACTCTCACAAAAACCTCACAAATCAGTTAGAAAAGTGATATACAAAACTCTTTTATATTTTCTCTCACACGAAACTCTCGAACTCTTAGAAAAAGGAGAAGATTGCTTGATACTTGGATGGATGGATGAGGAGTGCCGAGAATGAGCCTCAATTTATAGTGGTGGCTGGTCCTGGGAGTCTTCTAGAACAGCCATGCCTTATGGAAATAAACCACATAAAACTGACCGCATTAACTGACCATTAAATGCACATTTAATGTATGACTATCAGTGCCAGTAAATGGAATAACATAACTTCCATAAGTTGAAGCATAACTTCATTGTCAAACTCTCCAGCATTAAAGTCTCCACCATAAATGTCAACCATGAAAGTCTTCACCATAAATGTTGACCATTAAATTTCCCACCATAAATGTAGGCCATTTAATTTTCCTCCATAAATGTAAATAGGAATTCAAGGCAACTTTACAATTCTTCACCTTGACTTGAGTTCGAAGGAAACTTCATAATTCTCCACCTTGACTTGAATTCAAAAGGCAACTTTAGAATTTTTCAGCTTGATTTCAATTCAATCTGAATAGTGAATAATCCAAAATATCTCCTCACCTTCAAAAGCCCACACGGGGATAAGCCAAGATACCTTTAGCAAAATGGTTCCCTGAACTGAAGTTGATGTGCTTGTGTTTACCAGAGACTCAATGCTTACTGAACTCGAGATCAACCAACTTCTGGGTTCCAAGAAGACCTCGCTTGGCAGCTCCACCATGCCCTTCTAGCTCATATGGACCGACCTAAAATGCCGCAACTTGGTAGAATCTGAATTTAAATCAGCTAAGCTAGAAGAAGCAGAAATAGAGCCGCACATACAACTACCATGCAATAGATATAAAGTGTTAACAGCTATACTTTCATCATCACAAGATTACCACGAGAGATATTCAAAACTCCACCTTCACCGTGTACTTGCACCCAATTTTATCAAGGGCAGTCAACGAAATAAGATTCTTCTTCAAATCTGGAATATAACGAACATTAGAGAGAGTTCATACCATATCATCAAACATCTTAATCCTCACAGAGCCAATACCTTGGACTTGACACGGAGCGGTGTTACCCATCATTACAACTCCACCTTCAACCATGTCCAAGGTATGAAATAAATCCTTATGAAGCATCATGTGGTAAGAACAAGCAGAGTCCATGATCCAGCATGATATATCTTTATCTTCATAGTGGATCACGGCCGTGAGTACATCCCCTCTGTCATCCGCAAAACTAACTTGGCTACTAGTTTGATCGGAGGTGCTTTCCTGGTCGGTCTTCTCTTGCTTCTTCTTCTTATTTTGTAGCTTCCAACAATCTGCTTTGACGTGGCCCTTCTTTCAACAATAATAACAAATCACATCCTTGTGGTACCTTGACTTTGAGCAGGACTTGGCACGATTTCCTTTGAAACCTTTCTCATAGGCTCTACCCCGAGCAACTAGGCCCTCGCTAGAAGGTTCTTCACTTTTGGCTATCTGGTTGTCTATAAGATCTCGTTGAAGGAGAGCTTGTTTTACCTCATCCGTCGTTATTTCCTCACGCCCATACAATAAAGTTCCAGTGAAACTTTTATAAGATTTAGGCAAAGAGCATAATAAGGTGATAGCCAAATCTTTTTCAACAATCTCACCGTCAATATTATGAAGGTCCATGACAGTTGAGAAGAATTCATCAAGATGAGGTTTAATTGGTTTACCTTCTTGAAGACGAAGATCTTGAAGCTTCCTCTTTAAATAGAGACGATTAGTGAAACTCTTCGTCATGTACAACGACTCTAGTTTCAGCCACAAAGCCGATTAGTCTTCTCCTTGGCAACCTCTCTAAGAACATCGTTATAGAGACATAACTGGATAGTTGTCAAGGCTTTCTGATCAATTCTCTCCCAATCCTCTGCACTCATGGTAGCAGGTCTTTTTTCCAAAGCCGGATGCCAATCATTTTGGCGCGGAATGACTTGCATCTTAAGTTTTCATAAGCCAAAATTGACAGAACAGTCAAACTTCTCAACATCATATTTTGTAGTCATCTTGACAAACCACCAACGGACAAAAGCTCTGATACCACTTGTTAGGGTTGTAGCGCGGAAAGACGAGTTGGTAGATATATAACGATGATTACAAAAATAAAGTAAAGTGAGACGCAATATTTTACGTGGTTCGGCTATGCCTACTTCACGGGCGGTGAGGCATAATATTCACTATATATGGAAAAGAATTACAGGTTACAAAAGAGAGATGAGGTGCTTAGATCTCACAGGGAAGATAACTCTCACAAAACCTTACAAATCACCTAGAAAAGTGATATACAAAACTCTCTTATATTATCTCTCACACAAAACTCTCTAACTCTTAGAAAAAGGAGAAGATTGTTTGATGCTTAGATGGATGGATGAGGAGTGCCGAGCATGAGTCTCTATTTATAGTGGTGGGTGGTCCTTGAAGTCTTCTAGAACAGTCATGCCTTATGGAAATAAACCACATAAAACTAACCGCATTAACTGACCATTAAATGCACATTTAATGTATAACTATCAGCGCCAGTAAATGGAATAACATAACTTCCATAAGTTGAAGCATAACTTCCACTGTTAAACATTCCAGCATTAAAGTTTCCACCATAAATGTAAACCATTAAAGTCTTCACCATAACTGTTGACCATTAAATTCCCCACCATAAATGTAGGCCATTTAATTTTCCTCCATAAATGTAAATAGGAATTCAAGGCAACTTTACACCTGCTTTAGTACTATGTACTTTATCTACGTGTCTTTTGTCTTTTCTGCATTAGGACAACTATTTAATGTAAGTGTTAGAGCCCTGGGAAGGCATGCTGATTTGTATTGTCATTTGGCCACTACGTGGACCGGCAGGCAGCGCCTGATAGATACCCTAATTGGCAAGACATTGTCTTGAGCTCTATCTGTATTGTTCCATTGTTTTCCCCTCTCATCAATGGAAAATTTTGGCATTTGCGTGTGTTAATTTGACTATCTTATATGAAGAAGGGTAGTGTTTTCATCAGAGTGGGATCAGAGCACTGATTCTGGATGGTCTCTACGAGAATTGAAAGAATGGACAATATGATGAGAGAACAACAAGCTTTGAAAAGGGAAGTTAGGGATATGAAGGTTACCGTCTCCAATCTGTGTGCCACGATCGATGAACTCCAGCAGAATGTGTAGGCCATGGTGAGACTTATGGAAAGACGAGAGGCGCACTTCGAAGACGAATCCACTTACTCCACCGGCGGCCATAGAAGAGCTCGGGGAGGCGCCGACGACAGGGGCTTCCACGTTTGTAAGGTGGAGATGCCCACGTTTGAAGGGACGGACCCCTGCGGTTGGCTTTTTTGGGCCGAACGCTACTTTTCGATCTGTGGAATCAAGGAGGAAGACCGAATGAGGGAGGCTATGATGTATATATCTGTAAGGGAAGGCGCTTCATTGGTTTTCCTTGTTGGAGGATTAGGTGGGAACGACCGACTGGGACAGATTCAGGGATGCTCTTATCCTTCAATTCAGTCCAGTCTCAGCCGGAAGCCAGATGGACCAACTTATGGCCCTAAGGCAAGAAGGAACGCTGATGGAGTACCGGCAAAATTTCGAGCGGCTCTCCACAAAGATGAGCTTGGCGGAAGAGGTGTATAAAAGCATCTTCAAGGCTAGCCTAAAACCGGAATTGAGGGCGGAGGTTATGTTGTTCAAACCTGAATCCTTATCTGAAATGATGAAAATTACCCAAGAGGTGGAGGAAGAATCTCGCTGTCGAAAGAGTGGCAAAGTACAAGGGTGATAAGGCGCCTCCATGGACAAACTCGAAACCGCCGTCTCTCGTAGGCTTAAGATGAGGGTCAACGGAGAAGACGACCAATAGATCCACTGCATACGGGACAACATCGTGGTAGCTAAATTAAGAAATTGTTGATGCAGATTAATGCTAATTCAATCGTGGTAGCTATTGTGCTACTATTTAGCAAATGTTTTAAACAAGTAGCTAAATTACTACTATCTTTAATTTCAAAATTACTACCGACTAATAATGCTAATACAATTTCAATTGATATTATGCTAGAATATAAGAAATGAATGCGGTAGCAAAATTATTATTGTCTTATAACTTAAACGTGTGATTACTACATAATTCGAAATACTAACCTATATTGCTACTGCCAAAGTGGATATATTATCTTTTTATATAAATATTTTGAGTTTTGAGATTTTTCAATGTAGTATATTTAATATATTTTACTACCTTTTAGCTATCAAAATTTTAAAACAGAACTATAAGTAAACAAAAATTGTCTAATTCATGAAAAATATTTAAACTACATACCACTACTAGAATTTATTTTATCATATAAGATATACCTAACATAATACATTTTTTATACTTATAATTTTCTTAAGTCTCGAACTATCACACATATTAATACATTGTAAATAGAGTACAAGTATTAATAATTTAAATTAGTACATATGTTGGTTAAAATTTAGATAATTAATATAAAATATAGTATAATAATTTAAATAAGTAAATTGTATATATATATATATATATTTGTGTGTATATATATTTAATTAAATACAGTTTTTATACATTTTACTATATGATATTTTTAATTTACAAAAGCCTCATTAACTAATAAAACATAAAAAAACTAAAATTAATAACAATTTAAATAGTTGATGTGTAGGTTAAAATTTGCAAAGTATATATATATATTATATATGTATAAATTTATAAAAATGATAAAAGTATACAAAATTATTATAAAACTTACGTAAATGTACTATATATTAATGTTTTTAATTTACAAACAACACACAAATTAATTAGGATTTTGAAAAATTGAAAGGTTATAACAATTTAAATTAGTTGAGATTATACAATATTATACATCTATTTAAGTTTATTTATAACACTATATAATATGGTTGAATAAAATAAGTAACTTTATATAATATATTATCTTTTTGTATAATTTTTGACATTTCAAAGATTTTTAAAAGATATATATGCGTTTTTTTTAAATCTTATAATGTTAAGCAAACAATATACTTACTTTTTTATTATTTGTACTCTTTTGGTCGCCTTAAATTAATTTGTTATATTTTGTAAATTAAATATTAATGTAGCATAGTCTGATGTATATCTATTTTATTAATTTTTGTATATCCTTGGTTTGATAATGTCTCGACAAAAAATTTCATTTATATTTATAGTATCAAACATTAAATATACATGTAGTCTGTATATATGTCATGAATAATCATCATGGCACAATGATTAAGACATTCTACATCCATCCCAAACTTTAGGGGTTCAATTCCAATATTTAGCTATCAGAAAAGTAGTAGCGACGCCAAAACAAAATAGCTACCGCATTCTGAAACGGTAGCTATTTTTAATTTAGTCACTAGAACCTTTGCCACCACTATATATCAGTAGCTAAATCGTAAATGCAGTAGCCCGTTGTATTTAGCTACCAAAATCGATGATTTAGCTACTGATTTAAACGGTAGCTAAATCTGTTTTTTGTTGTAGTGCCACAAAAGGCAATAATAATTACCAACCCCAACCCCTCGAAGCAACAAGAGAATTAAAAAAAACAGGGAAAGAAAAGGGTCTGGATTTGGTGACGGACACCATTTCTCCGTGCGGGACGGAAACATTTTTATCTTTTTTTTTAACAGCAGAGTGGGCGAAACATATTTGTAAGTCTGATTAAAACTTTTTTCATACAGTAGTAGCTGACATATGTATAAATATGATGAATAGTTTTTATCAACAGGTACGCCAAAAGGCACATGTATGGAATTTTATTTTTTTCTTTTACATTGACATTGGTTCAATTCATTGAAGCATAACTTATTAATTATACAAATTTTTACGTGACTATGTGGCTATTGAATAATAATGTTTAATATTATATTTGTTGTTTTTATATATAAATAATGGAGAGTATATTAACGCTTAATGAGATGAATAATATATTTTTTTCAATGTAAATCACGGGTGTATATCCTATATATCACCATCAATGTTTTTGTTTGTCATTGGACGTCTTGTTTTTATATAAATTTATTTTTGTTTTTTCATTTTAAAAATGTTAGAGTGTAATTGTTTTATCCTTTTAATAATATAGTTATTACTAAAATAATTCTTTTTTTATCTGATTTATTACTAAAATAATTCACTAATTATATAAAAAAAATTACTTGACTATTCATATGTATATATGATTATTAAATATTATTTATTTAATTTGACAAAATTTGTTGATGAACAAATATCACGATTGAAATTTTTTTAAAAGTTGAATTAATGCAAAAACACCAAGTTAATTATTTATATTTTTTAAAAGAAAAAACTGAATGATATCGCTATTGTATTATAATTTTCTAATCTTATAATATTTGTTGTAAATACATATATGTAAAAAATGGAGTATAGCAATTCAAAATACACCAATCAACCGATTAAAAATAAGTAAATTGCTAATATAAAAAATACCAAGCTAATATTTATGTTATTTTTGAAATTAAAAAAAGTGATGTATAATATTTTTTAAAAAAATTGCATGTTAATTTTTTAACCTTCATGTTATAAGTTATCGTGTAGTGCATATATAAAAATTAAATGTTAATAAATACGTAAAGTCGACTCCAACAATTCAATTTATGTATAATGTTGGAAATGTTATGTATAATTATAGGGTGGACACGTTTATATATAATAATGGAATCGTAGAAACGTGGAAACATTTATATTAAAACGTGGAAACGTTTCGTGGATACGTTTATATAAAAATGCGGAAACGTTTATATAAACTCGTGGATACGTTTATATAAAAACGTGGAAAAGTTTATATAAACTCGTGGATATGTTTATGCATAACGGTGGAAACGTTTATATAAACTCGTGGATATGTTTATGCATAACGGTGGAAACGTTATACTTGATTGTGGCGTGGAAACGTGTCGTAGCAACGTTGTAGTTAATTGTGGCATGGAATATATAATTGTGTAAACATATATAAATAATCATGGCGTGTAAACGTTTATATATAAATCGTGAAAACGTATTGTGGCATTGAAACATTCATATATAATTATGAAATGTTTATATGTAATCATGCCATGGAAACATCATATATAATCATGGAATCGTAGAAACAAGGAAACGTTTAGATAAAAACGTGGAAACGTATGTATAACAAAGTGGAAATGTTTAAATGAAAAAGTGGACACGTTTAAATAAAAAGGTGGAAATGTTATCTGAACTCGTGGACTCCTTTATGTATAACGGTGGAAATATTATATATAATTGTGTCATGGAAACATCATATATAATTATAGAAATGTTTATATATAATCATGCAGTGGAAACGTTTATATGTAATCGTGGCGTGCCAACGTTATAGATAATCATGGAATTGTAGAATGGAAAGTTTAAATAAACACGTGGAAACGTTTATCTGAATTTGTGGACACCTTTATATAAAACGTTGGCAAACGTATTTATAATTGTTGTGGAAATTTGTTAGTCAGTGACACAATACAAAGTATAAATGGACTTCAAAATTATCTACCCACACGCCTAAAAACCACCCTATGAAGCAAAAAAAAGAGAAGGGTTTCGAGGGTTTATGGTGTAGGGTTAGGCCTGAAAAACTGTCGACTCAGTGACGACAATACAAATTATAGAACGATTTCAAAATAGATACCCTACACCACACACCCTAAAACCACCCTATGAAAGCTAAAATGTCGAAGACATTCAGGGTTTATGGTGTACGGTTAGACCCTAAACCCTAAACCAAAAACCCTGAAAATCTATTGAATCACTTACAACAATATAAAGTAGGCTCAAATATATGACCCTACACCACACACCATAAAAACCACCTTAGAAAAGCTAAAAACGTCGAAGCTTTTCCAGGGTTAGTGGTGTAGGTTTAGTTAGACTTTAAACCCTACACTACAAACTCTGAAAAACGTCGGATCACTGACGACAATACAAAGTATAGAAAGGCTTAAAATAGATTACCTACACCACACAAACCCTACCAAAACCTACCAGAGTTAAAACGTATAAAGATTAAAAATGAATCCAAAATATCTAGCTAAATCTTGAAGGTATTTAATAAATTCTCTAGATATACAAACTATCGTAAAATTATATAATAATAGTAAATAATCATATATCTTTTAATAATTGTATCTACTATATTAAAATTGTTATTACTATTTTTAGTGATATTATTATATTATTATTTTGATCAGGTGATGTGATTACATTATTATTTTTACTATAATATTTACATTGTAAACTATATAAATACTACATGTAACTCTACAGATTGATATCTGGCTTTGTATTTTACTGTATATGACATTTATCCACCTAATTCTATTAAAATAATTATGGTTAATTTGTATCTAATTTTAGAAGTATTTTAATAGTTTACACAATTAAAGATTACGTCACAAAGTGATACGGTGAGAGAAACATTTAATACTTTATGTGCATTTCTTTTTTTCCTTCTAAAAATGTGCTTTACTTACATTGTTTGACAAAATTGAAATATTTCTTTCACCTAATATGCTCCTCCCACCGATAATATATTGATCCAACCGTCAATATTTGTTCGGTCACGCGAGGAAATTATAGTAATATGTCCCAAATCTGCTTCGTATGTCTAGCCATTAGACAGTCGTATCTTATGTTTTGATTTTTTACAACTTAACTCGGATCTTGTATTTTCAGTAACTAAAGTTGTTGAAACAATTTTTAAATATGTTTGTTAATCAACTAAATTTTTATTTTACAAAAAAGTGACTTTTATGGTTATATTATTAAAACTAAAAATTGGAAAAACGGAAACGAAACCATCAACACATCACATTTAGATGACGTATTCCATCATCCCACTTTTTAATTTTGTTTTTTTAAAAACTAATCATCCTACTTTTGTCAGAGACAACATACACCTCCGTTCCATGTAGTAAACGATACAAATAATTGAATGGTCAGGATTTTGTCCGTCGGTGACGGAAATTTTGTGTCCGTCACACTACTCCCGCCGGAAAGATAAAGGTACGGAGACACAATCATTAGGCCTGGTGGCAGGTGCAACCGACGGTCATGTGGAGCTGATCCCAAAAAATGCTGATCTAGACAAGGAAAATGATGGGCAAGGATTACACGATGGAATCCAAATCTCCGTCCCACGACGGAAGATATTTTTTTTGTTTCTTCTTTTTGCTTTTCTTTTATTAGCAACGAATTATTTACATAGCTAAGCGGTGAATAGTACATGTTATTGTTTTATATGATTTTTTTTACAAAGAGTTAAGTCTAGATATACTTTTAAATAGTAGGTAGTAATTAGTTATAATCATTATAGAATAATTTATTATTTATACAAAAAATTTACATCAGTATATATATGACTATGTATAATAATTTTAATCTTATATCTTATATATTGTATATATATTATATATATATATATATATATATATATATATATAAAAGATGGAGCATATATCAATTCAAAATACATACTTTAAGCAAAATAAGATTTTTTTAAAATTACAAATTTAAAATATATATTTTTCTAAATTAAAAAGTGACGTATGATGATTTATATAAATATATAGAAAAAATGAGTATACAACATGATTCATCTACACTATAACTCCATGATTCACATACAACATGATTCATATACACTATGACTCCATGACATCATTATTGTATTATAGTTTTCTAATCTATAATATTTATTTTTGATACATATATGTAAAAAAATGGAGTATAGTAATTCAAAATACACCAATCAACTAATTAAAATTAAGAAATCACTAATATAAAAAATACCAAACTAATATTTATATTATTTTTGAAATTAAAAAAAAAGTGATGTATAATATTTTTAAAAAATATTGAACGTTAATTTTTTAACCTTCATGTTATAAGTTATCGTGTAGTGCATATAAAAATCAAATATTAATAATACGTAAAGTCGACTCCAACAATTCAGTTTATGTATAATGTTGGAAATGTTATGTATAATCATGGCGTGGAAACGTTTATATATAATAATGGAATCGTAGAAACATGGAAACGTTTATATAAAAACGTGGAAACATTTATATAAACTCGTGGATACGTTTATGCTTAACGGTGGAAACGTTATATATAATCATGGAATTGTAGAAACGGGGACACGTTTAAAAAAACGTGGAAACGTATATATAACAACGTAGAAATGTTTAAAAAAAGGTGGAAACGTTTAAATAAAGGTGGAAACGTTATCTGAACTCTTGGACTCCTTTATATATAACGGTGGAAACATTTTATATATTGGGTCATGGAAACATCACATATAATTATAAAAGTGTTTATATATAATCACACAGTGGAAACGTTTATATGTAACCGTGGCGTGGAAACATTATAGATAATCATGGAATTGTTGAAACATGGAAACGTTTAAATGAACACGTGGAAACGTTTATCTGAATTTGTGGACACCTTTATGTAAAACGTTGGAAACGTTATTTATAATTGTGGTGTGGAAATATGTCGAGTCAGTGACGACAATACAACTATAAAATGACTTCAAAATAGATTACCCTATACCACACACCCTAAAAATCACCCTAGAAAAGCTAAAAACGTCGAAGAGATCTTCAGGGGTTTATGGTGTTGGGTTGAGGGTCACAAACCCTAAACCCTACACTACAGACCCTGAAAAAATGTCGAGTCAGTAACGCCAATACAAATTATAGAACGGTTTCAAAATAGATTACCCTACACACACACCCTAAAAAAGCTAAAACACAGGCATTTCAAGGTTTATGGTGTAGGGTTTCAACCCTAAATCCTAAACCTAAAGATACCTACGAATGTTTTTCAAAATCATCGAAGGTTAATTTTAAGATTTGTGATCAAGGTTTTAGGATTTAACGATCCTACACCTAAAATAATTATAACCGATTCGTTAATAACAGTGATAGCACTAACTACCACGATAATATACTTTTAAAAAATAAGATGTGAACTATTATAACTTTTGTTATCAATGCGTATGTAAAATGCTAAAGTAATGCATTTATGATTGAATGATGGGATAGCACACATAAATTTATTTATTTTATTAAAAATTGAATTTGTCAATTAGTATCTTACATTTATATAAATATATAGGTTCCATATATTCTACACTCGTAAGTCTTAGATAGTATTGTTTAAAGAACATACAAAACCAACATAGAACTTGACAACTCTACAGTAGACCTATTTTTTTGAAACAGATATATAGACATATATGGTATAAGATCTAGGAGATAACTTTGACTTATAGCGAGTATAGTTCACAACTTTTTAGTATAATATCGCTCCATTTCTATAAACTATATATTTTTATAATGAAAGTATAATTTTATAATACATATAGATATATATATCATCAATATTATATACTTATACACTGACTTACTCATTAAATATAAATATGCAATAATAGTTATAAAAAAGGGATTGGAACTACAGTACTGTGCTTCTCAAAAATTTTGACGATCATCATCCTTATCTCTGTGGCAGAGACAGAAGACGGCGGACAGAAGACCGGGAAAATAAATTAAAGTCACATGACCCTTTAACGGCTGAGATTAAAATTTCATAATTTGACATAGACGTCCTAGATCTTATCTGTCACGGACGGAAATTAATAGTCCATCACAAAAGCCTCGGCGGAAAATGATCAGACGAGAAGTCAGGCAGGGTTTGGGTCGCATACGGAAGCCAGAACTGAACTGGCACAAAAACGAAAAATTAGTGAAGAAAAGATGGAGGAGGAAGTAATCATTCCCGAGACAATTTTTGAGGAAGAGGCGCTGCGGGACTTAAAATCGACGGATGAGAGTCCCAAGGAAGACCCAAACTTCATGCAATCCATGCAAATTAATGACGAGCAAATTCCTATTCAGACTGCAGAAGAGAACGCTGAGCAGGAAGAAAGGATAGAAACAGAAAGGGCAGAACAAGCAATAAAGTCCACCCCTTCTAGCCAGATGTGCTACTCCGGAAAAAAATCTCCAGCAACAAAGGATGAATAAGCCTCTTCGTAGAACTTTTCCATAACACCCCCTCCCCCCCGAGTTCTCGGAAAGAAAATCTCACACCTGCAAAAGATGAGAAGGAAGGATTATCAACAGTGAGGCAGAGGCTGAGGAATGTGTAGACTTGTTGTTGCACCTTGGGTATCAAGTACAGAATCCAGCTCTCAACAAAGACAATATTCTGAAGCAAATTCATTCTCAGAACAACAACTGACGAGCAGCATGGTGATAATAGGAGTGCAGAATATTAGGGTATTGGGCTCCTTGGTGAAACAGAGAAAGATCGGGGAAGAGGTACGTAGGTTGAAACTTTCTATAATAGGGATGGTTGAGATACTAAGTCATGGTAGGTTAAGTGGAATAGTAGCACTATGGGATGAATAAGAGATTGACATGGTGGGAACTGAAAAGGGTAGAAGATGGCTCAAGATGGATATCATATCCAGAGAGGATGGTATTAGAAGCACAATTGTCATAGTATATGCTCCATATGATGTCAAGGAGCAAAAAGAAATGTTTGAGGATCTCATTCAGCGCAAGAACAGCTGGCTACCTGAGGCGATCTTCTTAGATGATTTTAAAGAAGTATTACAGCCGTGTGAAAGGATGCCGATGAGAATAGGGCATTACTCTAGGGGAATGAAAGATTTCCAAGAATGGGTTGACCGCATGGAGCTGATCAAAATCAATCTACAGGATGCCAGCTTTACATGGAGGGGAGGAAACTCGCTAAGTAAAATTGATCGTTCTTTTACATCACATGCATGGCTTGCATTGTACCCAAGTGTGTCTCTGCGTTCAAGTGAATGGTCTATATCAGACCATAGGCTTATCACATTGAAGACGGACAAAGTAAAATGGGGGCCTAGACCGTTTAGATCGATGGATGCATGGTTGCAGCACCCAAGTTTTGCAAAATTTATTAACGAGCAGTGGAAGAGCATGAAAGGGGGTTTGATGGCAAATAAATTAAAGAAATTGAAGGGACCATTGAGGAAGTGGAACAATGAGACTTTTGGAGAAATTGATCAAAGAATTGTTGTATGCAAAGAGAGAGTTAGACAGGTGGAACCAGCGGCGGAGCTACGTTATTAGTTGGGTAGGCTTGGCCCCCCCAATTGATTAAAAAATCAACAAAAATTATGTACAATAAACTAATTTGAGTGACAGGCCCCTCTAACATTGTAATAGTGGCCCCCCCAAAGAGTAAAATCTGGCTCCGCCCTTGGGTGGAACGTAAAATAAAAGAGAATGGAACTTCCCAAACAGTTGAGGCTGAGAGAATACTTGCAATGGAGAGCCTGCGAACAGCAGAAAGAGCCCAAGAAATGTACTGGCTGCAACACTCAAGAGATAAGTGGATAAGGGAGGCTAATAATAATTCGGGGTATTTTCACAAGAAAGCTACAGTTAACTTCCGTAAAAAGCTAATCTCTTGCTTGTTGACGGATGATGGGGTGATTGATAGCATTGAAGGAATTCGGGAATATATTACACGCTTTTATATGCAGTTATACAACTCCCAAAAGCTGTCGGTGTAGACACCAAAAATTCTCACCCCATAAAGCGAATTCCGAAATAAGAAATGAAATAAGAGAGGTCGTCGCCTTTCTTTCTCAAAATGTATTTACGTTGCGTGCCAAAATGAAACCATCATTTTATGACAAAATTCTTGAATAAATTTCAAAGCATTTCAGAAAAATACAATTCTTCAAAAATGAATTTCCAACGACAATCCTATTTCAAACCCATCCCTTTTGTTTATTCACTCTTTTTACAATCTTATTCTTATTTATATTCTATTTATTTATTTATTTGTCTATCCACTTTTCTTATATTTTATTTTATTCTGTCATTAACTTTAGTGATTTTATTATCATTTCAATTCACTTCAGTTTATACACTTTTATTTTTAACTCACAAACACAATCCACACTTGATTGAAGTCTGGTCTAACCCATTCCCTTAAACCCATTCCAGCTCCAAGCATTGGACCAATCGGCCAAATCACTCTCAAAGCCCAATCCGACCAATAGTTGCACCCAAGACTGCCTTGTCTGGCCCGTCCCACCTTCTTATTCCTAAAACGCAACCCTTATCCACTAGAATTGAGGCCAACAATTAACCCTACTATTCCCTTTAAAAACCAACAGTAGTGACAGACACAAAGCCCGGAAGGAACAGCCGCATAATTCCCACAATGGCCAATTCTCTTATTTTCCAATGATTTGGTCTTTCTCTTCTTCCTTGAGCACACCAAGAAATATACAGACTGCTCTTCATTTCTCTTCCCATCGGCAGTTTCGCCTTGATTCATTCTCGTGATTTTGCAAAACCAACAAGCAAACAATGAAATACATGCCCTGTCTGGTATATTCTCTTCACTCCCGTGAGTTTGCAACCCAGGAGAGCCGCCCGTCTTCTTTCTCTTCATCGACGAACCAGGCCTCTCTTTCTATTCGAACCGTCGACGATTGAGAAGCATATCCGCTCCACCATTCAAAGCCCAGCTGGCGAGCTTCAATGACCGCCTCCCCATTTCGAGTCTCTTTCTTCGGGAGTTAGCTCTCAGTCTCGTCGAGTCCGACACCGATGCTCACCACTAGTTCAACCCAGGTGGTTTATTCATATAGTTCCACCCCGATGTGAAGGTCTTCTCATCTGTTTCGTTCACGATTTTTGTTTACTAATGTCTGATCATTAGTTTGTCAAATGCTAACTTCTGTTCTGTTTGATTCTTCTTCATCGAATCATTGGTCTCTGTCGAAGTTTATTGTGGTTGAGTATTTGGAGGTGGAGCCGATTTCCATTCACGGTGGGTTTGCTCACCGCTAGCAGTCGGTTTTAATGGGTGTGGATGTCACTTCTAAAACGACTTGGACGCAGCAGGAGTTTTCCCTTTCGTTTTTGCCCATTTTTCCACCCTTATCTAATCTAATGTCTTGCTCTGCCGATGTGTTAAAATTTTGCAGAAAGACTCTCATTGTTTCCTGGTATTAACTTCTATCCCAAAGCAGCTTATGTTCTTGTTTGATCGATGGTGTGTGGCTTGATGATTCTTTCAGTGTGCACGTTTTGTTTTCTTTGATCGATCTTGTTGTCTGATCTCCTGTTGTCTGGTCTCCTTTGTCTGATCTCGGTTGGGAGAGTGCTTGCCAATTAGCAGGAGTTCATTTATCCTCTTCTGTCTTCATTTGAGAATGGGTGGTAATTGAAATGTTCAGTTGAAGCCTATAGTAGTATACTTGCAGGGGCCTTGTGTTACGATTTAGAGATGTGAATATATCTCTTATGGCCCGAACTCATATTTCAAGTTGTTTTTGTGTCCATTTGCGCTGGGCTTTTTAGGAGGGTTTAATTCAGCTTGGTTGTGTTGTCTATCGCCTTTTGAGTTTGCAGTAGACATGTCTAGTTTTATGCACGATTTCTATTTACTGATCTGCTTCTTCCTGAGGTCGTTCATGGCTGGAACATCTAGAGGAGACCACTTCAGTTCTTTTCATGAGACAACTTGCCGGTGTAGTTTCTTATTTGATCACTTTCCGGATAATGACAGCGTATTCATGGTTGGTAGTTTTTTTTGGTTTCATGATTTTGTGATTTCTAACATTAATTATGGTTAAGGGAACGTTCTTCAATCTCCCTTGTTGGTAGCTGAACCGAGGTATAAGACTTCATTGTTGACGATCCTTCGTTGTGAACTTAGTCACATTTGCATAATGTTGATTGTTTGCCGTTCAATTTCATCCGATCCCTTGTGCTATCTGCTCAATTCTGTTAGGTATATTAGCTCCTTACTACTTTGTTTCGATGCTTTTACTGAGGTACATTCTCTTCGGAGCTCAGTTTTGGATTTGCACATGGATTGAGCATGGTGTGTGCGCTGTGTTAGCAGAAATATGTGTTACTATACTTCTACCTAGGCAGTGTACCTATCGTTTTGCGGAATAGTGAATTGAGTGGGGGTTGTCGATCTCAGGGACCTCATTCAATTAATTGACAATTATTAACTAACTGAGAAACTAAACTAAGAAAACAGGAAACATCACTTTTCTCAGGTTTTGCTTAATTAATCTAATCGTAACTAAATTAACAAAAAGAAATAAAACAATAACAAAAAATGGCTAAAAAATTAAAGGTGATTACGTGGTAATAAATAAAAGCGCTCCCCGGGTTGTTCTGCTAACCTATTTCTTCAAATCCTATTAAATAACAATTTCACTAACATTGCAATAAACTCAGGAACTATAAATAACTCATCGACCGGGTCATGTACAATGAATTCTAATTGACTGAAAGAACTAGCAGCAGACTAATGCTCTAATTCGGAAACAAATCATCGCTTTAAGAACAGTTCCTATTGGAGACAGATTAACCTAAAAGGGGGCGGGTCATGCTTCTAGTCGTTAATCCGGTTTACTTCCTATGTCTTTTAACTAATCTCAGCACCGCATTTTGATTAGAAAACTACAAAATTACTTTGATAATTAGCTAGAGAATCAAAGCGCACGAAGAACGGGAATTAAAACTATTGCATTAATAAAAAGTAGTGAATAATTACATGATAAAATTCTACGCAATAGGTTTGCTTCCCCAACCCGGGGAAAACTAAAAAACAACTACTCACTCATGGATTTGGAAACATAATTAACAACGCAAAGAAAGAAGACATAAATATGGTAAAGATAGTAGGAAGAAGAAAACTCAAGTTTAGAAGGGTTCGTCTCTGCGTTGCTCCTCCTCCGAATCAACAATTCTTTCAAAAATAAGAGGACCAACAAACAAAAACAAATGTGCATTAAGTGCAATTGTCAATATTTAGAAAGTACCCTACTTCCTCACACTTAAGATGAGCAATGTCCTCATTGTTCACAAATTAAAACCAGGAAAAGGACTTTCTAAAATATGCAAACTCATCTAGGAATATCTCATGGATTTGATCATGCAAAGCGTAAGCTGGGACTGAAACAAAAGTGAAAGGACACGAAAACTCCCATGATATTTAGATTGACGAAGGGCACCTTCCTCACAACTTAAGTCCTCACCGGGGTAGAAATCTTCAGATGAGAAGGGTACCTTCCTCACATTAAGTCCTTCACGGGGTATAAAATCTCTAACTTGCTGTGAAGCAAGTGGTCCCCTGGAGTCTCTATGATCACCACACCTACAAGCATCTGAGAATAACAACAAGAATTGATGCTAAAAGCATCTCGTTAAACGCACAAGCATTCGAACCTCGGAGAGGGAGTAAACGGAGATACAAGGAACCCAATAAAAATTTAAAAGTACTACAAATCAAAAGAAACTGGAAACTAAAAACTCAACTGGGTGTCTCCCAGTCAGCCGCCTTCTTTATAGTTTTGGCTAGACTTTCCTCGATTACGTCATCTCATGCCACGTGTTGAATCGAGAGGGTTACGCTTACTAGGATCCACTAGACATCTTCTTTTTGGTTGAAGGATCGCTTACCGCCAAACTTTTTCAACTTTCTTTTTTGTCGTACGCGTTTGGGGGTGTGATTCCATCATGAAAGTCAGGATAAGCAAAATAAATATGATCCTTACCTTTGTCCGACGCCTCAGTCATGGGGTTAGCAAGAAGACTGTTTCTTCTTGACTAGCACCTCAGTTCTCTTACATGTCTTGGTGATCTTTGAAAAAGTTTTAGGCACCTTAGGCTCCTCTGCAATCCTATCTCCGCCACAAAGAGTCAACAATAGCTATACCAGAACAAAACTGAACTCCTGCAAGATTTCTCTTATTAGGAGTCATATCAAGAGACCTGCTCATCATGGTATCGCAATATTATTTTTCCTTCTTATACATCTATTAAACTACGAGCAGGTGCGCATAAAAGGTTCTACTAAAATAATAGGTACTTCTGAATCCTCCATGTCTACAACAATAAAATCAGCAGGAAAAGAAAAATTTTCTACGTCACTATTAAGTCCTTCACCTTACCCTTTGGATAAACTATGGAGCGGTCAAGCCATTGCAATCGAATGGAAGTGGGGAACATTGACCAACTCCTAGTTATTAAAACTGTAAAGGCATTAAGTTGATGCTAGCACCTAAATCGCACAAACCTTTACCGCAAATCTACCTTTTCAATCAGCAAGGTATGATGGGGAGTCCAGGATCACCAAGCTTGGGAGGGAGCTTCTTCAGAAGGACTGCTGAGACCGTCTTGTTAACTCCACTGTCTCATGCTCCTGCAAATATGCTTATTAAATCTAGGATTCTTCAAAAATTAGCATAATTGGGGCATCCTAGTACAATATTCTATTCAAAAGAATACTTAGCAGTCAATGGTTCCATGAGCTTAGAAATTTCTCAAATTGTTATATAATCACTCATTTAAAACTGGAATAGGATATGGCAAATGATTTTATTAATGCAATTCGAGAATCAGAAAAAGAAAATAAAGTAGATTGAGTCTCAGGGAGACTCCCCTCTGGATTTTTCTAACTTTACTGTCAGAGTCCTCAACTTCACAATTTCATGCATGAAAACTTTCTTTTGCAGCTCAGGAACACTAGGTTCCGGTCGTTTTCTCAACCGGCCAATGTTACTGATTTACAATGTTCTACCGGATTTGGTTCGGTTGATTGGAAGCGACCCTGCTTGCATTTGTGCTAACTGCTGTGACATTTGACTCAACTGCTCTCCACACTCTGATTTAGTAGGCTTGATCAGCAACTTTGCCTCCAAGTCTGCAATGTCTGGAATTAGTAGCCTGGCCCTTTTCAGCAATCTGCAAACATGCTCTCAATCTTGTGTTCCTTCCTGGGGATCATGAACTTGTTCCTGCTGTCTATTAAAATGAGATTGTCTATTATTTGATTATAAGAATTATTGCCCATAGACTGATCATTACTCGCCACTGAGACTGGTGTGATTATTTCTCCAACTATTTTGACCATAAGCATTAGGAAAAGAGTTACTGGTCGGTTATTATAAATTTACCTCCTCTGGATTTCCAGCAAAACAGGTCCCTCGCAGTTTGAAGGTCTCATGGGCTCCACACCAAATATCAAACACAGATTCAAATATGGAAGATGTAGTGTTGCCTTCACCGTTTGTTGTGGTTGATTCAAGGTAAGCTTCTCAATAGCTTTTGCTAATGCTGACAACTGAGCTGAAACATGATCATGCGGGAGAAAACTGTGAATTCCAGCTTCTCCTCTCCCCTTATTCTTGCACCATTGTCTGGTGCTCTCGGTCATCGAATCCAGGAGCTCAATTGCTTCTGCACCTGTCTTACTCATAAAATTTCCTCCAGAAGCAGAATTTAGCAAAAGCTTATTAGAATCACTTAAACCATTAAAGAATGACAAAACAAGGTCCCTATCACTCATACCGTGGTGTGGGCATGCAATTTGGAGTTCTTTGAATCTATCCCATGAATCATAAAGTGACTCACCTGGTTCCTGACAAAAGTTAGTAATCTCACCGATCTTTTCTCTGGTCTTGGACGGTGGATAATATTTGGCCAGGAACTTGCTTGCTAGATCAGCCCAGGTATGAACGCTACGAGGTTGCAGACTTCTTAACCACCTGGAGGCTCCATCTCTCAAAGAATAGGGAAACAATTGTAGACGGATGCGCTCGTTCAAATTTCCTGTTTTATTAAATGAACCACAAAATTCTAGGAATGAAGAAATATGATGTGGAGCATCATCCGAGTCTAGCCCACTGAATTGCCCCTGGTGGTAAAGTGTAGTAATGTAACTTGTTTTAAATTGCCAGGAATCTAATTCAGCTGCTGTAACTTGTGGGAGAACAATAGCAGAAGGTCTTCCCTCAACTGACGGTTGCTGATATTCACTCAAGGTTTGCCTGTCCGCCATTCTGAAATACTACGGAAAAACAAAATATAAAGAGAAACAAAAAGAAAAGAAAAGCAAAAAATACAAATAAAATTAAATAAATGAAAAAAAAAGTAGAAACAACAAAAATAAAACAAAACCAAAATTAAATAAAATGATCAAACTAGAAATAAATAAAAGAAAAATGAAGTTCCTAATGAAACTAGGGTCAATCTATTAAACAAAAGTATCAAAAAAAAACTATAAATGAATTGAAAAGAAAATAAAATTAAACAGAAATAAACTAAAAAGAAAAACTAAAATAAAATCTTAATCAAATTAACTAAACTAAATACCTAACAACTCAAACAGAATTATTAAACCAATACATAAAACCGAGAAGACTAAGAACAACAAAAGTTTAAGCAATCAAACCAAATACAAAAAATCAAGTAAATTCAAACTAGAAACTAGAAAAATAACTTAACTAAAACAGACTAAACAAATTTAAACGAAGCAACAAAATTGAATCCTAAAATCTAGAACGAACTTAAATGAAGTCCTAAACTAATCAAGAATCAAGTTCGGTAAAGAATTAAGGAAATAAAACACAATTATTGAAATAAAACGGGGAAAGCAAATTGGATCGTAATAAATAAAACACAAATACTAAACAAAATAAAAGAATAAAAAGAAATAAAATTCTCAATCAAATTAATAAAACTGTCAATTAACCGTGCCAGAGGTCCCCGGCAACGGCGCCAAAAACTTGTTAGCAGAAATATGTGTTACTATACTTCTACCTAGGCAGTGTACCTATCGTTTTGCGGAATAGTGAATTGAGTGGGGGTTGTCGATCTCAGGGACCTCATTCAATTAATTGACAATTTATTAACTAACTGAGAAACTAAACTAAGAAAACAGGAAACGTCACTTTTTCAGGTTTTGCTTAATTAATCTAATCGTAACTAAATTAACAAAAAGAAATAAAACAATTAACAAAAAATGGCTGAAAAATTAAAGGTGATTAACGTGGTAAATAAAAAGCGCTCCCCGGGTTGTTCTGCTAACCTATTTCTTCAAATCCTATTAAATAACAATTTCACTAACATTGCAATAAACTCAGGAACTATAAATAACTCATCGACCGGGTCATGTACAATGAATTCTAATTGACTGAAAGAACTAGCAGCAGACTAATGCTCTAATTCGGAAACAAATCAATCGCTTTAAGAACAGTTCCTATTGGAGACAGATTAACCTAAAGGCGGGGTCATGCTTCTAGTCGTTAATCCGGTTTAACTTCCTATGTCTTGTTAACTAATCTCAGCACCGCATTTTGATTAGAAAACTACAAACATTACTTTGATAATTAGCTAGAGAATCAAAGCGCACGAAGAACGGGAATTAAACTATTGCATTAATAAAAAGTAGTGAAATAATTACATGATAAAATTCTACGCAATAGGTTTGCTTCCCCAACCCGGGGAACTAAAAACAACTACTCACTCATGGATTTGGAAACATAATTAACAACGCAAGAAGACATTAAATATGGTAAAGATAGAGGAAGAGTCCAGTCTCTCTGCGTTGCTCCTCCCTCCGAATCAACAATCTGGTGTGCGGCGATCGTGAAGATGAAGGTGACTGTGGTGGTCGGATGTAGTCTCTCGGATGAACGAGATGGGGTGGATGACTACTCTAATGATGGCTTGATGATGGTGAGATGGTTTAATGGATGAAGGTATGAATGAATGAAGGTGCGTGTTGAATAATTGTGGAGCAGCAGTGAAGATGGTGGTCTGGTGGGATACGGGTGTGGCGATGGAAAATTTCTTCCCCAGGATGAAGGTCGTCCCCAGATCTTGAAGAATTCCATAATAATCTTAGATGATGGGTAGCGCTCGATTTTCTGTCAAAAATAATATCTCTGTTTTTATCTTTCCAACAACCTCCCGTATCTAAGATTTTTTATCTTTTTCTGAAGTGCCATGCTCTCCTCCCTTAACAATCTTCCATCCACCTCATTCCTTCTTTATTTTATTCATTTAAAAACCTCATCTCCAGCCATGTTTTACATATTACGTGAATATGTATATGCCTCATTTTCACCATGTATGAGCAGCCATGATTCCAATTGAATGGAACGTCCACGTCCAAAATATATGCAGTTCGTCTACTCTTTTCAATCAAGTCCACGTGTATATATATGTTTGTTGTGTTGTAGTCCTTAAGATATGAAGAATGTAAATTTGAGATGTTTTTCTGCATTTGACAAATAAAACATATCACCTCTCATCAAAATATAAATATTATAAAAATATAAGATAAGTGTGAAATATGTCACAATTAATTGTAAATATAACATGAAATATAGCTCGAAAAATAGATATATTTCGCACTTATCAAACTTCCTCACACTTAGCTTTTGCTTGTCCTCAAGCAAATACAGAATATGACTACTCTTAAGGGCCGTAGTATTGAAACTTAGGATCAAACAACTGCCGATAGAAAACAAGCAAAATGACAATCAAAAGAAAAGTTCTGCTACTGGCTGTAGGTTTTCGCAAAAAGTGAAAAAGAGTGAAGTTAAAAGCATGGAGAAGTTAGATTATAGAAACTGAAACAGAATAGTTTGGGATCTTCCACCATTTCTTTCCTCTAACCTTTGGATGACAAGGGGTGTGAAGTAACACCTTATTCCGTGATACCTTTCAACACCACATACTTATGATCAGAATACGCAAAAATGAATTACACATTTAACTTTTCAAAGTTCCTTTCCCTTAACATTCTATTTTTCCATTTGCATATTCAATTCATCCCCTCAGACTTTTCTCTTCACCCTGTAGCGGCCTTGGGCCTTCTATCCCAGATCACAAGACCTTAGGTAGACGGGTGATGAAGCACCCCAAGGACTTAATAACCGAATGTAGAGGCCTGTTTTGGTTCAGAAATAAATTTCAACTCAGATCAGCGAAGTACCTTGCCTTATCCTTTCATACCAAACTTTCTTATCATTCCCAAGATCCCAAACTAGACTAATTCAGTTTTCATAATCAGCTAATCCACCAAATTTTAGTGAAAATAGATTCATTTTGGTTAAAACTATACATACAAACAGCCAAAAGCAGAAAGATTCTTGAGGTGGCCATCAGGCTTGTTTTCAAAACCTCAACAAAAAATTTTCACCTGAATATTCAATATTTATTGGCACCTAAAAGAAACAATTCTTTCAAAATAAGAGGACCAACAAACAAAAAATGTGGCATTAAGTGCAATTGTCAATATTTAGAAAGTACCCCTACTTCCTCACACTTAAGAGGAGCAATGTCCTCATTGTTCACAAATTAAAACCAGGAAAAGGACTTTCTAAATATTGCAAACTCATCTAGGAATATCTCATGGATTTGATTCATGCAAAGCGTAAGCTGGACTGAAACAAAAGTGAAAGGACACGAAAACTCCCCTGATATTTTCAGATTGACGAAGGGCACCTTCCTCACACTTAAGTCCTTCACCGGGGTAGAAATCTTCAGATTGAGGAAGGGTACCTTCCTCACACTTAAGTCCTTCACCGGGGTATAAATCTTCCTCACACTTGCTGTGAAGCAAGTGTCCAGCCTTGGAGTCTCATGATCACCACACCTACAAGCATCTGAGAATAACAACAAGAATTGATGCTAAAAGCATCTCGTTAAACGCACAAGCATTCGAACCTCGGAGTGAGTAAACTGGATAACAAGGAACCCAATAAAAATAAAAGTACTACAAATCAAAAGAAAACTGGAAACTAAAAACTACCACTGGGTTGCCTCCCAGTCAGCCGCCCTTCTTTATAGTCTTTGGCTAGACTTTCCCTCGATTACGTCATCTCATTGCCACGTGTTGAATCGAGAGGGTTACGCTTACTAGGATCCACTAGACATTTTTTTGGTTGAAGATCCGCTTAACCCGCCAAACTTTTTCAACTTTCTTCTTTTGTCGTACTCGTTTGGGGGTGTGCATTCCATCATGAAAGTCATTTGGATAAGCAAAATAAATATGATCCTTACCTTTGTCCGACGCCTCAGTCATGTGGGTAGCAGAAGACTGTTTCTTCTTGACTAGCACCTCAGTTCTCTTACATGTCTTGGTGATCTTTGAAAAAGTTTTAGGCACCTTAGGCTCTCTCTGCAATCCTATCTCCTGCACTAAAGAGTCAACAATAGCTATACCAGAAAAAACTGAACTCCTGCAAGATTTCTCTTATTAGGAGTCATATCAAAAGAGACCTGCTCATCATGGTATCGCAATATTATTTTTCCTTCTTCTACATCTATTAAAATACGAGCAGTGCGCAAAAGGTCTACCTAAAATAATAGGTACTTCTGAATCCTCCTCCATGTCTACAACAATAAAATCAGCAGGAAAAGAAAATTTTCCTACTGTCACTATTAAGTCCTTCACCTTACCCTTTGGATAAACTATGGAGCGGTCAGCCAATTGCAATCGAATGGAAGTAGGGGAACATTGACCAACTCCTAGTTTATTAAAAACTGATAAAGGCATTAAGTTGATGCTAGCACCTAAATCGCACAAACCTTTACCGCAATCTACCTTTTCAATAGAGCAAGGTATGATGGGGAGTCCAGGATCACCAAGCTTGGGAGGGAGCTTCTTCAGAAGGACTGCTGAGACCGTCTCTGTTAACTCCACTGTCTCCTGCTCCTGCAAATTATGCTTATTAAATCTAGGATTCTTCAAAAATTTAGCATAATTGGGCATCCTAGTACAAATATATTCAAAAGAATACTTAGCAGTCAATGGTTCCATGAAGCTTAGAAATTTCTCAAATTGCTTATCATAATCACTCATTAAAACTGGAATAGGATATGGCAATGATTTTATTAATGCAATTCGAGAATCAGAAAAAGAAAATAAAGTAGATTGAGTCTCAGGAGACTCCTCCTCCTTGATTTTTCTACTTTACTGTCAGAGTCCTCAACTTCTACAATTTCATGCATGAAACTTTCTTTTGCAGCTTCAGGAACACTAGGTTCGGTCGCTTCTCACCGTCCAATGTTACTGATTTACAATGTTCTACCGGATTTGGTTTCGGTTGATTTGGAAGCGACCCTGCTTGCATTTGTGCTAACTGCTGTGACATTTGACTCAACTGCCTCTCCACACTCTGATTTATGTAGGCTTGATCAGCAACTTTGGCCTCCAAGTCTGCAATTCTGGAATTAGTAGCCTGGCCCTGTTTCAGCAACTCTGCAAACATGCTCTCAATCTTGCTGTTTCCTTCCTGGGGATCATGAACTTGTTCCTGCTGTCTATTAAAATGAGATTGTCTATTATTCTGATTATAAGAATTATTGCCCATAGACTGATCATTACCTCGCCACTGAGACTGTTGATTATTTCTCCAACTATTTTGACCATAAGCATTAGGAAAAGAGTTACCTGGTCGGTTATTTATAAAATTTACCTCCTCTGGATTTCCAGCAAAACCAGGTCCCTCGCAGTTGAAGGTCTCATGGGCTCCACCACAAATATCACAACACAGATTCAAATACTGGGAAGATGTAGCTGTTGCCTTCACCGTTTGTTGTGGTTGATTCAAGGTAAGCTTCTCAATAGCTTTTGCTAATGCTGACAACTGAGCTGAAACATGATCATGCGGGAGAAAACTGTGAATTCCAGCTTCTCCTCTCCCCTTATTCTTGCACCATTGTCTGGTGCTCTCGGTCATCGAATCCAGGAGCTCAATTGCTTCTGCACCTGTCTTACTCATAAAATTTCCTCCAGAAGCAGAATTTAGCAAAAGCTTATTAGAATCACTTAAACCATTAAAGAATGACAAAACAGGTCCTATCACTCATACCGTGGTGTGGGCATGCAATTTGGAGTTCTTTGAATCTATCCCATGAATCATAAAGTGACTCACCTGGTTCCTGACAAAAGTTAGTAATCTCACGATTTTCTCTGGTCTTGGACGGTGGAAATATTTGGCCAGGAACTTGCTTGCTAGATCAGCCCAGGTATGAACGCTACGAGGTTGCAGACTTCTTAACCACCTGGAGGCTCCATCTCTCAAGAATAGGGAAACAATTGTAGACGGATGCGCTCGTTCAAATTTCCTGTTTTATTAAATGAACCACAAAATTCTAGGAATGAAGAAATATGATGTGGAGCATCATCCGAGTCTAGCCCACTGAATTGCCCCTGGTGGTAAAGTGTAGTAATGTAACTTGTTTTAAATTGCCAGGAATCTAATTCAGCTGCTGTAACTTGTGGGAGAACAATAGCAGAAGGTCTTCCCTCAACTGACGGTTGCTGATATTCACTCAAGGTTTGCCTGTCCGCCATTCTGAAATACTACGGAAAAACAAAATATAAAGAGAAACAAAAAGAAAAAGAAAAGCAAAAATACAAATAAAATTAAATAAATGAAAAAAAAAGTAGAAACAACAAAAATAAAACAAAACCAAATTAAATAAAATGATCAAACTAGAAATAAAAAAAGAAAATGAAGTTCCTAATGAAACTAGGGTCAATCTATTAAACAAAAGTATCAAAAAAAAACTATAAATGAATTGGAAAGAAAAATAAAATTAAACAGAAATAAACTAAAAAGAAAAACTAAAATAAAATCTTAATCAAATTAACTAAACTAAATACCTAACAACTCAAACAGAATTATTAAACCAATACAAAACCGAGAAGACTAAGAACAACAAAAGTTTAAGCAATCAAAACCAAATACAAAAAAATCAAGTAAATTCAAACTAGAAACTAGAAAAATAACTTAACTAAAACAGACTAAACAAATTTAAACGATAGCAACAAAATTGAATCCTAAAATCTAGAACGAACTTAAATGAAGTCCTAAACTAATCAAGAATCAAGTTCGGTAAAGAATTAAGGAAATAAAACACAATTATTGAAATAAACGGGAAAGCAAATTGGATCGTAATAAATAAAAACACAAATACTAAACAAAATAAAGAATAAAAGAAATAAAATTCTCAATAAATTAAAACTGTCAATTAACCGTGCCAGAGGTCCCGGCAACGGCGCCAAAAACTTGTTAGCAGAAATAGTGTTACTATACTTCTACCTAGGCAGTGTACCTATCGTTTTGCGGAATAGTGAATTGAGTGGGGGTTGTCGATCTCAGGGACCTCATTCAATTAATTGACAATTTATTAACTAACTGAGAAACTAAACTAAGAAAACAGGAAACGTCACTTTTTCAGGTTTTGCTTAATTAATCTAATCGTAACTAAATTAACAAAAAGAAATAAAACAATTAACAAAAAATGGCTGAAAAATTAAAGGTGATTAACGTGGTAAATAAAAAGCGCTCCCCGGGTTGTTCTGCTAACCTATTTCTTCAAATCCTATTAAATAACAATTTCACTAACATTGCAATAAACTCAGGAACTATAAATAACTCATCGACCGGGTCATGTACAATGAATTCTAATTGACTGAAAGAACTAGCAGCAGACTAATGCTCTAATTCGGAAACAAATCAATCGCTTTAAGAACAGTTCCTATTGGAGACAGATTAACCTAAAGGCGGGGTCATGCTTCTAGTCGTTAATCCGGTTTAACTTCCTATGTCTTGTTAACTAATCTCAGCACCGCATTTTGATTAGAAAACTACAAACATTACTTTGATAATTAGCTAGAGAATCAAAGCGCACGAAGAACGGGAATTAAACTATTGCATTAATAAAAAGTAGTGAAATAATTACATGATAAAATTCTACGCAATAGGTTTGCTTCCCCAACCCGGGGAACTAAAAACAACTACTCACTCATGGATTTGGAAACATAATTAACAACGCAAGAAGACATTAAATATGGTAAAGATAGGAAGGTTCGTCTCTGCGTTGCTCCTCCTCCGAATCAACAATCTGGTGTGCGGCGATCGTGAAGATGAAGGTGACTGTGGTGGTCGGATGTAGTCTCTCGGATGAACGAGATGGGGTGGATGACTACTCTAATGATGGCTTGATGATGGTGAGATGGTTTAATGGATGAAGGTATGAATGAATGAAGGTGCGTGTTGAATAATTGTGGAGCAGCAGTGAACATGGTGGTCTGGTGGGATACGGGTGTGGCGATGGAAAATTTCTTCCCCAGGATGAAGGTCGTCCCCAGATCTTGAAGAATTCCATAATAATCTTAGATGATGGGTAGCGCTCGATTTTCTGTCAAAAATAATATCTCTGTTTTATCTTTCCAACAACCTCCCGTATCTAAGATTTTTTATCTTTTTCTGAAGTGCCATGCTCTCCTCCCTTAACAATCTTCCATCCACCTCATTCCTTCTTTATTTTATTCATTTAAAAACCTCATCTCCAGCCATGTTTTACATATTACGTGAATATGTATATGCCTCATTTTCACCATGTATGAGCAGCCATGATTCCAATTGAATGGAACGTCCACGTCCAAAATATATGCAGTTCGTCTACTCTTTTCAATCAAGTCCACGTGTATATATATGTTTGTTGTGTTGTAGTCCTTAAGATATGAAGAATGTAAATTTGAGATGTTTTTCTGCATTTGACAAATAAAACATATCACCTCTCATCAAAATATAAATATTATAAAAATATAAGATAAGTGTGAAATATGTCACAATTAATTGTAAATATAACATGAAATATAGCTCGAAAAATAGATATATTTCGCACTTATCAAACTTCCTCACACTTAGCTTTTGCTTGTCCTCAAGCAAATACAGAATATGACTACTCTTAAGGGCCGTAGTATTGAAACTCAGGATCAAACAACTGCCGATAGAAAACAAGCAAAATGACAATCAAAAGAAAAGTTCTGCTACTGGCTGTAGGTTTTCGCAAAAGTGAAAAAGAGTGAAGTTAAAAGCATGGAGAAGTTAGATTATAGAAACTGAAACAGAATAGTTTGGGATCTTCCACCATTTCTTTCCTCTAACCTTTGGATGACAAGGGGTGTGAAGTAACACCTTATTCCGTGATACCTTTCAACACCACATACTTATGATCAGAATACGCAAAAATGAATTACACATTTAACTTTTCAAAGTTCCTTTCCTTAACATTCTATTTTGCCATTTGCATATTCAATTCATCCCCTCAGACTTTTCTCTTCACCCATGTAGCGGCCTTGGGCCTTCTATCCCAGATCACAAGACCTTAGGTAGACGGGTGATGAAGCACCCCAAGGACTTAATAACCGAATGAAGAGGCCTGTTTTGGTTCAGAAATAAATTTCAACTCAGATCAGCGAAGTACCTTGCCTTATCCTTTCATACCAAACTTTCTTATCATTCCCAAGATCCCAAACTAGACTAATTCAGTTTTCATAATCAGCTAATCCACCAAATTTAGTGAAAATAGATTCATTTGGTTAAAACTATACATACAAACAGCCAAAAGCAGAAAGATTCTTGAGGTGGCCATCAGGCTTGTTTTCAAAACCTCAACAAAAAATTTTCACCTGAATATTCAATATTTATTGGCACCTAAAAGAAACAATTCTTTCAAAATAAGAGGACCAACAAACAAAACAAATGTGGCATTAAGTGCAATTGTCAATATTTAGAAAGTACCCTACTTCCTCACACTTAAGAGGAGCAATGTCCTCATTGTTCACAAATTAAAACCAGGAAAAGGACTTTCTAAATATTGCAAACTCATCTAGGAATATCTCATGGATTTGATTCATGCAAAGCGTAAGCTGGACTGAAACAAAAGTGAAAGGACACGAAAACTCCCCTGATATTTTCAGATTGACGAAGGGCACCTTCCTCACACTTAAGTCCTTCACCGGGGTAGAAATCTTCAGATTGAGGAAGGGTACCTTCCTCACACTTAAGTCCTTCACCGGGGTATAAATCTTCCTCACACTTGCTGTGAAGCAAGTGTCCAGCCTTGGAGTCTCTATGATCACCACACCTACAAGCATCTGAGAATAACAACAAGAATTGATGCTAAAAGCATCTCGTTAAACGCACAAGCATTCGAACCTCGGAGTGAGTAAACTGGATAACAAGGAACCCAATAAAAATAAAAGTACTACAAATCAAAAGAAAACTGGAAACTAAAAACTACCACTGGGTTGTCTCCCAGTCAGCCGCCCTTCTTTATAGTCTTTGGCTAGACTTTCCCTCGATTACGTCATCTCATTGCCACGTGTTGAATCGAGAGGGTTACGCTTACTAGGATCCACTAGACATCTTCTTTTTGGTTGAAGGATCCGCTTAACCCGCCAAACTTTTTCAACTTTCTTCTTTTGTCGTACTCGTTTGGGGGTGTGCATTCCATCATGAAAGTCATTTGGATAAGCAAAATAAATATGATCCTTACCTTTGTCCGCGCCTCAGTCATGTGGGTAGCAGAAGACTGTTTCTTCTTGACTAGCACCTCAGTTCTCTTACATGTCTTGGTGATCTTTGAAAAAGTTTTAGGCACCTTAGGCTCTCTCTGCAATCCTATCTCCTGCACTAAAGAGTCAACAATAGCTATACCAGAACAAAACTGAACTCCTGCAAGATTTCTCTTATTAGGAGTCATATCAAAAGAGACCTGCTCATCATGGTATCGCAATATTATTTTCCTTCTTCTACATCTATTAAAATACGAGCAGTGCGCATAAAAGGTCTACCTAAAATAATAGGTACTTCTGAATCCTCCTCCATGTCTACAACAATAAAATCAGCAGGAAAAGAAAATTTTCCTACTGTCACTATTAAGTCCTCACCTTACCCTTTGGATAAACTATGGAGCGGTCAGCCAATTGCAATCGAATGGAAGTAGGGGAACATTGACCAACTCCTAGTTTATTAAAAACTGATAAAGGCATTAAGTTGATGCTAGCACCTAAATCGCACAAACCTTTACCGCAATCTACCTTTTCAATAGAGCAAGGTATGATGGGGAGTCCAGGATCACCAAGCTTGGGAGGGAGCTTCTTCAGAAGGACTGCTGAGACCGTCTCTGTTAACTCCACTGTCTCCTGCTCCTGCAAATTATGCTTATTAAATCTAGGATTCTTCAAAAATTTAGCATAATTGGGCATCCTAGTACAAATATATTCAAAAGAATACTTAGCAGTCAATGGTTCCATGAAGCTTAGAAATTTCTCAAATTGCTTATCATAATCACTCATTAAAACTGGAATAGGATATGGCAATGATTTTATTAATGCAATTCGAGAATCAGAAAAAGAAAATAAAGTAGATTGAGTCTCAGGAGACTCCTCCTCCTTGGATTTTTCTACTTTACTGTCAGAGTCCTCAACTTCTACAATTTCATGCATGAAACTTTCTTTTGCAGCTTCAGGACACTAGGTTCGGTCGCTTCTCACCGTCCAATGTTACTGATTTACAATGTTCTACCGGATTTGGTTTCGGTTGATTTGGAAGCGACCCTGCTTGCATTTGTGCTAACTGCTGTGACATTTGACTCAACTGCCTCCACACTCTGATTTATGTAGGCTTGATCAGCAACTTTGGCCTCCAAGTCTGCAATTCTGGAATTAGTAGCCTGGCCCTGTTTCAGCAACTCTGCAAACATGCTCTCAATCTTGCTGTTTCCTTCCTGGGGATCATGAACTTGTTCCTGCTGTCTATTAAAATGAGATTGTCTATTATTCTGATTATAAGAATTATTGCCCATAGACTGATCATTACCTCGCCACTGAGACTGTTGATTATTTCTCCAACTATTTTGACCATAAGCATTAGGAAAAGAGTTACCTGGTCGGTTATTTATAAAATTTACCTCCTCTGGATTTCCAGCAAAACCAGGTCCCTCGCAGTTGAAGGTCTCATGGGCTCCACCACAATATCACAACACAGATTCAAATACTGGGAAGATGTAGCTGTTGCCTTCACCGTTTGTTGTGGTTGATTCAAGGTAAGCTTCTCAATAGCTTTTGCTAATGCTGACAACTGAGCTGAAACATGATCATGCGGGAGAAAACTGTGAATTCCAGCTTCTCCTCTCCCCTTATTCTTGCACCATTGTCTGGTGCTCTCGGTCATCGAATCCAGGAGCTCAATTGCTTCTGCACCTGTCTTACTCATAAAATTTCCTCCAGAAGCAGAATTTAGCAAAAGCTTATTAGAATCACTTAAACCATTAAAGAATGACAAAACAAGGTCCCTATCACTCATACCGTGGTGTGGGCATGCAATTTGGAGTTCTTTGAATCTATCCCATGAATCATAAAGTGACTCACCTGGTTCCTGACAAAAGTTAGTAATCTCACCGATCTTTTCTCTGGTCTTGGACGGTGGATAATATTTGGCCAGGAACTTGCTTGCTAGATCAGCCCAGGTATGAACGCTACGAGGTTGCAGACTTCTTAACCACCTGGAGGCTCCATCTCTCAAAGAATAGGGAAACAATTGTAGACGGATGCGCTCGTTCAAATTTCCTGTTTTATTAAATGAACCACAAAATTCTAGGAATGAAGAAATATGATGTGGAGCATCATCCGAGTCTAGCCCACTGAATTGCCCCTGGTGGTAAAGTGTAGTAATGTAACTTGTTTTAAATTGCCAGGAATCTAATTCAGCTGCTGTAACTTGTGGGAGAACAATAGCAGAAGGTCTTCCCTCAACTGACGGTTGCTGATATTCACTCAAGGTTTGCCTGTCCGCCATTCTGAAATACTACGGAAAAACAAAATATAAAGAGAAACAAAAAGAAAAAGAAAAGCAAAAAATACAAATAAAATTAAATAAATGAAAAAAAAGTAGAAACAACAAAAATAAAACAAAACCAAAATTAAATAAAATGATCAAACTAGAAATAAATAAAAGAAAAATGAAGTTCCTAATGAAACTAGGGTCAATCTATTAAACAAAAGTATCAAAAAAAAACTATAAATGAATTGAAAAGAAAAATAAAATTAAACAGAAATAAACTAAAAAGAAAAACTAAAATAAAATCTTAATCAAATTAACTAAACTAAATACCTAACAACTCAAACAGAATTATTAAACCAATACATAAAACCGAGAAGACTAAGAACAACAAAAGTTTAAGCAATCAAAACCAAATACAAAAATCAAGTAAATTCAAACTAGAAACTAGAAAAATAACTTAACTAAAAGACTAAACAAATTTAAACGAAGCAACAAAATTGAATCCTAAAATCTAGAACGAACTTAAATGAAGTCCTAAACTAATCAAGAATCAAGTTCGGTAAAGAATTAAGGAAATAAAACACAATTATTGAAATAAAACGGGGAAAGCAAATTGGATCGTAATAAATAAAAACAAATACTAAACAAAATAAAAGAATAAAAATAAAATTCTCAATCAAATAATAAAACTGTCAATTAACCGTGCCAGAGGTCCCCGGCAACGGCGCCAAAAACTTGTTAGCAGAAATATGTGTTACTATACTTCTACCTAGGCAGTGTACCTATCGTTTTGCGGAATAGTGAATTGAGTGGGGGTTGTCGATCTCAGGGACCTCATTCAATTAATTGACAATTTATTAACTAACTGAGAAACTAAACTAAGAAAACAGGAAACGTCACTTTTTCAGGTTTTTTAATTAATCTAATCGTAACTAAATTAACAAAAAGAAATAAAACAATTAACAAAAAATGGCTGAAAAATTAAAGGTGATTAACTGGTAAATAAAAAGCGCTCCCCGGGTTGTTCTGCTAACCTATTTCTTCAAATCCTATTAAATAACAATTTCACTAACATTGCAATAAACTCAGGAACTATAAATAACTCATCGACCGGGTCATGTACAATGAATTCTAATTGACTGAAAGAACTAGCAGCAGACTAATGCTCTAATTCGGAAACAAATCAATCGCTTTAAGAACAGTTCCTATTGGAGACAGATTAACCTAAAGGCGGGGTCATGCTTCTAGTTGTTAATCCGGTTTAACTTTCTATGTCTTGTTAACTAATCTCAGCACCGCATTTTGATTAGAAAACTACAAACATTACTTTGATAATTAGCTAGAGAATCAAAGCGCACGAAGAACGGGAATTAAACTATTGCATTAATAAAAAGTAGTGAAATAATTACATGATAAAATTCTACGCAATAGGTTTGCTTCCCCAACCCGGGGAACTAAAAACAACTACTCACTCATGGATTTGGAAACATAATTAACAACGCAAGAAGACATTAAATATGGTAAAGATAGAGGAAGAGTTCGTCTCTGCGTTGCTCCTCCTCCGAATCAACAATCTGGTGTGCGGCGATCGTGAAGATGAAGGTGACTGTGGTGGTCGGATGTAGTCTCTCGGATGAACGAGATGGGGTGGATGACTACTCTAATGATGGCTTGATGATGGTGAGATGGTTTAATGGATGAAGGTATGAATGAATGAAGGTGCGTGTTGAATAATTGTGGAGCAGCAGTGAAGATGGTGGTCTGGTGGGATACGGGTGTGGCGATGGAAAATTTCTTCCCCAGGATGAAGGTCGTCCGCCAGATCTTGAAGAATTCCATAATAATCTTAGATGATGGGTAGCGCTCGATTTTCTGTCAAAAATAATATCTCTGTTTTTATCTTTCCAACAACCTCCCGTATCTAAGATTTTTTATCTTTTTCTGAAGTGCCATGCTCTCCTCCCTTAACAATCTTCCATCCACCTCATTCCTTCTTTATTTTATTCATTTAAAAACCTCATCTCCAGCCATGTTTTACATATTACGTGAATATGTATATGCCTCATTTTCACCATGTATGAGCAGCCATGATTCCAATTGAATGGAACGTCCACGTCCAAAATATATGCATTTCGTCTACTCTTTTCAATCAAGTCCACGTGTATATATATGTTTGTTGTGTTGTAGTCCTTAAGATATGAAGAATGTAAATTTGAGATGTTTTTCTGCATTTGACAAATAAAACATATCACCTCTCATCAAAATATAAATATTATAAAAATATAAGATAAGTGTGAAATATGTCACAATTAATTGTAAATATAACATGAAATATAGCTCGAAAAATAGATATATTTCGCACTTATCAGCTGCTGGGTTTAGGTTGCAAACAACTAGGCATCATGGCTGTTCCTGGGTTTGGAGATTCACACTTTGCAGTTTTATTTTTCTCTCTGATTGTCTTTACTTTGAATTGATTTAAAAATTGCTTTAACTTAGCACCAATTACCTTTTGCACACTGATATCTCGGTTAAAATTTTCTGGTTTGATTGTTTGTAATTCTTTAACCATTCTGATTCTTTATTTATTCATCCTAATTGCTTACTTATTTACTTGTTTACCGTCTTGTATCTTACCATTTTAGTCTCATTGTTTAATCTTTAATTAAGCCTTATTTACTAGCCCTTTAGGTCCTAGCCATTAGGATAGAGGGGTCCCCCTGGTCTGATTGGTCATTGACCAATCTCATGGTGGTGATACCCCTAAACCCTAAAACACACATCTAAACAAAATTTGTATATATGTATATGTATATAACAAATTTTTCTTTAGGCCATTCGACTCCCAAAATTCAAAATATCTCACCCACGTTCCGGCCCATATTATATTCTAGTCCAAATCATGATCCAGCCCAAACCAGAATTCAACCCAAATCACTCAACTTGGCCCACTTCTTACTTGGCCCACTTCTACCTTAGCCCATTAAGCCCACTCAGCCCAATTTGGCCCAAACCTGATGACCTAATCCAATTCGGCCCAAACCTGACCCGTTCCATTTCAAGCCCAAAATTAAGACTCAACCCAAAGGTCAACATTGGCCCATCTGTAAAAACACTTGAAGAGGGGAAAATACGCCCAGGAGACCCAAAAAGAGAGCAACAACCCAACAGAGCAAAGCAGGGAAAGGGAGGCCAAGGCAACGACCGGGCGTCCCCGTCAGGCCCAGGTAGGCCGCAAGCAGCGACCGGTCGTCTGTGACCGGTCGCCATAGACATTTCGATTGGTCATTTACGACCAGTCGCCAGGAGTACGAGATATAGTATAGAAGGCGCCCGGTCGTTTGTGACCGGGCACCAAATACACCAAATATGCACGGATACGCCGGTCGCCGTGACCGGCCCATAAGAGGGCAAACAAGTACGGGTCGCGACCAAAATAGGGAAATTAGGGTAAGATATTTATCAGATATTTTTAGGCTCGCCAAGATATTTATGTGCCACCTGGCACAATGTAACGGCTAAAAGCCAGTGATAAACACTATAAATAGGGGTCACCCCCTCAATAAAAGACACGCGAACAGTACCCGAGAATCCTCACGTTGCATTGCGCTGTCACGAATCCCTCTTTCTTCTCTCTCACCCCCCTTTTTTGGTAACAAGGTACTCGATAGAACTTGAAGAGCTAGATGATAGATTAGGACCCTGATTGAGGAATTGCGAGAGAAGACTGCTTAGGAACCTAGGGATTTATACCATTTCATTTGGCGCCGTCTGTGGGAAGGAACAGATCAGATCTAGCAACCACGAGTCCCCAACAAGAATAATAACTTTGGAACATACGAAGTCGACACATCTGAGAGCAAAATGGTGTTTTTTGCAGGTTAGGTACGAAGATGGCACCCAGAACAAGGAAAAATCTGCAAACCAACGACGAAGCACTAGGCCCGAGGCAACCCGACTCCATTTCCAAAAAAGACTTGGAAAACATGCGTGGAGCCCACTAGATCAATCGACGAAAAAATCGTGGAAGGAAACGAGCTCCTGCAACAGGAATTGATGCAAGAGGGACAGGAATTCCAGCGAAAGTGGGAGGAGATTCCGAGGCGATAGATCTCCTGAAGGGACGGGATGCGCCGGAAGCAATGACGGAAAAGAGGCACCCGTGGGGAGGCCTTAATCACCATCGAAGAAAAGAAGAAATGATACCATTGACATGAGCCTGTACCCCTTCTCTGAGAAGATCCGCAGAGCTAAACTCTCGCCTCACTTCGTCCGCACCCGGTGGAGAAGTACGATGGCACTGGGGATCCCGCGCAGCACTAAGAAGTTCATGTTTCGCCATGAACACCCAGGGATTAGCTCCCTCGCCCTGCAATTGTTTGTTCCCTGAACAACTTTCCAAGAGGGCCTTGAGCTGGATCTCGTCCAGACCACCCCAGTCGATCTCCAGTTTCAAACAGCTGACCGAGGAATTCCAACAGTACTTTGCGGCCAGTAAGAAGGTGAAAAGAGAAACGATAGAGCTCATGGATGTAAAGCAGGCGAAGGGAGAGACTGTAAAGGAATACACAGCGAGCGGTTCCACAAGCAGGTGGCTGAAATCGACGATATCGATGAGAAGATACTGATCAAAGCCTTCGGTAATGGCTTGGCCCACCCACGCCTCGCTGGAAAGATAGCCACCAAGGCGCCAAAGTCGCATGGTGAGTTAGCTGAGATGATCCACGACTTCCTCAAGTCGGAAGTTGCGGAGAATAAGGCCAAGGAGCTCCTCAACAGCTTTAGAGCCCCAGCTGTGGGTGAGAAGAAGGCAGGCCAGACAGGTGGGGCGGTTGCGGCCGGAGGATCGCACCAGGGGGGAAGCCGATACAAGCCTTATTCCAAAACCCCGACCCCCCAGGGACAGCAAGCCTCGAGCTCCAGAACTTTCCCGACGGTATCGATAGACCCAGGAAAATATGCCGCCGCCGTAAGAGAAGGGCTTCTACCCCCACCAAGAAAACCCTTCCCGGGAGAGGTGCCGGTGGCCTTCTGTGAGTACCATGGGCACCGCAGCCACAGAACCGTAAACTGTGCGAACCTCGCCAAGGAGCTAAGGATAATTGAGGAGAACAAGAAGAAAGGAAGGGGAGGCCAGCAGAGGCAGCACCATGGTAGCCAGTCCTCTCGGCCAAAACCAGAGGGAGAGGTCCACCCCGAATTGGACCATAGCAAGTCCTTCGGGGTAATACAGGTCTGTAAATTGCCTAGGGTAATTCTCTAGGATAGGGGGCGAAGTCCCCCCTTTTAGAAGAAAAAAAATCACCTCTGTACCCGACTGGGGGCTGTAATTCGTTACTTTTATTAAAGCTTTCTTATATATGAGTAGTTGCATCCCGATAAAGTTTCACATATCTCGAAATCCACGAATAAAACAACAATAAAAAAAAACTAATGAAATCCTCCTTGAGAATGCTTACAGGACTATTCTCAGAAGTAGGGCCCCTGACCCCCAATGAGAGGAAAAGACACGTCCACGAGGTTCACCGGGAACTCCCGGACAAGAAGGATACGAAGCACCAAAAGCTCCCCCCAATCTACTTCACCGAGGACGATGAAGACGGAGTCCTGTACCCGCACAACGATCCACTGGTCATAAGGGCTCAGGTAAATGACCGCATGATGGGAGGAATCCTGGTCGATAGCGGGGCAGGTGCAAACGTCATTTCTGTCGAGGCAGTAAGGAAACTCGAAATACCGGAAGATAAGATCAAACCTTACTCAGCCGTACTGGGAGGTTTTGTAGGAGGAATCTCGGCTAAATCTACAGGAGCGTCGACTTCACCATACCCTAGGGCAAGGGGACGAGAGGCGCACGGAAGAGCTGACGGCCTTCATCCTTCCCGGGCTCTCTGGGTACAACATGTACCTCGGGCGGCCGGGAATAAATGCCTTCAGAGCCATCTGTAGCACCCATCACCTGAAGATGAAGTACCTGACCAGGTCAGGGAAGCTCGTCACGGTAAGAGGGAGCCAGAAAGTCGCGCGGGTATGCGAGGTACGGATCATGGAAAACCTACCAGGAAATGAGACTGTCAAAACCGTGGGGTCTGAGAAGGAATTCAAGGGAAAGCTCCCCCTCCCCGACGAAACGGCGGAACGGTACGGGGCCCCCGCTGATCTCCCAAAAGAGAGGGCCACGTTCGCCTGGAGCACGGAAGAGATGCCCGGAATAGACCCAGACGTTATCCAGCATGACCTCAACGTAGACCCCGCGCATCCAGCAATCCGCCAAAGAAGAAGGGTGATCGGGGCCGAGAGGGACCAGGCTGCTCGAGAAGAAGTCCAAAAACTCCTGCAGGCGGGCTTTATCAGAGAAGTGTCTTACCCCAAGTGGCTGGCGAACGTAGTCATGGTAAAGAAATCTAATGGGAAATGGAGAATGTGTGTGGACTTCACCGACCTGAATAAGGCATGTCCCAAAGATTTTTACCCATTGCCATCGATTGACCGACTGGTCGTCTCGTCAGCCCAAAGCTCCGTCCTGAGCTTCCTAGATGCATTCTCCGGGTATAACCAGATAAAAATGAACGAGAAGGACTCCGAGAAAACTTCTTTCGTCACCTCGGCAGGAGTCTTCTGCTATAAGGTGATGCCATTCGGGCTAAAAAACGCCGGCGCGACTTTCCAACGAATGATAGACAAAGTGTTCCGGGAGCAACTCTCGAGAAATGTGGAGGCCTATGTGGATGACATAGTCGTGAGAAGCCCGTCCAAGGAGCAGCACATGAAAGACTTGGAGGAGACATTCACCACGCTGACAAATTCCAAATCAAGCTAAACCCGGAGAAGTGTGTATTCGGAGTCACCAAAGGAAAATTCCTTGGTTTCATCGTTGGGCAGCGGGGAATAGAGGTCGATCCAGAAAAGACCCAGGCGATTCTCGACCTCAGCCCCCCCAGGAGCATCAAGGACGTCCAGGCCCTTAACGGGAGACTCACCGCCCTAAGCAGGTTTTGTTCAAAATTGCAAGAAAAGGCAATCCCGTTTTTTAACACGTTGAGAAAGAACAGCAAGTTCCAGTGGAGTCAAGAATGCAAAGAAGCCTTCGAGAAGATCAAAGAAATGCTTCGAGAGTTACCCAAGCTGGGAGTCCCAACGCCGGTCAAGACCTCTATCTCTACTATCCGCATCGGCCTGGGCGGTGGCAGCAGTCCTAATCATGGAGGACGAAAAGAAGGAGATCCCCGTCTACTACACAGGAAAAATCCTGACTCCCGTAGAAAGACGCTACACCAATATTGAGAAGGTCTTCCTGGCTCTAGTGGTGGCGTCCCGGAAGCTGCGACCGTACTTCCAATCGCACCGAATCCTTGTAAGGACCAACTGGCCGTTGAAGCAAATAACGAACAACCCCAGTGCGTCAGGACGCATGGTAAGTTGGGCAGTTGAACTCACCCAATACGAAATCAACTTTTTACCAAGGACGGCGATCAAAGCTCAGGCCCTAGCAGACTTCATAACGGAAACCAGCTTCGACCAAGAAGAAGGAAAGCCACCCGCCCCATTCATCATCCAGGTAGACGGTGCTCGGTGCAAAACGGGAGCGGGAGCGGGGATTGTAGTCCAGACTCCCGACGGACGGGACATCAATTATGCCTTCCGACTGGAATTCGAAGTAACTAACAACGAGGCCGAGTACGAAGCTCTCATTCAAGGCCTAGAGGTCGCCATCGCCCTAGGTGCGACAGACCTGGAGATATACTCAGACTCCTTGCTGGTCACCCGCCAGCACGACAACATATACGAGGTCAAGGAAGAAAAGCTCTGGAGATACTTGCTAAGGGTTCAAGAGCTAAAGGCCAGCTTCTCGAGATGTGAGCTGAAACACCTTCCTCGGACAAAAAACACCGAAGCGGACGCGCTGGCGAAGTTAGCAAGCATGGCCGAAAGGATACCAGGTAAGGTGTGGTTGGAGACAAAGACCAACCCGAGCGTAGACGAGGCACAGGTCCTGGCGGCTGAGCCCCTCGTGCCAGAAGAATCTTGGATGACCCCGATCGTGGAGTACATCCTTGAAGGGAAATTGCCCTCGGAGGATAAAGAGGCCAGGACCCTGAAGCGACGAGCGGCATCATTCTTTTTCGAAGAGGGACGCCTCTACAAAAGATCGTTCGCCAGGCCCGCCCTCAGATGCGTCACGGACGAAGAGGGAGGTGAACTTATAAAGGAGGTACATGAAGGGGTTTGCGGAAACCACCAGGGAGAAAGAGCCACGACCCACAAAATCATGAGGCTCGGCTACTACTGGCCGAGAATGCAAAACCACTGTAAGGAATACATTCGGAAATGCGTCAGGTGCCAGGAACACGGCAGCAAAATACATAACCCCCCGGCCGTGCAAAAGGCCATACTGTCCCCGATCCCGTTCGCAATGTGGGGATTGGACATCATTGGTCCCTTCCCAGAAGCATCTCCCGGGAGGTTCAGGTTCGTATATGTGGCCATTGATTATTTCACAAAATGGGTGGAGGCAATGCCAACCGTGTCCATCACAGCCAAGAGATCGCAAGAGTTCATATGGAAACACATTGTATGTAGATTCGGGTTGCCAAGGACCATAATAACCGACAATGGGACGCAGTTCAATTGCGACAGTTTCCGGGAGTTTTGTGAACAGTGGAAAATCGAGATAAGATTCGCGTCAGTGGCGCACCCCCAGGCCAACGGGCAGGTCGAGAACGCAAACGGACAGATCATCAAAGCCTTGAAAAGAAAGTTAGGAAGCAAGAAAGGAGGATGGGCCGAACTATTGCACCAAATCTTATGGTCCTACCGAACGACGGAAAAGGGACGACGGGACGGGAGAAACACCTTTCAGATTAACTTACGGCCTGGAGGCGGTCGTTCCAGCTGAAATTATGATCCCGTCGGTTCGTTGCGAGTCCTATGATGAGCAGCTCAACAACGAAGGGGTAAAAGACCGCCTAGACCTTCTCGAAGAAGAGAGAGCCGTGGCAGCCGCCCGGATGGTAAAAGACAAGAGGAAAGTCGAGAGGTACTTCAACCGCAGGGTCAGGGAACGAAGCTTTGTCCCCGGCGAGCTTGTCCTAAGGGAGGTTAAGCAGCCCAAAAAACTCGACCCCCAGTGGGAAGGTCCTTACATTATCCATCAGAAGGTTGGACGGGCTTCATATCACCTGAAAAATGTCGAGGGATACGAACTGCCCCATTCCTGGCATGCGGAATGTCTCAAGAAATTCTATGTATGAAAATCGATGTAACTCATTGACAACATCAATAAAGAAGTTATTTTTGGAAAAATTCGAACGCAAAAGAAACAGGATGTAATGCCCTGGAAAAGAAACACCCGGGCCATGCCCTACAGGATGCAATGCCCTGAAAAGAAACACCCGGGCCATGCCCTACAGGATGCAATGCCCTGGAAAAGAAACACCCGGGCCATGCCCTACAGGATGCAATGCCCTGAAAAATCTTGCTACGAGTTGTCGCACTCAAACAAGAACAAGAACGGAAAACCCATCTCTGGAAACTCTGGGAGCTCTGGTCGCCTGTAATGGGTGAATCATTAGGTGTGGGACGCCACACCGTACCTCGGCTGAATCCCCCTTGCAAACTCTTTCTCCCTCTCACGAGAAAAAGGAAAGGGGGGACAACCACGAGTACCATCGCTTGGCTACCAAAAGCAAGGATAGGGAAAGAACACACAGAAGCGCCCGGTCACCAAAGAGCGACCGGGCGAGGACCGAAACGACCGGTCGTCAAGAACGACCAGGTCGCGTCCTTAAGATAAAAACGGAACGACCGGTCGCTCGAGCATGACCGGTCTCGTCCGCAAAACAAATCGGCTAAGAAAAAAAATCGGTAATGCGCACAATCAAAAGCGACAGGTCTAAGAAAACGACCCGTCACGAAACAAAATGGCACCAATTAGCAAAACAGCTGGCAAGTAATTCCATTAATCATTGGAAACATGTACAATATCGAAACAAAAGAAAGAGACAAAGAAAGCTAACTAAGCCTAATCTAAAAACTTCTCTGGTCTAAGTCTCTATACAGTATCAAGATTCGGGAGCAGCCCCTTGTACGCTCTCCGAAGACCCAGACCACCCGGGGGACGATCGGAGGCCCACACCACCCTGATGCGCGGTACTCCCGGGAGGAAGAAAAGACGCCTGGCCAGGGACAAGGCACGTCTCCCCCGGAAGGCCCGAACTTCTCAAGCACCTCATAAAAGGAGGTCTTCTGCGCGACCTCTTGGAAAGACAGCTCCCGGTAAAGGCCGTCATCCATAACCTCCCCCTTACCCGTGAAGAACCTCGAGACAATCTGCCGGCACGACTTCACCATCTTCCCACATTGAGAAGTGAAGGACTCCTTCAGGTGAGCAAGCTTCGTGCTCTGCTGCCGCAGGTCCTCTCGCACCCTCCGAGAGTAAGCCTCGAGGCTGGCCACTTGCTGCTCCAAGGTCTGACCGTAAGCCCGGTACCGGTCACGGCTAGCGTTTGCGGCAATCAACTCCTCCTCGAGGTCGTCGATCCGCAGGTTTAACTTCTCCAGTCCCTCAATGGGATTCCCAGGCCTCGAGCCTAAGAAAGAAAAGAAAGGAGGAAAACTTTTGTCAAAAAGAGCAAGAAGGACAATAAGGAACGATAAGGAGGCGAAGAATCACCTCTCGCAGCCAGCTCGGAGTTTTCTAACCGCAGCCTAGCGGACTCCTCCTCCAACACCCTTACTTTCTCTTCGGAGGAAAGCAGTTGTTCCTTGCAAGCCGCAAGCTCACCAGACAACCTGTGGAGCTCGGCAGATAGCTTCTCTTTCTCGGAGGCCAGGACCTCGCCCAACCGGGCCGTCTCTGCCGCCTTCGCCTCGAAAGACGACAACTCTCCTTTGAGGAGAGCATTCGCCTCAGAAGCAGAGCAAAGCTCTTGGGAAAGTTTGGCCCTATCCTCAGCAAGCAACGCCTTCTCGGGCGAAGACCCTCAACCTCTTGATTGTGGGCAGCTCGGGCCTGTCCCACCAAGTACTCCAAGTCAGAAAAGGCAGGCAACCGGGCGACAGCAAACTCACTTCGTACCTTTTCAAAAGACGCGGCTCCCGTCTCTAGCGACCGGACCTGACCCTTGAGGGAAAGGTTTTCTTCACGCAGCTTCTTCAACTGCTCTTCATACTTGTCGCACTGCTTGTGCACGCCCGCCGGGCATCACCCAGCTCCTTCTTCATGGAAGCGGTCTGCTCGTGCACCCGCCTGGAAATCTCCTCTTGAACATGGTCAACGAAGATGCTGTTGGAGGACCGCTCTATCTTCAATTCCTCCTGGGCATTGCGGGCCCGGCTCTCCTCCAGGCGTAGCTTCGAGAGAAGGGATTGCACGTGTGTTAGCAGAAATATGTTACTATCTCTACCTAGGCAGTGTACCTATCGTTTGCGGAATAGGAATTAAGTGGGGGTTGTCATCTCAGGGACCTCGTTCAATTAATTGACAATTTATTTACTAATGAGAAACTAAACTAAGAAAACAGGAAACGTCACTTTTCAGGTTTTACTTAATTTGATAAAAAGAATGACTCAACAAACTAATAAAATAATAAAACAGTAAGATAAACTAAACAAATAAATAAAGAGTAAAACTCTAAATAAAAGGAAGCACCCCGGATTGTTATGCAAACCTTCACTTTGTAATCTATTAATAAACTCTTCCCTAATTCTACAATAAACTCAGAAACTATAATTAATTCGTCAACGGCTACGTCTAACGAATCCTAACCAGTTGCTAGAACTAGCAGCAGACTAATGCTCTAATCCGGACACAACTAATCGCATAAAGAACAGTTTCTATTTGAGACCGATTAACCTATAGGCAGGATCATGCTTCTAGTCATTAATCAGGTTTAATTCCTATGTCTTGTTTTCCATCTCAGCTCTCGCGTGTTGATTAGAAAACTACAAAGATTGCTTTAATAATTAGCTAGAAAATTAAAGCGCATGAAGAACTGGAATTAAACTATTAATAATAAATTCGAGAAAAGATTACAGAATAAATATAAAGATCCGGTCTGCTACCCCAATCCGGGGAGCTAAACTAACTACACTAACATACTATAAAAATAACAAATATAACAAGTACGACATTAAACGAAATAAGAGGAAGGGTAGAGAAAACTCCAGTTAGCAAGTTGACTCTGGCTCCCCGCTTCGACTTCGTCTTCACGCCGGTGTAACAATGGTGATATATGGTATGATAATGGATGGTGGTGTGGAGTGGTGCTCGGTGGTCTGACGATGATGAGTGACGGTGTGGTGTGTAGCCGATGGAAGAGAATTGGATGCTGGGTGGTGATGAAGAAGAGAAGAGAGGCGCAAGCCTCTGCGGCGTGGGCGTGAATACGGTGAGAGCGCTAACTTCTTCTTATAAGTAGCGTTTAAAGCATCTTTATCATTCCCTTTATTTATCTCTAACAACATCACGTGAATTGTATTTGTCATGTGAGTGTGATGATGATTCCATAATGGTGTGCCAAGAGTCACGTGTCTTTCTTTATCATGAAAGTATGTGGTGTGCGGCGCCGATATATATATATATGTCATCATTTGTTGTTGTGTTGTAATCTTTAATGTAAATCCAATATTTTTCCTGCATTTACACATAAAATGTATCAGTTCACATCGAAACATAAGTCAAAGTAAAAACATATGATAAGTGAGAAATACGACATGAATTGTTATGAAAATAGGAAGAATTAAAGCCCTAAAAATAGATGTATTTCACACTTATCAACGTGCACATCCACACCCTGTGCAAAGGCCACCGTCTGTACAAAATAAAAATAGTAAGTAGAAGAAAGTAAAGGAGGAAAGGAAGCAACCCGAAAGTTAAGAAAGGATGGGCCGCTCACTCGGTAGATCCCCTGCCACATATGGTTAAGCGAGGCATCCAGCGGGAAGGAGTGTCGCATGATGGCGTCCGCTCCACCCCCCCCCCCCCGATCCTCAACCTCTCTTTGGCTGCGGTCGTGGTCTTCAGAGGGGCAAAGAGGCCATCAGGAGATCCGGACCTGCGGATGGCTTCTTTCCACAGCTCGGTATAGGAGGATGACTCCGTCACGGGCAGCACGGAAGAGGCTGACCACGGTGGTAGCACCAGCCATCCTTTGCAGACGGGCCGCAGAAAGAATCACGGGCAGGCGGAGGAGGTGAAGACGGTGTGGCGGTCCCGGCACCCTCCCTCGCCTCCGAACGAAGCTTTGAATCCGCAGGCTCCCCCTCAGCCGTACCCGGTGCAGGGCCCGCGCTTGCCACCGCCGCACCGGGTACTGAAGACCGGGGCCCCGAGGGGGCAGTCTCCTCCAAAGGCTCCTGTTCCGGAGCAGTATCTGAAGCACCCGACCCGTCAAGATGAACTATGTCGGAGGCCTTCGTCCTTTTGGCCATATGCTTCACCCTACCCTTCGAGGGAAGATCTTCTGACGATGCTGAGTAGAGACAATTGACCGGGCGCCTCGACCGGGCCAGGTTGCCCAGCTCCCTCCCCGACCCTGGCTTTCTCAGCCTCGGGAGCTGCAAAGCACAGAAACATACAAAACCAGGTAAAAAAAAGAGCTAGACATTGGCAGCAGGTAACAACCAAGGCAACGAAGAAGTAAATCAAAAAAAAAGAAGAAAAGATAACAGGTAGAACCGAAGGATAAGACCGCACATGCATGCCCTCTCTCGTCCCACGGACTAAGAATAAGATCTGACCCGGGCGTAAGAGGAAGAAATACCCGACGGCCGGAACCTGGACTAGTGTACCAAGTACCTGGTTGGTTTGAAGTATCAGACGACCGGGCCTCTGGAGTCCGAGGGGAACCCCCTTCCCCATCCTTTGCCGGTCTCGGCTTCTTTGCCTGGCGATCAGCTTCGCCCCCAGACCGCTTCCGACCAACAACGACCGCCTCTTCCTCACAAGAGCCGACTCCTCCACAGCTTCCAGGGTGGCGTAGTAGTCCACCTTTCCTTCCCCGGTCTTGAAGGACACCAGCTGCCAGCTGTGGAAAGGGCCAACCTTCGCCCCGAGCTGAGGAAATCTGCGACCAAAGGGGGTAGGTAAGTACGGAGCAAGGCAAAAACGATAAGAAAGTAGAAAGGGGAGAGGAAAAACTCTTACCCTCAGAGTGTGCAAGCGAGGCCAGGCGCGGACCGGTGAAAAAGTCCTTAACACTCGGATGAAGGTCGGTCACCGCCTTCAGGGCCCAGGACATGGTAAGCTCCGACTTCGGAACGTGGGACTATGCAGGGAGCCCCTGATAATTGAGGGGCAATAGGCGACCCCGAGATACCTCCCGGCGGGTGGGAGGATGACAAACCACCGGGCGCTCCAGCGTTGAGCGAGCTTCTTGTACTCAAAGAGTGAATATCCGGACCGACCGGATATGGTCAAGTTGTTGGAGTCGACTCTGCTGGTAAAGAACTGAACAAATTCCGTAGCAGAAAGCGCAACCCCCTTCTCGGCGCAAAGAGCAATGTAGGCATGAAGGTGACACTGCCTTCGGGTGAAGCTGAGCAAGCGTGCAGCAGCGGCGGATTAGAAACCCCATTACAAACGGGTGGGAGGAACCGTCATCCCACGCAAAAAGAAATCGGAGTACACGGCGTACCCACGACCGAAGTCGTCCAGGGGATGCGAATCTTCAGAAGGAAGGAAAATCTGCGTCCCTGTGGGAACATCCACCTTCTCGAGAAGCGAATCGAGAGCCTTCACGTCCAGAATGCTGGGCAACGGTTCCCGATTACTGGAATAAGCGGACTTAGGTTTTAAGAGAGTCGGGCGGAATTTCCCCATCGGATTTAAAGCCCACAATGGCACTTTTGGCAGAAACACGAGACGACCTGGAGCTCGAAGACGCCATTGAAACAGCGAAACGAAGTAGAGAAGAGAAGGCAAAGCAAAGAGAGAGAGAGAAAGCGGAGATAGCGGAGCGAGGAGAGAATTCGAAAGCTTGTGAAGTGCGAAAGTTGGAGGAAAGAGAAAAATGTTGCCCTCCCAACACCCTTTAAAAGGAGTAACACAATTTCCGAAATATTTAAATATAAAACAAAACAAAAGGGCGCTTTTTGCAGGAAATTGCAGAGACTCTGCACATTCTGCAGTGACGGCTGGCATGCGCGAGACGATAAAATTCGGCAACGGCCACTTCGTACGAACGCAGGCGCGTGTGGAGCACGGGCATGGCGCACGCGCATCGCACGGACCCTAGGAAGTCCCATCCTTTTTTCCGAAGGAAAAAGATGGAACTTGTGGGACTGGGAGACAGGAAACGAGGAGGCAAGGCCCAACGAGAAAGCAAAAAGCAAAATTTTTACCCTCACCCTCCAAACCGGCCCAAAAGAGTCAAGTTCTAAGTTCTACTTTCCTCGCAAGACGCAAAAGTAGAACTTGTGGGACTGATGAAGAGGGGAAAATACGCCCAGAAGACCCAAAAAGAGCAACAACCCAACAGAGCAAAGAGCAGGGAAAAGGGAGGCCAAGGCAACGACCGGGCGTCCCCGTCCAGGCCCTAGGCCGCAAGCAGCGACCGGTCGTCTGTGACCGGTCGCCATAGGAAGCATTTCGATTGGTCATTTACGACCAGTCGCCAGGAGTACGAGATATAGTATAGAAGGCGCCCAGTCGTTTGTGACCGGGCACCAAATACACCAAATATAGCACGGATACGACCGGTCGCCTGTGACCGGCCCATAAGAGGGCAAAACAAGTACGGGTAGCGACCAAAATATAGGGAAATTAGGGTAAGATATTTATCAGATATTTTTAGGCTCGCCAAGATATTTATGTGCCAACCTGGCACAATGTAACGGCTAAAAGGCCATGATAAACACTATAAATAGGGGTTCACCCCCTCAATAAAAGACACGCGAACAGTACCCGAGAATCCTCACTATTGCATTGCGCTGTCACGAATCCCTCTTTCTTTCTCTCTCACCCCCTTTTTCGGTAACAAGGTAACTCGATAGAACTTGAAGAGCTAGATGATAGATTAGGACCCTGATTGAGGAATTGCGAGAGAAGACTGCTTAGGAACCTAGGGATTTATACCATTTCAACACTAGTCCATATCCAAGGCCCAAGCCCATGCCCGACCCACAATTTGATCTGACCCAATCCAAAATCTAATCCAACTCTACCTCGAATCCAAAATTCGGTCAAACCAAATCAACCCAATTGTGGAGTCCTATTCAGCCCATATTCGAAACCCAAGATTGAAAAGCCCACCTCACCCTAAAGCCCAAACCAGCCCAAAGCCCAAATCACAAGCCCAAACTGGCCCAAAACCCAAACCGGACCAAAACTCAAACTGGCCCAAATCCCAAACCGGGTCCAAGCCCAATTCGACCCAAACCCATTTCGAACCCAAACCCATTTTGGCCCAAACCCAACTTCAACCCGTTAGCCCAAGCCCGCAATCAGCCCAAGCCCACAAAAGTCAAACCGATTTGACCTTGACCCGAACCTTGACCAATTCTCAACCCAAGTTTGACTCGAAACTTTGACCAAACCCAAGTTGACCGAACCTTTGAGTTTGACCAAAGTCCACAAAAACCAAGCAAGTCCACAAGAATCAAACCTTGACCCGAATGTTGACCTTGACCTAAACTCAAACCTTGACCCAAACTTTGACCTTGACCTAGCCTTGACCTGGTCTAGCTTTGACCAATCTGAATTTTGACCTTGACCCAACTTTGACCCAACCCGATTTTGACCAAACCTGAACTTCAATCTAATTCAAGCCTGAACCTCAATCCAATTCAAACTCGACCTCAATCCAAACTGAACTCCAATTCGATTCCAACCCGAATACATTTCAGCCAATCCACAGTCAGTTTGTAAATTTCATTCAAACCCCAAAAACCCAAAAAGAATTTTAAACCATCCTTTTATTCAAATTTCACCAAGTTTTCAAAGAAACCATTTTGTGAAATTTTAAAGGAAAAACTCTTCTCACATCACAGAAAACTCTTCTAAAAAATGCAGAAAGTTCTTCTCACATATACAGAAAGTTTTCTCGTAAAACATTTCTCAAAGTCAGTGTTTCCTCATCGAGAATTCCGAACAACTTTAAAAGTTTTCAAACTTAGTTTTCAACTCAAATAAACCGTTTTCGGGGAACAAGAAATGTCTGACCCCTTCAAAACATTTCCTTCCTGGTTAGAACATCACTTGTCTCCCTTTCCAAAATAAAAATCTGAGGCGGGGCGCTGGGGTCATAACCTCCCTTGTCGAAGTCTGGATCTCTTTAGGCGGGGCATTAGGGTGACAAACCTCTCCTAATTGCAGCCTAGATTTTTACAAGGCGGGGTGCTAGGGAAGTAACGACCTTCCTAGTTGCAGCCAGGATTTTACAATCGTCTAACTCCCTTCCACTCGATTTCAGTATTTTCGGTTTTTAATGTTTTAAAACCCGGAGTTAGAGACGTTATTAGGGTTTTACTGAGAGCACCTCATTCAAGGTGTTCTCTCTAAATCCTATTTTTCGACATAAATTCATTGCCTTATCTTTCGAGCCTCGACACTTACCATTAATTAAATGTCGTGATTGAGGGGGTACATAGGGTAATCCCTCGGGGTTATCTGCCCTTTTACAACAAAAGGATTTTTTTGGTTTTAAAACTTTAAGAGAGACAATTTTGAATAGACCAATCCAACCCTCCCATTAGAACCTTCAGTCACATAAGCACTCCTTAATCCTTCTCTAAACAAAATCTAAGTCACATAGGACCTCCAATTCCTGAATGCTCCCGAACAACCTTAGCCATCTTAAACCCGAAACATCTTCAAAACCCGAACACCTGTAAACCAAACATCTTCTTTCATACTCAATCATCCCAAAAACCTGAACTCTTCTTTAACACCTTTGGCTTCACAAAACGCCTCAAAGAGTTGACCACTTCAAAATTTGAACTCACAAACCTGGGAAGCTCTTCAACTCCGACAAATGATCTAAACACCCTTTAACTCCACAAAAATGACCAAAATGCCATTATAGCATTCTCTTAGCCCCAGAAAAGCTGAGACAAATTCAAACCCCTCGAAAAAGATCAAAACCTCTCAACACTTCAACCAATCCCGCCAACCGATACTTCAAGACCAGCCTATTTCTTCAAACTCTTCGAAATCATCTACTCCTCAATCCACACTCAATCCTATCCTTTGGCTTTAATTTATTATCTCTAATAAGGTTTTGAAAGAAGGCAATCCCGACAATTGGAGACCGAGATTTCCTCGGGCACCAATCCAAAGTCGTGGTCATTGCCACTTCCAAGGGTGTAACCCAGTGCGAACCCACAATAGAATCTATGCAAATAACCAGATAATCCTCATCCATAGGCAATAATTCAGAGTCAATTAACAGTTCTTAGAACCCTTCTCCTCCCTTCCTAGTTCCTTAGATCAAACTAGGTGGCGACTCTAGTCATTTCCGCCCTTAGGGCATAAGTCCGCGTGGGGCCCATTGAGAGCAGGTGTAGTGCACACTTGCACTCCCCCTTATGCTTTCTGGGAAAGACGGACGATTTAGTAGGTATTTGTGGGATGCCAGAATAACGGGTTTTCACCCTCCACAGAATGGCATTTCTAGGATCTAGGCTTTTTAGTCAGACCATATTTAGATAGAGCCCCCCTCATACCGAAAAATCCCCTTCCACAGAATGGCGACTCTGTTGGGGAAAACTTGAGTAAGTTTTTATCAAACTCAAGGAAGACTGAACTCCATTCAAAATTGTTGGGACTTCCCCACTTCTTTCCAAACCTTCAAGAGATTCCCTCCAAGCGTCTAAGATTATTCTACTTCACACTTAGAGTGTGTAGCTGATGAGGACAGCTAAGATTTGTTAGATCCTCAATAAACATTGCAACAATTAGGTTAATGATTAGCTCACGATTAGAAAGAGACACTTAGGATTGAATGAAGCTAACTTCCCTTTAGTTTAAAAAACAACTAATTGGAATTAACGTCCTCAAGACAAAATAGTTAGTAAATAGGGTTGTTTGTTCTTCTCTACTTTATTTACCGCATTCATATTATTGTTGCTTGTTGCGGGGTGAGACGGTCACTGACCTACACCATTACCGCCTTTACATTTACAAGTTGTGAGTGCATGGGTAGCTTAGGACATGCATTCCTCTGTGTCATCCCTATTTCCACGAGTAACGGAATCCCAATCAGTCCACGATTGATTTGCCATGAGTCGGGTCACTCATTGAGTGGTTATGCCTGCGAGGCGAGACGGTCACCGACCTATGCCCTGAAAACTCATGATCCAAAATTATCCTTCATATCTGAGTCAAAGCCAGCATATAGTGAACCATGAGCCTTCTGTGTCCAGCTGTCTTATCCGGTGTCTAAGATGGGCTTATGGGTAGTCACCCCCTTGAATGCCGCCTGTCTGACCACCTCTTTACCTTACCTTGAAGATTGCATGGGATCAGTTCTCCATTGCTCCTTTGCACCACGGGTGTCTTTGAAGCCCAATGTCATGCTACACGTCCATAGAGGATCCCATATTTTCCGGATACCCATACATGGCACAACGTAGTCAGTGAATAATTTGGACTTTAGACACACCTGACCATGCAGATGACAAGAGACCCGTTCCCATGCAGTACTTCCCCGAGTTTCTCAAAAAGTGGGGTGTTGTCGGATCATCACTGGCCGTGGCGTATGTTTCCTTATCATCTCGGGTGTCCTGACCTTTTGAACTTAAGCACTCCAGACTTTCTTTATAACGTGCCTTGCAAGGGGCATAGCAGAGAAAAACCCCGAGAGTTGACAGTGGGGACGACGGTTCCCCGGTGAGACAGAATCATAATTGACCTGGAAAGTGATTATCCCAACATTAACACTTACAACTCCACATCAAATATAGCCATGATTTACTTTATGCTATACATGTGTGCAAACCACTTTTTCAAACTAATCTATTTTTAAAATGTTCGGAATTCTCTTTTGTGTCCCTTAAAGCTTTCTTACGAGCTCGTTTAATTTAGAACCTCACCTAAATTTCACTCATAAACATTCGGGGTTTTGAAACATGTCACTTCATCTTTAAATCTTTATTTTACCAAAATGATTATTTCCAAAACAATTTTCAAAAAAATAGATGTCGCAAAACCTACTTTCTACAAACGAATTTCAAACACCATTTTTCACCAACATTATTTCCAAATAGTTTTCGAAAACAGTTTTCAAAGTTGAGTTTCACAAACGTATTTCAAAATAAATGATTTAGTCCCCATGTTGTGACCCACTATTTTTGAAGTTCAACCCACCTTCAAGAGCAGTAGTCGTTACCATGGAGCATACTAGTCATTTCGTGTTTTCACAAAAGTGGTGGATTTTCACAAAGATTTTGTGCTGGATCATTCACCTCTCCTTTCTAAAAAAATGCCCCTCATTCTTCTTCACTGGAGCAAGTGAAGTGCATGAAGATCAACAACGATTCGAGCCAAAAATCAGGGTTGTACCAGTCCGAGTCAACCGACATGAAGATTAGGCCCCTGTTCGAGTTCAAACTGTTGAAAATCGGAAGAACACCAACCCGTTCTGTTTGATCATAATATTACCCCGTTGCAGGAGCCTGAAAACGAATGAGCAGCCGGTCAAGAGTCTAAAGACGAAGAGTAGCCGATCAAGAGCCAATCAGGAGCTCGAGTGTAAGCAGTCAGTCAGAAGCTCGAAGACGGAGCAGAAGAATTCGAGAGAAGTTTTTAAACTCAAACTCCCCCATTTAATGACTTTTAGAATTGATGTATAGGTTTTCCCTAGCATTATTTTCTCTCTTGTCAATTTCTGAATAGACTTTGTGTATAGGTTGTACATTCCCTTTGAATTTATTTAGATCAAATGTGTATAGGGTTCCCCACTCCCTATTTTATTTGAGGATGACCGAGCGTCAAAATTCACATTGAGAAAATCCACCACTTTGAAAACACGTGTTTTCAAAATTGTTTTCCCAAACTCGGTTTATTTTGGCATGCACTTATAACGACAACAACAAATAAGGAGCGACCCCTCACAGTTATATGTCGTTCATTAGCTTTGCTTTATGGGGTGAACATTCAGGGTATCTACAAAAGGCGTCCCCTGAATAACAACATTAACAAACATAATCGAGCACAAAATAAACTGCATGCATTGCATTCATTACAAAGAGTCTGCGCATTCTTGGTCAGTTCAAATTCTTCAAACATACACAAGGCCTGTCGACCTTAGAAAAAGTGCATAATCATGCGAATCATTGTCACCACACCACACACCAGCTTTCATCCCAATATCACGACCGCTAGAGCCCGATCTCAGAGGGATAGAAAAGAAAATCGAGCTCAAACCTTTCCCAATCTCAAAGAGTATCATATCGTGGGGCTACCAAGCGGGAGTTGTCACTCCCCAAAATCCAAAAAAATCATACATCCAAAAATCCCAAAGATGTAGTCTTCGTCATATCGTTGGGCCACCATACGGGAGTTGTCACTCCCTAAAAATTCACAAATCCAGGAGCCAATCACCAGCCCAGCCTCACTTGAGAATCACTACCCTGACAGCGACCCCAACAGTTAGACCACCTTCAAGGCCAACAGTAATGGGATGAGCTTCAAGAACCATGAGTTGAATCTGATTCAAGCGAGACTAGGTGTAGCCTTACCACTCATGCATTGCATGCAAAAAAAACATCCAGTCAAAATCCAAAGCCAACCATCGGCATTCATCATTTTCAGCATTTCATGCATCATATACATAGTAATTCCATATTACCACAACATATTGCATTATAGATAGTCACATTTGCATACCCTCGTATCGAAATGACATGATTAGGAAAATCTTGAGAGATTCATTGAACAGAATGCGTGAAACATTATACTCTAGACCCGTCGATAAACACAAGGGTCCAATCAAAATCAGCACCACAAACCAAGTGAGTAGTGTGCGAAGAGCGGTATTTTCCTGTGAATTTCAAATGAATGTTTTGGACAATCCATTGAGCGATGAGGGAAGATAGAGCGAGTCCACGGAGGTAAAACCACGAGCGACTTGTGTTTTCCTTCATCACATGGAGAGGCACAATTCATAGCGAGATCAATGTCGATAAATAGGATACGAACTGTGATTCATGTAAAGATCCGAGAATAGTAAGAAAACAATCATCGACTAATGAGAATGACGAGGCACTTAGGAATCAAAATCTCCAAAAACCAAAAAGCTTTGATTTTCCCGAACATAATCCTTTAGTGAGCCCCGCTGAGCCTTTCATGAAAAAATCTTTCTTCGAAAACTCCGCAACATGCCAACTCATGTACATATATTAACTTGCCCTTGCAATAGAGGATCTCAAAGGAGCCGGAGTCATGGTCTCTTCCCACCATCTTGCACAAAAGCAGCAAATAAAATGTTTGAGAAGACTAGCGAGTCAATGACACTCCAAAGATGAAAGAAAAATCGAAAGCCAAAAGAGTTAGCAGAAAATGTCTAAGAAAGTCGATGAGCCAATGTGATTCCAAAAGAAGGAAGTAAAGAAGCGAAAATCATACACCGGAAAGGAAAGAGAAGAACGAGAAGATCATACACCAAAGAAGAAGGAGAGAATAAGCAAAAGGACCAATGATGTCCCACCAAAACAAACAAATGATTCTCAAAGATCGTCTGTCTAATCATCATTCCACCCATGGCGAAGGTGAAACATATCCTCTATTGCACAAAAGCTCCACAACTCCCAAACACATCCTCTAGTCCCATGTGACGTACATCACACCTCAGCCCCGTTTTAACCCAATAAAAGACCTCTGACTCATAAGTCGATGAGCATTAACTGAAAGTATCGGACCAAAAACATGAATCATAAGCTTCGTACTTGTTATCAACATGTCCCGTCATATAAAAGGGACCATCAGCGAATGAGAGCGACCTTACTTCACAAGGTCTTATGAGTGTGAGTGACTCTTCGATCTAAGCACCAAAACATAAACAGCCTACCCCATTGCAGGTGAAGAGTTTGTAAGGATCGGAAAGTCCAGAACCTCGAAAGAAATTCTAAGGAAAATACTGCTCCGAGCATCGAGAGCGTCATCACACCATTTAACAAACACGGCCATACTCACGAGAGATTGAACCACATCCCTCCATAAGAGGAAAGTGATTCACGCATTCTAGTTCAACAATCACTCAAGATCAAACCGAAGATGTCTTATATTCGCAAACCTCATAGTAATAGAGATAGGGTCGTACCTTCTCCCCAAAAATTATATATGCATCTTGCATCCCATATAACATTTAGTATTTGCATGCATCATAAGCATTTCATCTTCAAACATCCGACTAGTAAAAACTTCTACCTAGTCTCGCTGAATCGACTTCAGTTGCAGTTGTTGAAGCATAACTTTAGATCAAAAGATGCCAACTGGAGCCATCCCAGACCATCATCAAGCTACATCGAATCTCGGAGCCATCCTGGGCTATCCTCGAGCTACATCGAACCGAATTAAAGCCATTAGAGGTTGTGCGAAGACAATTCCGGAGCCATCAAGTGTCATGCTCGAGCCTTATTAACACCATATCCAGAACCAAACTGGAGCCATGCGGGAGCCATCATCCGACAATGAAACCATCCTTGGAACTACACAGGGGGCATCCTAACAGTCCGAGAACAATACGGGAGCCACCTCAAGTCCACGTCCAAGCTATTTCATCACCAAGGTCTTGCCTACAGGATTTCGAACTACGTATGGTCTGATCTCAATATGGAATTGAGTACGTTGGCATCCCGCTTAGGGTGCGACCACCACACAGGCGAAAGTTCCCCTTTTGTTCCCCACTATCATTAAATGAAGCCATCTCGTAGCCTCCCCGAAGCCATCCTGAGCTATCCCGGAGCCATCTCGAAGAACTTGAAGCTGTAACTGACCGTACCAAAGCCATTCATCTACAACCAAAAAACTGTCAACCACAGTAAATCACATCGACCCACCACTCGATTCAAAATCCATACCAAAACCATTCATCCACAACCAAAAAATTGTCAACCACATCAAAGTACACAAATCACATCGACCTGCCACTCGACCCAAAATCTTAATCCAAATCGAAACCCACCAACCATCCCGAAAATCTCAATCCAAATCGAAACCCACCAACCATCCCTGAGCTGTTGCTCACAATGGGGTCATGAATCATGTCAAAGCCACCTGACCGCACTAGAGCCATCCGATCATACCGGAGCCCTTGGATCATAACGAAGCCATCCAATCATATCAAAACCATCGAGTTCCCAAAATCACTCATTCACAAAAAAAAACCATCAACTCAAATACCAATCACAAAATCACAAAAATCAAAAACTCAGGAGCCATACCGGAGCCATCTCGAACTCTGGAGCCAGGAGTCTTACCAAATCCCGAAACTATAGTGCACATCGGGCGATACTGTCAAAACAAAATTGAAACACAAGTCCCACACTGACAAAGTCAAGGGCCATATCAACAAAACATTCGACTATCATATCCCTCACGGAAGCAACCAAAAAGCATCCAATCCCGGATAAATCCACAATCAAAATCATCCTTCAATCAACCACCCAAAGCAGCGAGTTTCGTACAACTCCATCAAAGTATTATTGTAACGCCCCTACTTACAATAAATACAGCGGAATATAAAATCTCTACTGGAGTTTACAGACCATCGGGTTCCAAACACCTGACACCAAACCTCACCAATTACAACTTATAAAATTACAAAAGCTACGGTCTGAACTCGAGAAAAACAACATAAACATAACTACTAGTAAAATAGAATAACTCTCCACAATTCCTAATTCCCATCCCAATCACTCATGCTCTTCGTGGCCACCTGTATAAACAATTAATACCTGCAAGATGAAACCAAGCAGCCCACCCCGGGAGGGGTGAGTCAGTTCCCTGGAATGGAACTGGTACAATTCTCCAAAACAATCTTTAAAACATAACTCTTCAAAATAAACAGTAACTTGAAATGAAACTCTTGAAAGTAAAACAGGGAAACAAGGCACTTTAAAATCACCAAGCCAAAGATAACAAGTTAAGGATAAAGATAAATAATAGAAAGGTAAAGTTAGTGAAACAAAACCACACCATGTGTTAGTGAACATCCAATGCCTTAGTTAAACCCAATTCCCGTTAGGAGTAGGAAGACTCAGATAGTCACAAAGGACTAGGAATGATAAGATAGATCCAAGAACCAATAACTCAAGAGTGGAATAAAACCAATTGGGAGAGATGGCCCCCACCGCCAAGTACGTCCTTTTAGGACAGGGGATATACAACCCTCACTGTTTACTACGTCCTCTTAGGACAAGGGATATACAGCCCTTTACTGTTAATATAAATGTCCGTATGGACGAGGGATATACAGCCCCCTGCTGTCAAATATTAATGTCCGTATGGACGAGGGATATACAGCCCCCTGCTGTCAGATTAAAAATGTCCTGGTGGACGAGGGATATACAGCCCCCTGCTGTCAAATATAAATGCCCCTATGGGCAAGGGATATATAGCCCCCTGCTGTTACCATTGAAGATGCGCGCACGTCGAAACCTCAAGAACCAGCTCATGGATGAAACGATATCCAGAGTCAACAGAAGAATTTACCAAAATTGACCTTTTCCAAATTCCCACTAGATCACTAACTACCCAGAGCAATACCAAAACACTCAGTCCTACAGAGTGCAGAAGCGTAAACCCTAAGCAGTCAATGTCTACTGGAATAACCAAATAGAAGGAACCAGTACCCAAGTGAGTTTCACATTCAAGGCTCAGTTAGTCACACAAGCTGAGTTAGTCACACAACCATTTCCTTTTAAGAAATTCCTCTTAAAGTTAGTTAGCATTTTTCGAAAACGACTCATAAGTCAATCAGCAAAAGTAACGGAGTACGAGAAATCGTACCTGGTCGACGCTGTAGCAGTTCTAGTAAACTCGTGCAAACATTCAACAATTCTCTGAGGAACACTGAAGATAATTTACTATCAATAACTGTACCCTAAGTTAAACTTAAATAAATTCCTCTCTCTTATTTCCAAATCTCAATTATCTTATAAGCCCTCGCTTAAATGTTATGTATAACCTTTGACTTATCAGTTAAAAGGTTGTATAGCCCAAGGTTGTAGGATCAAGGAATGTATTTTATTAACACCTGCTAACTGTCCACTCCTATCCACTTTATTCATATTTAACCACAATTCTCACATTCAAGACTTTTGAGACCTTTATATCATAAATGTGTTTATATTATATAATTAAATCTAAGAATTTCAATAATAATCTTAAGCTCATTACCTTTATTCTTTAGAATAAACATAGTATTATGACCTATGATGGACTCATCTCAGAATACCATACTATTATCTCACAATGTAAAGATTATGTATTTAAACAATATCTACTAGATAACCCATTATGATTAAGTCTTTCCCTTAACTTAATTAAGATATACATCTTGTATATTGGAATCGTAGTGTTGTAGACGCGTTTTATTATAACTTAATTGAACTGCTAAACTCAATTATCTCATCTTTAGTTCAGAATGACTTTTATTTGCAGCCATTTAATAATCTTGTCATAGGATGTTAAATTGCTTCTCATCTTGAATAACTATATTATACTTAACTTAGATTTATCGAACTCTTACATTTAGTATTCACAAGGTATATTATTTGCTTTATTATTACCTATATAATAAGGTGTTTAGTACAACCTTTTATGTATCCTTACTTACATTTAATTTCCTAAATGTTTTATTTTTACACACATTCTCTCTATAGACTATGTATAATCCTTTGTACTAAACTTCATTAAACTTAAGCCTTAAATACGTTTTAAATTGTTTTACAAAACCTAAGGTTTCAAAGGAATAACCTGATAAATAAATTTCCTTTATTGTATTTAGGATGGACAATATATCTACATAGAGTAGAATTTATCAAAGAATTAAATTCTGGTTCGTAAGTGAAATTGTTAATTATTTAATAAGATAATCTATTATGAAAATTCCCATATTTTATATTGGGAAAATTACATCGTCCACCCATGACGTTTGGCAAAATTACACAGCCCACCCACGAGGTTTCAAAAATTACTTTGCCCACCCATGTGGTTTCCACAATTTTACATCCAGCAACTTTTCTAATATTTGATCAACTTAAAAGATGGTTAAATGATATCCAAATTTGATGAACTTTACATGGACAATGCTAAGGTGTTATATTTTTGTTCAATGCCAAATCCAAAGTTTTTTAAGGTCATATATGACCTGTGGGACCCAATGAAACATGAGACACGTTCATCGGGTCCCACGGATCATATGTGAGCTTAAAAAACGTTGGATTTCACGTTTTACCAAAATATAACACTTTAATATCGTCCATGTAAAATTTCATCAAATTTGGATATCATTTAACCATCTTTTAAGTTGATCAAATATTAGAAAAGTTGCTGGATGTAAAATTGTGGAAACCACATGGGTGGGCAAAGTATTTTTGAAACCTCGTGGGTGGGCTGTATAATTTCACCAAACGTCATGGGTGGGCGATGTAATTTTCTCTTTTATATTCAAATAACCTATCATTATTCCCCATTACCGTAAAGTATATCAATATAATATCTTATGTAACTTAGTTTTATCTAATAAAAGGTTCAAAGGTTTTAAGTATCAAATTCCCATTTATAAACCTTCCTATAAATTCTCACTACTAAATACCTCACTTAATTGTAAACTCACATCTTGAATATTGGTAATAAATGTATTTTATATGGCTTATCTAATTCTAAGAAACTTAAGGGTAATTATTTAGATAAATTTCCAAATCATCGTTTAATATAGATTATATCATAATCCTTTTAATGATTCCATCTTAAAACATTAAGTTATATTTCACTACCATAAATGTTAAGAAATGATTAAATCTAGACTTACAAATCCCCCTCACATTTAGATGTAAAAGTATTTTACTTATTTTTATTATGGTTTATATATTAAGAACATTTAGATGTAAACGTATTACATTTGTTTACCATTAATTATAGAATAAGATCTGTTTGTACAACATTTTATGTAATCAAATCACAATTTTTCCTAAGTTTTAACTTATTAATTACTTAATCCCAATTTTAGATTTACATTCTGGTCATTGACAAATAATACTATACATGTATTTTAATATGGTTTATATAAACCTTGGAAATTCAAAGGTAACTCTTAAGCCTAATACATAACTATAATTTAATACCACCTCATATAATATTCTTCTATTAGTATTATGTAGAGGTTTAGTTTAACTTATTAATTCCTTCGTATTATATTTCCTATAAGGTATCTAATTTTATTTATATTTAATGTGTATATATTTATATACACTAGGATTTGTTCAAAACATTATTATGTAGTTTTATTGTATTTAATTATGTTTAATAACTTTTAGGCATAACTACAACCGATATATGGTTTGATAAATAAAATGTTTTCCTTCATTTATTTAATATATATATAAGTATACCTGTATTAGAATTTAACTAAGACATCCCCTATGTAACTCATTATATTTAAACTATCTTATTACTACAACCTTTAACTGCATTCCAAGTGTGTTTCATAAAGTATTTCTTTTAATATATATCTTAGGATTCTAGCTCTTATAATATTTAGTTATTATAAGTGTTAATTTATTAGTTCCTTGCTTTACTCTAAGTTACTACTTTATTCCCTTTTTATATATGCGTATAAATATATATATTTCCCTTAGTTTTAATTAAAAATATTAACTCCCATATAATATAATAAATAAAACGTAAAAATAATTAAATTCCTTGATTTAACATAAGTTTCTACTTAAATAAGTATATATATACATATATGTAAATAATTTCACTTCTCTTAAAAGCTAATACCAAAACATTTATAAACTTACTGTTATAAAATGTTAATTTAGTGCTCCATATTTTTCCCAGCTTAAAAAGTTTATTAACAAACCATACTTTAATTTTTGGTTACATTAAAAACCATATATTATAAGTTATTCTTATGAAAAACTCATAAACACAATTCCTAAAACCTTTTACCATTGCCCAAAAATTCCCAAATTTAATATACAGTAACTATAACATTTTAGACATATTATAAAATTTTTATTTCATAAAAATATCTTTTTAATTTAGCCAAATAATTCTAGAAAACCCGTAACTTGTAAAATAATAACTTACGTTTAAAAACTCCAAACCATATTAATTTACATCAAAATAAACTAGATTAAATAAGGAATCTATGGTTAAAATTTCAAGTCAAAATACATTCGGGAAGGTATTTAAATTAATTCAGCAAGTTAGGGTCATTTACTGGAATTTATGAAAACCTAATCTGAAACGTTTTAATCTCGGCCGTCCAAATCTCTTAACTGATATCGGACGGCTGAGAAGCCGCGAGTTCTTCAGCGAAAGGACAATCGAACCCGAGTACTAAATCCTCAATATCTCCCAATCTACAGAACGAAATCGAGTGATTCTTGTTTCTATGGTTTCGAAATTTAATTTCGGTTCTAATGACACCGATTTCCCCAATTATAATGCAGTATTCAATGGTTTTCGAATTCGATTTTGAGGTTAGGGTTCTTAAGAGTTTTCGAATTCGATTCTCCCAAATTCACTCAATCTAAAGCGTAATTGATGCAATTGAATCATGGTTTTGACCGATAATGTAACATAGTTTAGCAAGGTTGAAGGAATTTGAAGAAAACTTACCAGAATTACTCGAATCGAAGGGATTTGTTTTCGGTTTCTGGAAAAACGCCCCCTTTACAACTCGATTGAGTAGCCTACTTTGCAACACTATAATTTACATACAGAGGGAGTTAGAACTAGTTCTTGGGCTTAATCTAAAGAAGAAACTTAGCTCTACATAATGATAGCAATAACTCACCCTAACTTGCACTACACAGAAAGAAATCGAAGCTGGAAGTTGCGAGTTTACCTTGCGTTTTCTGGAAAGAAAATTATGATTTTATGCTGTGATGAACCCGAAACTTTAGACACCTCTTTCTTCCAAACGGTTGGGAATTGTCTTGGGTCATCAACATGAAAGTTTTAGAGGAATTAGAGCTCTTCAAAACGAGCTAAAGAACATGAAATTTGGCTGAGAACCGAAGAAGTTATGGCTAGACGAAGTAACCTGAATTCGAAGGAAAACTGGAAACTGCAGTTACGGTTTTGCAGGGTGGCTACTTTGATTCGATTTTCCGGCTGATTTAGGACGAGTTAGGGTTAGTGTGAGTTATGGTTGTTTAGAGGAAGTTTAGGAGAAGGCAACAAAGAAGACGACACTCAAAAATTGCTTAAGATGAGAAAGTTATGAAGGTCACAAGATAGAGCAAAACCTGATTTCTGTTATCGGAAATATAGGGGATAAAACGACCAAGTGTTGGGGCGCGCATCCCGAGGCGCGCGATGACTCAGCAGACCCTGCCATGTCAGCTTTTATCAACATTTTGGCTCTAAACTTCATTTGATCATAACTTTGGCTAGGATGATCCGTTTTTGACGTTCTTTTTATTAATCTTCATGGTTTTCCATAACCTATTTATTGATATAGGTTTCATGTGCTAGTTTGACCATTTTCAAAAAGTCAGCCCTAGCAAGGCTTAATAAGCTTTAAGGTTTCTAGGATTTTATATTGACTTTTATGTTCCAAATCAATGCTCCCAATATTTCTAAAATCTTTATAATATAATTGGAGTGTCTAGGAATTTTTCCAAGATTTATTGACTTATAAATCTTGTTACTGAATTCATAATACTATATAATAATTAAATATTTAATCGTATTCTTTAGAGTTAAATAGGAGGAATCCCCTAAATTAATTTCCATAATTCATATAATACAAATACTCATAATTCCATACAATAATTTAATATTCATAATTCCTTATACCAATTTAATATTCATAATTCCATATAATAATTTAATACTTAATAGTATTATTAAAGGTTTAATGAAAGAAATCACCTAAATTAATTTAAATTAATTTAGGGGTATTTCAGTATATCCCCCTAAAAAGAAACTTCGCCTCGAAGTTTGAAAATCAACTAATAGGTACTCACACCGCTTCGGGTGTGCTGAGACAATAATAATTCCAATGAAATTCCATACCAAACCAATCCTTTATTTCCATCCATTTTCATAACAACATTCCACTCGAGATTACTTAAAATCAAAACGAACCAAGATATACCAAGACATAGCATGATGAAAATCAACAGTCACACACTGTGTCATAATGTAAAAACCAAGCACATACAAACACCTCTCATTCTGCTAATAAGGCAACATGGCATAATCTGGATGAGGTGACGAAGGAAGAGTATGCCAGTATATCCCCCTTAAAAGAACTAAGGTACGCCCTCGTACCGCTACTAACTAGAACCACAGAAGGATTGGAAAACATCATGCGAAAGGATGAGGGTACATCACCCAGGACACACTATCCAATAAGGTTGTTTCAAAAACCAATCACAACAACATGCATGGACCATATTAGACTACCAAACATATAGTTTCTGTTTTCTTTAATTACTTGATGTTTATTTCAAACGCCATATTCAAAGAATTCAACACCTTATTAACCAGCTTTGTTGTAAATTTTATTGCACCGTTGATTTTATCTGCGATCGATATTTATATTTGTATCTCTTGATTGTTTTGTATTTGTATTTTCTTAACTGTTATAAAATTTTATTTTATGATCCTTATCCTTTCATTTTATGATCGGTACGAATTATACGTCATTATATGATCATTTTATCATATCAATTATATTAACAAGCTATAAATCAGGTGTAACGTACTTGAGTAGTTTAAAATAATATTTCAGATCATTTAATAATCCTCAATAATCTTCCAAAATCATCTTCAAGGGTTTATTGGTCAACCCTATGCTAAAACTCTATAAAATAAATATTTTCTGTGACTTTTCAAGTTTCAATTGTTTTTATAATTAACTATCGTATTTTAGACGATTCATTCAGTGTTTACTTCATAAAATTTATTATATATATATACATAATTTCACCCAAGGCAGAATTTTAGGAAGTTCTTATAATGTAGCTCCAAAATCTGATTTCTTTATCTTAAAATTTATTTTTCAAGGTAGGGACTCTATATATAAATTTTAAGTCAAATGAATTAGTCTAGTGAAAGTTCACTCACTCTTGATAACTATTTTTCTTATGGTTTATTCTATGTAAGTATTATTCTGATCATTAGATCTTAGTACTCTCTTAGATAATGGTGGCTTTTGGTAAATATCACTCTTAGTGTGGCTTCTAAAATTTAATACATGTATAATGTTAAACTTTCAAGTAAACATGAGAATTTCCAATCTTTAAGTAACTCACAATTTCTCACTAGATGCTCAATATTCCGAGTATTTAAGGATCAATGATATTTAGTTTAGTGTTACTCATGTGTTTTCACTCCATAGGTAAGTATTTTTCACCAAGGATTTAACTCGGTAAACTCTTTACATGTATGAATTTAGTACAAGATCTTAATATATAAGTTTTGAATTGTTCATTGTGGCTAGTAATGAAATATGCCTAGCTCAAGATTTCATGATGGTAACGTCTTACCACCACTTCCCCTCAAGTTCAACACAATCCATCACCTGTGTAGAAGATTATATACGGTTAGATGACAAGGCTTGTCTAGCCCCTAATGTAACACCCCTACCGCTAATATCGTCATTACCGTCCAATCTCCTTACACATTCGTACTCACGCAGCGGATACATTCTTACTCAACGGCGGGTGATACAATGCCGTCAGCCACCCACGTGACTAACAAGGCTACTAATACATACAGCATCGGTCTGATGGACCGGAATATCCGAGTACTACTCAAATACAATACATACTCCCATTACTTACTAAGTACTACAATATTCCATTCAATACAATACTCCATTCAATACAATACTCCCTTCAATACAATACTCCTTACTTCAGTACAAGATAATACACTACACATACCGAGTTTACTGAGTTCCAAATACAAATACGATACCTCTTCAATTCCACGCATACCCATTAAGAGTCTATCCACTACCCGTCCTCACAACTACATACTTGCAACTTACGTAATAGTGTACCCCTTGGTACACTTCTACAGGCAAGGCTACAAGCCTTATACCATTTACTACAATCTAACTTCATTCCTAGCAATCTAGGCATGTCCACCGGTCTCTTCTGTGACTAGGTCTGCTTCGGGTACCTGCACACTAAAAACGTTCCCCCTAGGGGGTCAGCTTACGCTGAATATGATGACCGCATACCCCGCGTACTAGCGAGGGTACGCCGACCATTTGGTCGAATACATGCAATTCAATTTGCAATACATGCATACATACATACATACTTACATGCTTTCATTCACGATACTGCAATACTACACAAGGTATACATACATACGCACAGTACAACACATGCTTGGAAGACAATACAAGTCAACCAATGCTTACTTACCATCTTCCAGAATACACATACACAATACATACTCATTACATACTCAATACGCAATACGGAGATACAATTCTCCAATACATACAAAGGTCCAGTTAGCTTCATTACACACCCGGGTTAATCGGGTGTTCAATACTTTTTGCTCCAGGTCAATGACTTACAATAGTCAAGACCAATACACATGCAATACTTACTTCTTACATACTTTACTTCCAGTTAAGTCGGTACGACCTCCGGGCAGGGATTACTACATCCCACCACCGGGCTTTAGGGTGGCCCACTAATCCAGGATGCTACCCATTCAAGGGATTTGGTCCATGGAAGAGATTATAGCCAGGATTCGGATCCAACCTCTTGTGTTTCCTTATCCTCACGCGTGGCCGAAACTATATCGGACTTCTACTCATTCCAGTTTACTCATTACTCAAGTTAGGAGTTGGGTTGTTAGGAATTAGTAGAAGTCAGTACTTCACTTCCATACATACATACAATACACAAGTACACAATACTTACACATACTTCTCATTTCCATTCATTCATTTCATGAATTATACAAACTAATTGTTCAAGAAGATACAACCAGAACAAAATAGTTCAAACACAGTTAAGTGCAATATAAGTCCGATTCGTGCATTTATCTTATTGGTGATCACATAAGCACACAAATCGGGGTAACCAGGTTAGGATACAGAGCATGAAGAAATCATACCTTTCACCGTTGACTTTGGACTCACCGACTCCCTTCGGTGTTCACTATTTGAATCCTATGACATACATACAATTGAGTGGTTAATTATCCATAACTAACCTTACTCATTACTTCCCTTACTGATTCCCAGTTTATACTTACTAACTCTTTGTTACTTAAATACATTTACTTAAGTTACTTACTTACAATTATTTTCTAAGCTTGTTTATAGCCTTAATGACCATTAAACATCATTAATCATGTCTTAATTAACTTATAATATCATTACCCATCCTTACCCTACTTTATTTAGCTTTAAAATACATTCTGGGCACTTTTCAGGGTGGTCCGGGTTTGTGTCCGGGGATACAAACCCGGACCCATGCATTTGGTCAGCTCTCGGGTGTATTCTGTATGTGGTCCGGGTTTAGGGCAGGGTTTACAAACCCGGACCATACAATGGTAGTTCTCTCGGGTATGTTTTCTATGTGGTCCGGGTTTAGGTCATAGTTTACAAACCCGGACCATGGGTGTGTAAAACCTCTCGGGTGTATTTTGGGGGTGGTCCGGGTTTAGGTCTTGGTTTACAAACCCGGACCATCCATTCTGTAATACATTCTTCGTTTTGACATGTCCGGGTTTGTGTACTAGTTTACAAACCCGGACAAGTTACAGTATTGTCAAATGTATATGTTTTTTATTCTGTTTCAACTCCAAACTTCCACCAATCTCTTCCCCAATATTCCTACATATAATCTAACATATTTTAGCATTGATTAAGCACTTTAAACTAGCCAATCCACTCTACCAAAATCTGTTACAAAACACACTCCACTGTTACATTTTTCTCCCCTGTTACAGTTTTGTTCTTCTCCAAATGCTACAGATTTTTCCTTTCTTCTTCCCACTACTCCTATGGCTCTTCCATTGCCTCATTTGCATTATACTCAACCTAAGTCTTACTCTGTACAATGCTCTTTTACTAAATCCTACATACTAATTCTTCCTCGTTTCTCCAACACACTTCAATATTCTTTGCTACAGATTTTATATCTTTTCATTCTCTCACCACAACTACTACTCCTTAGTTACTAAATCATCTCTACTAAATCCCAATACACACCTTGGTTCTCCCATTCACCAAGTCATTCTTAATACACAATTCCTACTAAAATTTCGCCATAGTTCACCTACTTTTCTTACTTATCCACACATCTCCTTTCTCATCAAATTCATCCCTATTCTAGCCAAACCACAAGGGTTCTATCAGCACTCATACAAAATCTCAATACACCAATACTTCCTCAATTACAATAAATACATCATTACTTCCTCAATCCACCATACTAATACACATACACAATTTATTTGGCCCCAAGGCCTACAATTCCAATACTTGCTCATAAATACTCAAACTTCCACAAACTACAATACTAATACAATATTTGGGTTTCTTTAATCGGTTTACTCATCCCCATCACTCTAATGCATTAAAATTTAACATTAGGGAGGAGCTCTTACCTTAAGCTTATATTTCCTTCCTTTCTTTTCCAATCCTCCTCTTTCTCTCTTTCTTGCACAATCGGCTACATGGGGAATGGAGTTGCCAAACCCCATTCCCATCACCCAATACACACAAAATAAGTGTAATTAACATACTAACCCTTACATTAACACTAATGCATTGAGATGTTCAAATCACGAATTCTAGGGTTTACCTTTAGAGTGTTTTAGGAGGGGTTTTAGCCCTTGGTTTGAGAAGGTGATTCCACCACCATTGCAAGGTTGTAATTTTGCTTAAACGAGAGGGAGAAAGTAGAGCATTACAAGGGGGGGGGTAGGAATCGGTTGTAAAAGAAGATGAAGGAAACATGAGTTTTTCATGTAAATTTTTACCTTAATGGAGGGGGAGACTCCAAGCTTTACTTTGGTACCATTTTCTCTTTGAATGGGGAAAACCCATGGAGATGAAGTTCTTCCTTTTCGAATTTTGAAAAGATAGAGTTGTAGAGAATGTTGAGGGGAGTTCAAATATGTAATTTGTTTTTGATTTGGAGCCTTAATAAGGCTTGGGCAAGCTTGAGAAGGTGAGCTGCCATGGTTGTCTCTTTGGAGCTTCCAAAAATCGCCAACAGAGAAGAAGAAGAAGAGGGAGAAATCGCTGGGTGAGGGGAAACCACGCGAGAGAGAGGAGAAATGTGAGGGGGAGAGGAGAGAGGTAAGGTAAATACCTTTTTACTTTTTTGGTACTTTTGCTTTTTGGCCCTTTAATTAATTAGCTAGTTACATGTGTGTGTGGGGGGTTATTTGACTTAATAAAAATCGGTCCCCCTACTGTATTACTAGTTGGAGCGTTTTTCTTCTTTTACAGAAATCGCTTGTTATTTTACCCGGTTTGGTACTATTCACTAACCGGGCCCGTTTTCCGGAATTTTCTCGTTTAATTATTTTTATTAGTTATTAAGCTTCCATAAATGCTTAATAATTATTATTTAATGATTCATAATTTTTACGGGTCCGTTTGACCACTTAAAGTCACGTTTTTCGGGTTTTCTCGAAAAACGTGCGCCAAAGCTTTATTAGGGTTTTAATGCATTATTTGGATCCGTTTCCTTCGGGAGTTGTTCCCATATATTATTTAGGCCTTGTTAAGCCTTTAGAATCCATATATTACGCTAACCGAGGTTTCATACCTCCTATGGTTATTTAACGCTTATTTAGTGTTTTTCGCTTTTTAAGCATTTCTTCATTTCTTTTGGATTTATTTTTCCTTACCAATATTACTTAGGCGTCATTAGGCCCTTAAATACGTATTAGATTAATTTTAATCCCTACATTTAAGTTCGGGGTATTTCACCTAAACTTCCAAAAGTGGGTGTGCACCCCCAATACTTTCAGCCTAGGAGTTCGTCGCACCAGGCACTTCCCATAGGGTGTTAGGTTTAGGTATTTACTTCCTAAAGTTAGCATAGAGTTTTAGTGTGGTTTATGGGTTCGGGTGTATGCTACTAGCGGTTGTAAACTTAATAATTTTCTAGACTTAAGCTTTATCCAAACATTACCTTTAGGCAACATTTGTACCAAGTAATTCTTGAGATTTATTTTCAAACTTTAAAGGAGTTGAAGTACTTTCACACAATATCAATACTAATTCAGTTATTTAAAGTTCTATTTGTATACTGTTTTCAACCAAAAGTATTCTTTAAAATTTCTAGGAGCATGTGTACTTGCTCTTAAGGAATTGTATTCTTAGCCATGTATTCTCCATAAGTATGCTTTTGAAAATAGCTTAATATATGATTTATCCCAACCAAAATCTTAACATACTCAATAGATGATATTCCAACCTATATTTCTACTGTAGTTTAATGTTCGAACAGAACAACAGCACACCATTCTCTACAGACATTCATAAAAAGAAAAGTGTATAAAGAAATCATTCACTAATCTAAGAAGGGTTAGGAGTCGTGCCTTACTGGAATCCTCACTTCCCAATTCTACCCCAATTCCCCAGTTTTAAGTGCACCTATAATCTAAGTATTCCACTCGGCTTGTTTTCTCGGGTTTAGAGCGTAACTACGCTCTGATACCACTTTCTGTAACGCCCCTACTTACAATAAATACAACGGAATATAAAATCTCTACTGGCGTTTATAGACCATCGGGTTCCAAACACCCGGCACCAAACCTCACCAATTACAACTTATAAAATTACAAAAGCTACGGTCTGAACTCGAGAAAAACAACATAAACATAACTACTAGTAAAATAGAATAACTCTCCACAATTCCTAATTCCCATCCCAATCACTCATGCTCTTCGTGGCCACCTGTATAAACAATTAATACCTGCAAGATGAAACCAAGCAGCCCACCCCGGGAGGGGTGAGTCAGTTCCCTGGAATGGAACTGGTACAATTCTCCAAAACAATCTTTAAAACATAACTCTTCAAAATAAACAGTAACTTGAAATGAAACTCTTGAAAGTAAAACAGGGAAACAGGGCACTTTAAAATCACCAAGCCAAAGATAACAAGTTAAGGATAAAGATAAATAATAGAAAGGTAAAGTTAGTGAAACAAAACCACACCATGTGTTAGTGAACATCCAATGCCTTAGTTAAACCCAATTCCGTTAGGAGTAGGAAGACTCAGATAGTCACAAAGGACTAGGAATGATAAGATAGATCCAAGAACCAATAACTCAAGAGTGGAATAAAACCAATTGAGAGAGATGGCCCCCACCGCCAAGTACGTCCTTTTAGGACAGGGGATATACAGCCCTCACTGTTTACTACGTCCTCTTAGGACAAGGGATATACAGCCCTTTACTGTTAATATAAATGTCCGTATGGACGAGGGATATACAGCCCCCTGCTGTCAGATTAAAAATGTCCTGGTGGACGAGGGATATACAGCCCCTGCTGTCATATAAATGCCCCTATGGGCGAGGGATATACAGCCCCCTGCTGTTACCATTGAAGACGCGTGCAGGTCGAAACCTCAAGAACCAGCTCATGGATGAAACGATATCCAGAGTCAACAGAAGAATTTACCAAAATTGACCTTTTCCAAATTCCCACTAGATCACTAACTACCCAGAGCAATACCAAAACACTCAGTCCTACAGAGTGCAGAAGCGTAACCCTAAGCAGTCAATGTCTACTGGAACAACCAAATAGAAGGAACCAGTACCCAAGTGAGTTTCACATTCATGGCTCAGTTAGTCACACAAGCTGAGTTAGTCACACAACCATTTCCTTTTTATAAATTCCTCTTAAAGTCAGTTAGCGTTTTTCGAAAACGACTCATAAGTCAATCAGCAAAAGTAACGAAGTAGAGAAATCGTACTGGTCGACGCTGTTGTAGCAGTTCTAGTAAACAAGTGCAAAACATTCAACAATTCTCTGAGGAACACTGAAGATAATTTACTATCAAAACCTGTACCCTAAGTTAAACTTAAATAAATTCCTCTCTCTTATTTCCAAATCTCAATTATCTTATAAGCCCTCGCTTAAATGTTATGTATAACCTTTGACTTATCAGTTAGAAGGTTGTATAGCCCAAGGTGTAGGATCAGGAATGTATTTATTAACACCTGCTAACTGTCCACTCCTATCCACTTTATTCATATTTAACCACAATTCTCACATTCAAGACTTTGAGACCTTATATCATAAATGTGTTTATATTATATAATTAAATATAAGAATTTCAATAATAATCTTAAGCTCAATACCTTTATTTTAGCAAACATAGTATTATGACCTATGATGGACTCATCTCAGAATACCATACATTATCTCACAATGTAAAGATTATGTATTTAAACAATATCTACTAGATAACCCATTATGATTAAGTTTTCCCTTAACTTAATTAAGATATACATCTTGTAATTGGAAGTAGTGTTGTAGACGCGTTTTATTATAACTTAATTGAAACTGCTAAACTCAATTATCTCATCTTTAGTTCAGAATGACTTTTACTTGCAGCCATTTAATAATTGTCATAGGATGTTAAATTGCTTCTCTTGCATAAATATTATACTTAACTTAGATTTATCGAACTCTTACATTTAGTATTCACAAGGTATATTATTTGCTTTATTATTACCTATATAATAAGGTGTTTAGTACAACTGAAATACCCCGTAAAAAAATAGTGATTAATTAGGCTAATAAGTAATTAGAAGCTTAATTAAGTGTAAATAATTATAGGGAACAAATCCCGAAGGAAACGGACCTTTAAAACGGTTTTAAGAACATTACCGAACCTTAAAGCGCGTTTTTCGAGGTAACCGGGAAAAACGTGTCTTTAAGCGGGTCAAATAGACTCGTAACAGTTTTGGTCAACTAAATATTCATTAATAAATATTAGTGAAGCGTAGGACCAATAAAATCAATAAAACGCGAGAGACTAGTAAAAACTGTCAAAAACGACAAGTTGTGGGGTAGAAAATAATTACACAAACTTATGTGTCCAATATTGCAAATAAAAATTTTAAAACCCCCTAGCTGCTGTGTGCGGTCCGATTTACAATATACACACACACACACTTAATTCTTTTACTCACAAACACAAACAAAACAATAACACTCTACTTTATTACTCTCACACACACTCTCACAATTCTCTCTCCTACCTCATTTCCCCTCACTCACGTATTCCCTCCTCCCTCACTCTCTCTTTTCTTCTTCTACCTCTCTCACAATTTCCATGGTGAAAGAAGAAACACCCTCACAAAACTAACTTCTCTCCTTGTAACTCTCTCCACATCTTCCAAAAATTATAAAAACACCACCATTGGAATCCCCTCATCAAAGGCTACATTCCTATCTTTTCAAAACTCGAACACACCATTTTGTTTTCATGGGTATGCACCATTGGAGGCTTCAACACCACCATTAGAAGGCCCTCCTTCCCCTTGTTCTTCTAAGGTAAAAATCTCTCAAAAAACCATCTTTTTTCTAGCCTAAATGGCAAACGAAAATGTGAACTAAGCCTTGCTTGCTCCTTCTGCCCAGCCGGTTTTGACATCTTTGAAAGGGTGGAAAGATTATTCTTGAGCTACTCTAGGTGTTTATAAACCCTTGCGAGGTAATGAAACTCCTAAACCCTAGAATGTGTATTAGAACTTAAATGATGTTTAAGGTTACTTTGGTATTGAAATATGTAAATGTATGGGTTATAGTGTTAGAGGAGTTGAGTTGCTAAACCGGTGGAGAAAGGGAGGAGGAGGAGAAGCAAGAGAAGAGAGAAACTAGAAGAAAGAAAACAAGGTAATTAAGCTCACCCATGTGTAGTCTCATAGTAGTACGTGTAACAGATTTAGAAATAAAGATTGGTATTGTAAAACGATAATGTGATAGTAGTGTAATGTGTGTGGAGGAAAACAAAGGTTTTAAACTTAAAGAACACTTTTAAAACTTGTAAAACAGATTGGGAATGGATTGTTGAGTGCAGGAAATTTAGTGTTGTTTTAGTATTGGTGTTGTAAATGGGAGCTTGGTATTTTGATTGTTGAAACAGGTGAAATGAGTGTTGAAATGTGAACTAGAACATGTGGTGAGAGTATAAAATTATAGGAGAGACTATGGCAAAATTTATTTAGAATTAGAACACTTAGTGAATTTTAACTAGGTGAAGGTGTGTAAGTGTAACAGATTTGAGATAGCTAGATTGAGGGAAGATGGGAGAGATAGTTAATGTAGTTGTAAGGTATTAGAGGTGTTAGAAATGACATTAGAAGAGGGAGTTGTAGCTGGAGAGTGTAGTGCTAAAATCTGTAGCAAAACACAACTAGTGGAAGTGTGAGTTGAAACTTAGAAAATTAGATGAGTGAATGAGTATAAAATTGTGTAAGGAGTTAGGAAATGAACTAAGGTGTATAGGAGGTTCAATTAGGTTATAACATGTGGGAATAAGTGTAGGAACAATGGGGGAAGTAATGGGTGAAAGAGAGGACTGAAACAGAAATTAAAATGCAAAATGGGCTGGACCGGACTTGCGACGGACTTGCAAGTCCGGTCGAGCAGAAAAATTTCCGTCAGTATGCTACTGGAATCGACCGCACTTTCGACCGGACTTGCAAGTCCGGTCGAGCAGAAAAATTTTCGGCAGAATTACTGGAAGCGACCGGACTTGCGACCGGACATGCAAGTCCGGTCGGACCAAAACTTTTCCGATGAAGCTACTGGAATGGACGGACTTGCCAGGGTCGGTCGCAAGTCCGGTCTGACAAAAAAAAATAAAATATTTTAATTTAAATAGTAATTGTATATATATATGTATAGTATACCCATAATATATGTATGTATATGTGTGTAAGCATGCAAATCTAAGTAAGAAGATAGAAACTTAAGTAAAGGAAAAGTAAGTAAGTAAAGGTAAGTGTAAGAGGTATAAGGACATAGTAGGTATGAGTTAAGTAATTGTAGAGAATTAATCATTTAATTGTATGTATGTAATAGGACTGATTTGTGACATCGAAGGACGTTTGGAATTACGTACAACGGTGAACGGTATGGATTCCTCATGCCCCGTATGTATTGGTTACTCTGATTTGTGTGTTGTGTGCTAATGTGATCACCAAATAAGATAAATGCACGAATCGGAGTTAATATGCATACTTGTGAATATGTAGTGTTGTATGATGTTGTATATCTTCTAAATCTTAGTTTGTTATAATTCAGGAAATGTATGGATGATAATGAATGTTGTATGTTGATTGTTCCGTGACCGTTATTTATGTGTTTGGACTTCTAACTTATTCCTAACAAGCTAACCATTCTAACTTAAATTGGTAATTAAATTGGATGAGTAGAAGTCCGATATAGTTTCGGCCACGCGTGAGGATGCGGAGTCACGAGAGGTTGGCTCCAATTCTGACTCTTAAGTGGTCGCGGCCCAAATCCCTTAAGGGGTAGCATCCCGGATTGGTGAGTCAAGTAAATCCCGGATGTGGGAGGGTTGTAGTCCCCAAGGCCGGAGGTCCCGACGACTTAACTTGAGTATAAGTAAGAAAGTAAGATGAGAAAAGTAAGTAAAGTAAAGTAAAGTAAGTTTTAAGTAAGAAAAAGTAAGTAACGAGAAAGAGAGTAGTAAGCATTCCGATTAACCCGGATGCATAATTGGCTAACCTTTGTGAAGTAAGTATGATGGTATATTTGTATTGTTGCCTTGAATTGTGAAATGAATTGTATAGCATGTATATTGTATGAAAGCAGTATGTATGAAATAAATGAACTGCATGTTTAGTGGACGTCAAATAGTCGGCGTGCCTAGCTAGCACGCGGTATATGCGGAGTCCATATGCAGCGTTTGCTGAGCCCCTTGGGGGCACATCTTTACTACACGCAGGTACTCGAGATTGATGGAGATGTGATGAAGCTCAACTCTGTTTCTTTATCTTTCTGTTGACTTGTAAACAATGAGCTTACGATGGGTGTACTAAGTAGTACATGGCTTGTGACTTTTGATTAGCGGTGTACCATGGGGTACACCTTTTGGATATGGGAAAGGAGCATGGTACAGATGAGTAGCTTTAAAACTCTTTTGGTAAGTTTGAAGGGTTGTAACTGAATATACTTTAAATACTCGGTGATCCAGGATGTAAGTATTTGGCATACGTTATTTTGGAAGTAATTTAGTAGCTCGGTACGTTATGTCATCAGACCGTTACTGTAAGTATTAGTAGCCTAGCTAGCCGTATGGGCGGTTAGCGGCATTGTTTCACCGCCGTAGTAAGTATGTATAATTCCGCTGCGAACTCGTAGAATTAATAGGACGATTAGACGGTAAGCTTAGGATTAGCGGTTGGGGTGTTACAAAAAAGTGGTATCAGAGCGTAGTTACGCTCTGATGTCAAAGTACCGAGCATAGGGGATTACCGAGTTAGGATTTCAACCGTCTTAAGACGGATGCTTAGAAACCTAACTAGGAATACCGTTGTTAAACAACGGATACCCTTAACGTTTTAGGAACGAAACCTTGCTTTAATCAAGACCTTTGAGTCGTATCTTGCGGAGCCTAATGTAACTGTTAAACATTCAAAATGGCAGGAAGAGGTCCAGGTCGTAGGGGACCAATGACGGACCGGCGCGCAGACGATAGCTGAGATCGTCGCGCCACGGTAGCGCAGATGCTACCTCAAGTAATACAAGCTGTACAACAATCTCAACAGAACCAGACCCAAGCGGGGCCAATCCCTCCCCGCCACCCAGAGAGGCAAACTGGGTAAAAGCTGTAGCGGAACGCCCCTCCTTGCTTTAGGGGCAAGAGTGACCGGCTAAGCTAGAAGCATACATCTCCGAAATGGAGACTGTTTCGAAACACTCGAAGCTCCTGGGAGTTCGAGTCAGAGTTGCTGCTTACTACCTAAAGGATGCCGCAATGGATTGGTGGAAGCTGGTCAAGCAAGAGCACGTCAGCGACCCACATTCGATTGGGATCCTTCGCCCTACTCCTCCGTTCCAAGTACTATCCGGAACATGTAAAAACAAAGAAAAGGCTAGAGCTAGACGCCTTGAAGAGAAAAGATGTCTGTGGATGAGTACTACCGCACCTTCATTCCATTCTCCGTCCTCCCTGACCTAGGATACACCGGCAGGTGTGGTCGATCGCTTCTATGGCGGTCTGAGCCATCGCCTCGGTACGGTATGGGTACACGAGATTTACCTCCCTTCAGGTAAATATCAGTTTGACCCTTAGTATCATTTCAATTCCTTAAATTCCTTGAATTCTTTGAAACTTTCCTTATTCCTCCTTAAATGTGAATCCGGCTAATACCTGAAACTTCAGGAGTGTTATCACGCGGCTCTCGCGTTGAGATCACTTGCCAATTAAGGGATGAAGAGACGCGAGAAGCGCAAGGCTAACAACAAAAACACCAGCACCGAGGAGCAGAACCAGGGTAAGAGGGAGAGAGTGAATGGAAGAAGAAGAAAGGAATTCTTTTCTCAGAAGAAGTCCCAAGTGAGAGCAGTGCCCATGCTGAGCAGGGCAAACCATCTGAGTTACTTCAGCTTGGTTATCTGCACCGGTGGCGGATAAGCCACTGAGATACACCCACCTAAGGGTAAATTCCTAATCCAATTGTATTCGTATAAGTATCGTTTCTAGTATACCCACGCACACATGTGCTAAACCCTCTAACCTCAGGTTCTAGCTCGGTGCCGCCAAAACTTCTCCGACGCACCGCACCTATGTGTGCCAGAAAGTGCAACCAGGACCATCCTGGTAAGGACTGCTACGGGAGGGAGATCAAATGCTACAACTGCAGAAGCTGGGACACACAGCAAACAAGTGCCCAGAGAGTGGAAAGCCGACGAGAGGTACCTTCCAGAACTACAAGCAGAGAGAGGGCAAGGAGGCAATCGGTGGCATCTGGCGATGACCGGCCCAGCAGGCACCTCAGGGACAGGGATCCGGGGCTCAGAGAGGCGCATCAGAGGCAGACTGTTCTGCATGTGATGACCGTGAGGGACCCGGTTCGAATCGGCCAAGGTAATCACCTAAACTTTATCCTTGAAATAGATGCCTAGTAGTAGAGTAACGGTATGAGTGAATGCATGAGTAATAGTGAAGGTAATTAAGCATGAAATGAAGTAGATGAAATAGTACTCACGTAGATGAGATGAAATTTGTAAACCATAGGAAGTTTTAGTGATCTGTTACCGATACCGGTAAACTTGAATCAAGAAGAGATCGACATCCCAACCACGAAACAACCCAAACAGTGTCAGGTCATCCAACCAGGTATGATCTTATTAAAGGGCTACCTGACACCGGGCTCACTTTCAATCATTCGGCGATGCAACGAGAGAGGAACGGGTCAGGTGGATTTACACACCCGAATTCCCCGGTGGAGCGAGATGAAGTGAAGATGATGTGTTGGGAAAGG
>CM041778.1:158557741-158791904 GCA_023374045.1 Limonium bicolor | reverse complement strand
ATGAAAGCATGAATGCGTAAGTACTTGAAGTATGAAATTGAGCATGAGTAAGTAACATGGAAGTATGTATTGAGCATGAAATGAATTAGTAAGCCTAGAACTCACTCTAGATGAATTTACCACCTTAGGGAAATTCCATATCTGTTACCCAATACCTTCAAACTCACCTCATGAAGAGACCGACATCGCCAATCACCACTTCAACAACGAACAGTGTCAGGTCATCCGCCCAGGTATGATCTTATTAAAAGGATACCTGACACCCGAAGCACAAAATTCAATCATCCGACGAGATGCAACGAGTTAGGAACGGGTCCAGGAGGATTTTATACACCCGAATTCCCCGGTGGAGCTACAATGAAGCTGAAAATGATGTGCTTGGGAAAGGACTGGAACCCTTATACCAAGACATACCAAACAACGCGAGCAGGAGACGAGAGCAACACCTCCAGCAATACCCCCAGAATTCCAAACGCTTGTCACACAAGCTGTAGAAATTGCACAACAGTGTGAAGATGAACCAATCCCTGCACTTGAAGCAGATCTATGTATCGTCAACTTCTATGAGAAAGAAGGACGACTTGGCTTACACCAAGACAAGGACGAGACAGCGGAATCTCTTGAACTAGGAGTGCCCGTAGTGTCTTGGTCCATTGGTGATGACGCCGTATATTTTGTAGCGAGCGAGAAGCGTGTGGACCTCGCAGAGAAAATTGGTATTGAGATCAGGAGATGTTCTAATCATGGGTGGAAAATCAAGGTTGCTGTATCACGGGATCCAGATCAAGATCAAGTTGAATACGGCACCACCGGCAATAATCAATGCCACACACATGATACCAGGACGCCTGAACCTTACCTTTAGAAAGTATTAATCTTGTAGTAGCATGTAATCCAGTAGTAACGTGTATTAGAGACACAGTATGTATGATGGTTGGTTATTCAATAAAAGCAGTGTTGGTTATTAAATTCCACTTGCGTTCCACCATCTTTACTTATAATCTCATGAATCAATAGGTTGTGGACTCGGTACCGAAGGTAACCTGAGCATCCTCACCGAAGAACAAGCCGGCAAGAGCGGCACCATTCTAACGGGAACTTCCCAGTAAACGGCATCGAAGCCTCAGTATTATTCGACTCCGGCGCCTCTCACACCTTCATATCGCCATCTCTTGCGAAGAAGTTGGGGCTAGATGCGGATGAGCTACCGAACTTCTTGGTTACTCTCCCATCGAAGGAGCGGGTACAGTGTACCAAGTATTACAAATCAGCCACCATTCAAATCAAAGGTGAAGCGTTTCCCATTTCCTTCATTGAATTCAACGGATTGGGATTCGACTTAATATTGGAATGAACTGGTTGGAGCGGCACAAGGGGAGAATCCTATGCGCCGAGCACCGATTGCTGCTCAAGAGTCCATCTGGGGTCACTGTTTCATACCGCCAGAGACCGAGAGAGCCTTCAACTACAGTCATCTCCGCCATGGCAATGTATCGGGAGCTCAGAAAAGGACATGAAGTGTATTTATGTCACGTGCAAGACCTGGAGAGAGATCCAGAGTTCAGTGACGAGGTAGCAGTAGTCTCAGAATTCCCTGATGTATTTCCGAAAGAGCTACCTGGTATGCCACCACAGAGGCGGTAGAATTTGAAATCGACCTTGTACCGGGTACTGGTCCCATTGCTAGGGCACCATACCGTATGGCACCAGGCAGAAATGGCAGAACTCAAAGAACAGCTACATGATCTTCTCGACAAAGGGTTTATACGCCCGAGCGTATCACCCTGGGGAGCACCGGTCCTCTTCGTGAAGAAGAAGGACGGTAGTCTCCGCCTCTGCATCGACTACCGCGAATTGAATGCGGTCACTGTAAAGAACAAGTATCCATTGCCACGCATCGACGACCTGCCTGTTCGATCAGTTGAAGGGAGCATCCGTCTTTTCTAAGATTGATCTCCGATCCGGTTACCACCAAATTGCTATCAAAGAGCAAGACATTCAGAAAACAGCATTCCGAACAAGATATGGCCACTACGAATTCACGGTGATGCCATTCGGTTTGTCTAATGCACCAGCCAAATTCATGGACCTAATGAATCGGTTATTCAGTGATCAGCTGGACACTTCAGTAGTAGTATTCATTGACGACATTCTTGTGTATTCGAAGTCACCAGAAGAGCATGAAAACCATTTGAGAAGAGTACTTGAGACACTGCGCGAGAACCAGCTGTATGCGAAGTTCTCCAAATGCGAGTTTTGGCTAGATCAGGTATCATTCCTCGGTCATGTCATCTCGAGCGCGGGCATTTCAGTAGATCCATCCAAAATGAAGCAGTGCGATCATGGCCTAGACCTAAGACTGTTACCGACATCCGGAGCTTTCTTGGTTTAGCCGGTTATTACCGGAGGTTTGTAAAGGACTTCTCAAAGTCGCTAAGCCCATGACGTCATTGATGAAGAAAGATGCACCTTTGTATGGACAAAGGAGTGCGAGGTATCCTTCCAGAAATTAAAAGACTCATTGACCTCAGCGCCAATTCTCACACTTCCAGAGGGCACAGAGGGATTTGAGGTGTATTGTGATGCATCGGGCAAGGGCATGGGATGCGTACTCATGCAGCATGGCAAGGTAGTAGCCTATGCTTCTCGCCAGCTGAAAAAGCATGAGGAGAATTACCCGACACATGATCTAGAGTTAGGAGCCATTGTCTTCGCCTTGAAGATATGGCGACACTATCTCTATGGGGTAAGCATCACCATCTACTCCGACCACAAAAGTTTACAGTACGTATTCACCCAGAAAGAATTGAACCTAAGGCAGAGGAGGTGGATGGAGTTCCTCTCGGATTACGACATCAACCTCCAGTATAAAAAGGGAAGGCAAACGTAGTAGCCGACGCCCTGAGTCGTCGAGCACACTCGCTCCATTCGCTACTCGCTTCTTCTAGCTTGGTTGACGAGGTGCGAGACGCTCAGTTGAGCGACCCTTACTTCACAGAGATCAGACAGAAAATCACAGATGGTACCTTCGAGCGCCGAAAGTACGACTTCAAACTGCATGAAGATGGTCTGATCCGTTTGAATGGCAGATTATGCGTCCCCCGAAGCAATGCTGAGCTAAGGGATCGCATTCTGCGAGAGTCACATTGTTCGACATTGCATGTCCATCCGGGAGCCTCTAAAATGTACAAAGACATGAAGAGGTACTTCTGGTGGTCAGGAATGAAATCAGACGTGACTGAGTATGTTCTGAGGTGTCTCACATGCCAGAAGGTGAAGTTCGAGCACCGAAGACCGGGAGGAATGGTGCAATCCATGCCCATTCCGGAGTGGAAATTCCACGACATCTCCATGGATTTTGTTGTTGGACTCCCACCTGCTAGGGGAGGACTCAACATGATCTGGGTAGTAGTCGATCGCCTCACCAAGGTTGCCCGATTCATACCGATGAAGGACACCTGGAAGGTGGCGAAGCTCGCAGAGCTATTCGACAAGGAGATCATCCGACACCACGGAGTCCCAAAAACCATTGTATCTGACCGCGACACCAGATTTCTTTCGAGATACTGGAGAGCGACACGGGAAGCGACGGAATGAGTTGTACTTAGCACCGCCTTCCATCCACAGACCGACGGTCAGAGAGAAAGGACCATCCAAACACTAGAGGATATGCTAAGGGCATGTGCCTTAGACTTCCAGGGGAGCTGGATTGAGAAGCTTCATCTTATCGAGTTTTCGTATAACAATAGCTACCATGCTTCGATTAAGATGTCGCCATTCCAAGCTTTGTATGGTAGACCTTGCCGTACCCCGTTGTGTTGGGATGAGTCAAGCGAAGCGGTCATCATAGGACCGGAGTATTTGGAACAAGTACAAGCTGAGGTACAACAAATCCGAGCCAATATGAAGGCAGCCCAAGATAGACAGAAATCCTATGCGGATGTGCGACGACGCGACCTTGAGTTCGCCGTGGGCGACCAAGTGTTCTTGCGTGTCTCACCTATGAAGGGTGTCTTTCGATTTGGCCAGAAGGGCAACTGAGCCCGAAATTTGTAGGCCCGTATGCCATTACCGAGAGGATTGGAGCCGTAGCTTATAGGCTAGCATTGCCTGAAGAATTGGGGCGTGTTCATGATGTCTTTCATGTATCACAACTCAAGAAATACATAGCCGATCCCTCTCATGTATTAGAACCCGAACATCTATCCCTAGAGCCGACGATGAGATATGTCGAGACTCCACTGCGAATCCTTGATACCAAGACAAGAGACACTCGCCATAAATCTGTACGAATGGTGAAGGTCTGTGGTCTAACCACGATGTCGAGGAAGCGACTTGGGAATTAGAGGACGCCATGAAGGCGAAGTACCCGAATCTATTTGTAGACTAGATGTCTAGTATCCGTATAGCACGGAGGGTACGGGGCGTACCCTTTTTAAGGGGGGTAGAGCCTTTTGCTTTTGCATTGCTTCGGGTTAGCATTGCGTAGTATGTATGTATTGTAATTGTATTTTGGTTGGCACATGTAGTGCTAATTGTATTGTATTGGCACAAAGTAGTGCTAGTAGTATTCGGTATGTAGTACGATGAGTATGGTATGTGTATGTATGTGTAATGAGTAATGCATGTTTGTTGTACGGTATATGACACGAATGACATTGTGAAGTGTATTGTGGAATGTATGAATTGAATGGAATGTATGGTATTTGAATGAAGTATTGTGTATGAATGAGTATTGCGTTGGATTTGAACTGAGTATGTGTATGGTATCTGAATTGTGTATGCTGGTAGTGTAAGAATTGTGAACACCTTGTAAGGTGGTAGTAGAATGTATTGTGGCAATTGACTTGCCAAATGAGTAGAAATGGTAAACGTAACCTTGAGCAACTTTGAGGGCAAAGTTTCTTTAGGGGGGTAGATTGAAATACCCCGTAATTAAAAACAGTGATTAATTAGGCTAATTATATTTTTAAAGGCTTAATTACACTTTAAATAAATACGAGGGAACAAATCCCGAAGAAAACGGACCTTTAAAATGGGTTAAAAGCATAAACGAACCTTAAAGCGCGTTTCGAGGAAACCGGGAAAGGGAAAACGTGACTTTAAAGGGTCAAATAGACTCGTAACAATTTGGTCAACTAAATAGTCACTAATAAATATTAGTGAAGCTTTTAGACCAATAAAATTAATTAAACGAGAAAATTCCGGAAAACGGGTACCGGTTAGTAAAAACTGTAACAACGGTAAGTTGTGGGTGCGAGATACAATTAAACAAACTTAGTGTGTCCACTCTGTAAATAAAAATAAAAAATGTGAGTGTGTGTGCATAGGTGGGGCCGATTTATTGAGCCTCCCTCTCTTCAATTGTCTCTTATTTGCTAAAGGACAAAACTAATAAGTAAAAAGAAAAAATTAGACTCTCTCTCCTCACTCCCCTCTTCACTCACGTTTTTGCACCCCTCTCTATTCTCTCTTTTCTCTCTTCTTCTTCTACCTTGCGACACCAATGGAGAAAGGAAGAAACTCACACAACTCCCTCCTTCTCTCCTCTTGTTAACCCACTAATCTTGCTCCAAAAATTACAAAATTAGTACCATTGGAATCCCCTTGCAAAGGAGAACACTTCCCTCCTTTCAAAAATCTAAAAGCTCCATTTTCGATTTTATGGGTGTTCACCATTTGAGATTTGAAGCCACCATTAGAAGCACCTTCACCTCCTTATCATCTTGAGGTAAAAAGAATTCCGAAAATCCATCGTTTCTAGCTCTCATTAGCATTTTAAGAATTTTCAGTTTTTGAATGCTTTGTTCCTCTTGCTCCAGCCGATTTGGCTTCTCTTGTGGGCTAGAAATCTTGTTCCTTCACTAGTCAAGAGCTTCATCCATTCATTGGAAGGTAACACTCTTTTCTAAACCCTAAAACTCAAATTCTAGGGTTAGTATAAAAATGAATGCTAAATGGTATGGTGTATGTATTATGTGCTGTAGCACTTTGTGTGAGGGAACCCTATTGGGACCGAGAACAAAGAGAAGAAAGAAGAGAAGAGGAAAGGAAAGAAAGGAGACTAACAAGACAAGGTAAATACCCTTACATTGAGTTAGTTGTGTATATTGTGTTGTAACAGTTTTGAGTATCAAAAACAAGTAATGTATTTGAGTAATGAGTAGTGGTAATGTAGTAGTGTATTGGAGAAAGAATGTAACAGTTTTGGAAGTTTTAAATGGGTATTAAAAGCTTGGGAAAACCTTGGGTAGTATGTGTATGTGTGCAGGAATTTTAATGTGTGTAGTAGTGTTGAATGGTGAGTATAGTGTATTGTACAAACAGGTTGTGAGAATGTGAAATTGTGAGCTGAAATAATGTGTGGAGAAAGTAAGAATTATAGGGGAGACCATGTCAAAATTTGTGTAGAAAGGAGAGGACTTGAGTTGTTTAAGAAGAGGAAGTATTTGGAGAGTTTAGGAGGAATGTTAGGACCTTGTAACAGATTTGAATATGGGTTTGTAAATGAGATGGAACTAGGTTGTGAGCTAATGTATTTAAGATGCTAAGAGTGGCATTGGATGAGGAGGTATTGGAGTATAAGAGTAGAGGGAAAAATCTGTAGCATAAGGTGTAAGGAAGAAACAATGGGAGTGTTGAGTTGAAACTTGGGGAAATTGAGTGTATAAATAAGCATAGGATTGTGTGATGTATTAAGGAATGAATTAGCATGATTTAGAGTGTCTAAATAGTACTAAAACATGTTAGGATGCATGTAGGAAGAATAGGGAAGCAATGGGTGAAATTGGGAAAAGAAAACAAGGCCTGTAGCAAAGTTCTGCTACTGTCCGACCCACAGCCTGGATCGGACGCTGGGTCGGACAAGGCCTGAACAACGCAAATAAACTTTCTGGAACCGTCCGACCCAGAGCCGTGAGTCGGACGTGGGTCGGACGGGCCTTGAGAAACGACGGTAATTCTTTCTGGAATGGTCCGACCCAGGGCCGTGAGTCGGACGTGGGTCGGACGGGAAAATTTTCTAATGGCGAAGTTTCTGACTTCGTCCGACCCAGAGCCTGGGTCGGACGTGGGTCGGACATGGCTTGGATGACAAAACTGAAACCTTCTGGAATGGTCCGACCAGAGAGGTGTATGGGTCGGACAGAACAGTGCTGGGTCGGACGGGAGTAATTTCAGAGGACGAAAACCTACTGGAATGGTCCGACCCAGGGTTGGGTCAGACGGTGGGTCGGACGGCCCAAACACTTACAAAAAAAAATGTTTTTATAATATGACTATAGTAAGCATATGTATGTATATGTATATGCCTATACACCGGTATGCATGTATAAGTAGCATATACACCATTAATGAAGTAATAATGGTAAGAAAGTAAGTAAATGTGTAAGGAAGAAGTAAGTTTATGAAGTAGTAAAGGAAAGAATGGTTTTATAACCAAGTAAGAAAGTAATGGAGTAGTAAGTATGCATTGAAAGTATCAATGAAGGAGTAAGTAGATCAATATTAGATCATTGATCATACTACTTCATGTATGTATAGGAATCCCATAGTTGAGCTCCAAAGGAACCGGTAGTACCCTACGACGGTGAACGGTATGATTTCTTCATGCCCTGTATCCTAACTTGGTTACCCCGATTTGTGTGCTTATGTGATCACCAACAAGATAAATGCACGAATCGGACTTATATTGCACCTAATTGTGTTTGAACTATATTGTTCTTGTTTTATGCTCTTGAACATTTAGTTTGTATAATTCATGAAATGTATGAATGGAAATGAAGTGTATGTGTAAGTATGAGTACTTGCGTATCGTATGTATGTATGGAAGTAAGTATGGACTTCTACTAATTCCTAACGATCTAACTCCTAACATGAGTAATGAGTAAAATGGAACGAGTAGAAGCCCGATATAGTTTCGGCCACGCGTGAGGATAAGGAGACACAAGAGGTTGGATCCGAATCCTGGCTATAATCTTTTCCTTGGACCAAATCCCTTGAATGGGTAGCATCCTGGATTAGTGGGCCACCTTAAAGCCCGGTGGTGGGATGTAGTAATCCCTGCCCGGAGGTCATACCGACTTAACTGGAAGTAAAGTATGTAAGAAGTAAGTATTGTATTTGTGTGGTCTTGACTATTGTAAGTCATTGACCCGGAGTAAAAGTATTGAACACCCGATTAACCCGGGTGTGTAATAAGGCTAACAAGACCTTTGTATGTAATGGAGAATTGTATCTCCGTAATGCGGTGAGTATGGTAAGTATGAATGAATGACTTGTATTGTAATCCCTGTATGTATTGTATGTATGTATGCTTGGTAAAATGAATGTATTGTATTGTATTGTATAAAGCATGTATGTAAGTATGAATGAAACGAACCGCATGTACTCGACCAATTAATTGGCGTACCCTCGCTAGTACGCGGGGTATGCGGTTATCATATGCAGCGTAAGCTGACCCCCTAGGGGGAATGTTTTACTCCACAGGTACCCGCGAGGCATGAAGGTAAAGTAAGATCAAGATGTGATTCTTTTTGGAGTAGTAGTAGGATTGAAACGGTGTACTGAGTTGTACACGGCTAAGGCCTTTTGTGTAGCCGGTGTACCACGTGGTACACCTTTTTGGATATTGAAACCTTGATTGGATAGTAAGGAGAGGATGTATAAACTCTTCATTTTTGGGAAGTAGCAATGGAATGTAATTCGTAAAACTTGGATACTCGGTAATCAAATGTAAGCTAAGTATTTGGTATTGTAAAGTAAGTAGTATGTATGTATTTCATTCTAATCATCAGACCGAAACGGTAAGTAATAGTAGCCTTGTTAACCTTGGAGGGTTAACGGCGTTGTATCACCCGCCGGGAGTAAGTAAGTATTCCGCTGCGAGAAGGATAAGTATGGGATTGATTAGAGGATAATGGACGGATTAGCGGTTGGGGTGTTACAGGGTGTAACACCCCAGCTCCAAATATAGTGATCGTCGCCCTAAGTCCATCTCGTTCATTAACAACGCAGCGGAAAAGTTCTACTAAATTGGTGTTACCGCCGTTAGTCACCCACGTGACTAACTAGGCCTATTCTCATACAAGTCACGGTCTGACTAACCGGATAATTACTCGAGCATCTATACAATATAATTCATAACACAAACCTTATACCGAGTATCTCATATCCTAATACATCATACTAACATCTCATCAATTACTAAACGAGCGTACATGCACAACTCGTGTAACAAATGTAAAAGCAACCCGAAGTACTCTACCCGCTCCTACTCTCAGATTGAGTCCTCGTCTGACACCTACCTGCAAAGTTTAAATCACAGGCCCCAAGGGGCTCAGTACGTTGCTGGTACAGAAAACGTGCAGCCCACAAGCTAACAGTGTAACACCCCTACTCTATTCGGCTCCTAATCATCTTACTTAACAATATAATCGCAGCGGTAATCTCAACAATTGACTACTGGTGTCACCGTTCTTGATCGCCCATACGAGTAATAACGTGCTTCCTGATAAGCTCTTAAATACGAAACATTTTCTCGCAGTGACAACAAGAGATAGATCCAACCTTCCAGACCAATATAAAATTACATTCACAGTGAGCATTCTAAGTATCCCAACCCTATACACGTTTCTAGGTTTGTATCGAAATACAACAGTGCATATCAAAACAACTGTAATTAAACTACCCAGTGCGTCACTCTCTTTGCTGACACCGGAAGTTGCATACCTGCAAAAAATGGTAGTTTGTGGTATGGAATCAGCCCCTGCTGAGTATGTTATTACCTGACTGTCATGCACCCTCGGACCATTCAGTTATTTGGTCGAGAGCATGCAATTCATTTCCATGCAAATAGTTTAATGTTAAAACTGTAAAGCAATAATATATATTGCAGTAAACTCAAACAGCAAACAAGCCCCCGGCTTCACACATCGCATCGTAATAAACCACTGAAAGCGTTTACAGCGCTTATATGAGTACAGAGACTCCATTCCAACAACACTTAATAATTCATAATTGAGTTCAGCGACTCACTCGACCAAACACCCAACCACAATCCACACATGAGTACGGTGACTCGACACAACCAGTTCACAACACACAATATGAGCACAATGGCTCGTTCAAACAAATCCACCAACATACCACACATAACCACAAAGCACAACCAATGAACAACAAGGCGAAACAACGAGAATCATAAACGAGTATCAACTCTCGTCTTGGCATGCAAGCCCAAATAATGTTCGTCTAATGTACGAGTTAATATAGTCGTTCGTAATTGTTCAGTCATGTCTAAGGACAACGTCTCGTTAGAATGACGTGTCACTAAGTTACCCATCTCTTATGGCGGGTCACCCACGGCAGTAGCCACTCCAGCGGTAGAGTCTCCGTCCTACGAACAATCTGTAGTTCGTTGGAAGTTTATCCTGATACTTACGGTTACGACACGGTATCTAGTAGTATCGTTAATGGATCACAGTTCACAGCAAGAGCCACATCCTTTGATAAATTTATCTATACCATCGCATCGCTTCACTATTTTTTTTCCTAACACAGCAGACCAAGGTCGTAGTCCAATCCTGAGTATGTCGACTCGGGATCCAGTGCTAGATACGAGAACGACGTTAAAGAGGCCAGTGCTCCATATAAGTCTCAGATATTTTATATATCTTATTATCCTAATGCTACAACGTTTTACTTACGTTCCTTATATTACACATATAAGATAGCATCAATGCCGCTAGTTCGTTTATAATATGTTCATATATACGAACGGTACTGTTATCGCACAACAGTAATAATAACAAAGCAGCTTTAATACGCAACTCAAGCATATTAATTCACACAAGCAGACATTCAATCTTGTCACAGATTTTCACACAATGTCTGAACTGAGGAAATCCTCAGAGACAATCAAGCCACATAAATAACATACCGTTCACCCGGGTTGTATTACGGTGGAGTATGAATCAGCAAGGTCCTATGCTCCGTGTGTCGTCTCTAGCAGTCTAAACAACACATGATGCTACTGATTAGCATCCCGTATAACAGTACAACTCTACGGTACCCCGTACCGTCACTAATACCTCCCGGTTAATCCCCCGTTATAAACTGTCAATGTTTGTCGGGTTTTCGGCTTAACTCGAGATTGGTAACGTTTTATTACATGCGCGTAGTCTTGCCTTGTATATTAATATACTTATTGTTGAACTTTGTTATCGTATGTAACTTAATGTATATTCGTATATCGTATAGTTTGTTTCTTTATTGCATGTATGATTCTTTGTCATGCACTATACATCTCACCTTAGTATTTTTTTCCTAAGGTTTGTCTCTTTTTTTTAAATGTGGTATAATTCATACGCAAACAATACTTTTGAATCATATAAATCCTTATTATCCCATGTAAACTTCTTAACATTAGAATCCCATATCCAATGTTTATAATTCCTTCCTCTTCATCTATTATCATTTTAATTATGATAATTTATAGTTATTAAACCATGTCACCATAACATATATTTATTTATATACATGTATTATGGAACTATTCATAACATGGTAAGTCTTATAATATATATCCATTCTTTTTAATGAATACTTCTTATATTATAAATGTTATAACTCTTATAACATTGAAAACCATATTATAAATTTCATCCAAAAATATTAATATTTCCGAACAGCACCTATCTTTCTTAAGTATTTACAAAATCCACCACACATTTACATAATGTTATATTATAGTTATATAACATGTATTTTGACATTTATGTCATTAAAACAATTATAACCTATGGTTATATATTGTTATAAAATACCATGCAGCACTTAAAACTCTCGGTATTAATTAATTCCCACCAACTTCCATAATTTACAAATCAACCCTAAATTATATTTCCTTGTTACACTTATAGTATGTACCTTATTCCTTAACATAATTATAACCCATGGTTATATTTCCTCAAAATAACCGAACAGACCCCATGGTCTATTTAAATTTAATTTCCACCACTTAACTTCTTATAACCACCAAATAACCCCATTTAATAGCCTATAGTTTCTAATATCACCAAAACTATGTATTTACACATATCTTCATAAAACTTCATATATAATTCCAAAAATTACCAAACTATACCAAAAGGTTATAAATATCATTATTAACCTTATACTTTCTCTAAATCTCGGTTTTACACATATGTTACCCATTTGTAACAATTTTATGAAATATCTTATATTATACTCATATAATTCATATAAACTCCAAATTTAACCAAATCAACTTCTAAAAATTCCTAATTACCCAAGGTTTGTTCTAAACTCCATTTATTACCCCAAGTTTTCGGAAATCACAATATCATCCCAAGACTTATAAATCTTTTACAATTTAATAACTATCTTATTATAAGGTAGTATTTTAATTCCTTAAATTCTCCAAACTTGGTCAAAGTCTCCTATTTAGTCAACTTTGACTTCAAATACCAAATTGGACCCAAACCTTTCGGTAATTACAAAGCTTTACCCATACTTTTCTATTTTTAAAATTTTGACCCAAAACTTTATAAAATGTTATAATTTTTATTAAATTCATTTAAAAACCCTAATTTCCTCTATATTAAGCTCTCGGCCTAATATTTAGTTAGTAATTACCGTTTGACCCCAACTTTAATTATAAGCATAAATAAATCAAATAAGCTTATAAACTTAAATTAAAATGGCCTAATGACATGGCCTTATTACAACCTTGAACTTGCAAAATAAATTACACAATAAATGTCTCAAAATATAACATATATCCTCGGCCTCACTTTGATTTAATTATTTTTCCACATAATGTTATAATTTGACCATTATGCTAATTAAATCTCTTAAATGACTAGCTTAATTTATCTTAGTCATTTTTTTCCATTTTTAGGTCAATATAACCCATATTTATAATTTCACTCTCGGCCATATATATATATATGCTTAGAAATTATAAAAATCATAAGTTTAAGGTGTTTATACCTTGATTTATCCTTGTATGGGCTCGGTCACTTGTAGGAAAATTCACCACTTCATTTAGACATGTTTAATACACCAAAACAAGATATGGTTATACTCCAAGCTTGAGCTTAACCATAAGGAATAATTAATGTAAGATTTAAGGCAAAAATCACCTTAAAAATGCAAGGGAAGTTCTAGGTGGGTTCGGCCTGAATCAAACACACCACAAGGTGTTAGATCCACCATATTGACATAGGAAATAGCTAGATCACAACAAGTTGCCTTGTTATTAGGTTTTACCTTGGAAAAATGCCTTAAAAGAGAGTATTTCTCTTGGATCTCGGCCACACTTGCTCCAAATGGCTAACCAACTGAATGAACATGTAAATATGAAGATTATGAGTGTATAAACTCATAAAAATTCAAGGAAGAAAACCGGATGTAGAGTGGAGAGGCTTAAGGTATGTTTTACCTTAAAATGCACTTTTGAGCAACCTTGGTCCCTCTACTTGTCTCAACCGAGTTTGGAAGTTGTTCTAACCTTAGAACACTGAGAATGAGCCATAGGAACAGATGAGCCACGAAATCTAGGTGTAGGTAGTGAAGAGATGAAGAAAAAGAGCTAAAAATGACCTTAAAACACTTACCTTAAGAGCTTAGGAGTTAGATCTGCCTTCCATGCTCAAGAACAAAGCTTGAGAGCTGCTAGGAAGAAGAGGAGCTCGGTTGGAGAGGCTGGGATCGGACAAGGAGGAAGGAAGAGGTGGGAAAGGTTGGAAATAATTGAAAAAGTAAGTTTATTTTCAAAAGTAAATGTGTTAGGTAGCAATTTGTCTAACAATCATTGTATGCTGTCTCCTCCCCTCTTTCCAGCCGATTCCCTTGAGGTCAAATGGGTCATTATTTGACCATTGACCATACTTGGTCAATTTGACTCATGCGGGCCCCACTTTAGGGTTTTATTAATATTTTAATATTAAATTTGTAAAAATTCGTAAATTTCTGGAATTAAATTCCTAATATGATATAATATGATAAAATATCATATTAAGGGTAATTATAATCTTTAAGCCCATTAAAAATCAATTTAGAAGACAATCTCACAAAAACGTGCTTTAAGGTGTTTTAGTGCACATTTTGTGTCACAGGGTGTTCCTGAGCTTAGTTCTCTTTGAGAATGGTTTTGTTGTGTTCCTTACTTCATTATAATACTTAGGAATCCACTTTGATCCTATTGAAGTCATACAATCTTCATGGTGTCTTAAAGCACATTTTTGGCTTTACCGATCTTAAGGCGTGTTTTGCCTTGTTGAGATCTTTTAGATTGTTCCCCAATAATGTTTAGATGTTTATTAATCATCTTAGATCATTAATAGATCATTTAATTATATTTTAAAGGTTAGGGGGTTTCAGTCTACCCCCCTTAAAAAGGCTTCGTCCCGAAGTCCTTAATCCTCTACAGTTCACCTAAGGAATCAAGTTCCACTAAGTAACCAAACAGTCCATTGCTAGGGAGTAACTCCCACTAAGTTCAGATCTAGTCTATACATACAGCATATATCAAGTAGTCGAACTCATGGCATAAGCTCATTCGTTTCATAGCACTAAACAAGATGCACATCCAATTCATCCACAAAGGTACTCAGCGGTACTATTTATATATTCAACCAGGTGCAAAACTCATAGTACACAGCACTAGACAAGGTGCAAAACTCATGGTACACAGCACTGGACAAGGTGCAAAACTCATAATACACAGCACTAGACAAGGTGCAAAACTCATAATACACAGCACTAGACAAGGTGCAAAACTCATAAAGTACTCAAAGGTGTTTGCAAGGGATACTCCACGCATCCCTATCTACATGTTAGTATCTCGCGAGGATACCCACACATCATTCCACATGTATATGTGCACATATAGTTAACGTTGACAGTTCACAGGGAAGCAGTCTTAAAGACCAGGACTTGACGATCCCCAACCCCAGCCAACGTCTACTACCCGCGGACATACCGGTTTAATAACGAAGGACACTGCGGTCCACGGCTCCTCGGACAGTATCACCTTATTTCCTTAGTCACCCACAGACACACCGGTCTAATGACAAAGGCTCTGCGGTCCACGGCTCTCTGGGTGATGTCACTCGCAGACACACCGGTCTAATGACGAAGGGCTCCACGGTCCATGGCTCTTCGAGTGACGCCCTAAATTCCAATTTCTATTCATATCTGTGTCCACTTGTAGGAAGTTTTGAGAATCATTTAACCCCGACGTGGTCAGCGTCAGTGTTGAACTATCTCTCACCTCAATTTGTGTTCGGTTTCCCTTGATCGGACCAGGATCAAGTTCAACTTCCCACGTCAATTTCAATCAATCAATTGTTTATTCACTTCTAATCTTGTTTCCTCTTGATATTTGCCACCTGTGTTCTATAGATACACAAGTCAACTAGTGTAATTAATCTAATCGACTTATAATTATTCATACAATTCCTAGAGGTTCTACCTCCACTAGGTTATACATCGGTCTCATGTCGACTCACTCATCGCATTCCAATAACGGTTTCATACCGAGTCACAAATCATATAGTATGGAGCTTTTTACTCCTAAATTTGCCATCTCCCACCGAAGCTACCAGATAGACCTACTTGAACTCTCAACCGGAGATAACAAGTTAGGCGTTTATGTGTTTAGTGTTCGCAACGTTTGCATAAATAATCGGAATTAGGATAAGAACACTCTATCTGTTCTCCCTTTCCTATTCACCACAGGAATGCGAACATATATATATATATAATATATATATAGATATATATAATATATATACATTCATACACATAATACATCACAATATTACCTCAAGTAATATAACACAATCATAATACTTGTGCTCTACGTACAATAATAGTTTGCAGCATGTGTACCATGCACTACATACTCCTACGTACGGTATAATTTCATCGCTCTACCCCCCTTAAAAATGATTATGCCCACGTAATCTAATAAGTTCAAGGTGTACCATTCCCGTGGAATTATTCGTGTACTAATGTGCTACATATTTCATTTCCTCTTTTTTTTTATAGGGTCGGGCTTTAGCCCCTCAGGTTATACTGTCTATCTTGGTTAGGTGTATGTATATTCATATACGGTTTGATCGGGAGATGTAAACACGTCATTTGTTTCCCCAAACCCGCTAGGTACGTCAAACCTAAGCAATATGGGCCCACTCGCTCCACAAGCAGTATGCCCAACTACCTTATGATTAGTTTACCCCTCTTAGGTAGTAGTCTTATGTCGGTTTCAACTGCATGTGACGGTGTTTTCTACACGGTCTTCCATAATTATGGGAATGGAGTAATTTATTTGACTGCGTGGTATCGTTAGTCACACACGCTTATTATTTCGACTAGCCATTCTATTCAATCCTCCTGAATTCTATACATGCTCATGGTATATTCCCATGAGTTCATGTCTCCCTACCGAACTAACTTTCGGTATAAGTGTTGTCGAGCTATGCTCTAGCATCTAGTGCTTGCAACCGTTGTCTCTAAAATATCAAGACGAGTCTGATATGCGCATCTAACTGGCGCCTCATGACTCCAAGTTATTTCCCTCTGGAATGAGTTCGTTCTTTGGGTACCTTGCAGGTCCGCTTTTGCTAGTGTGAACTCGTATCCCTCGTGTGTTGGTATTTTAGTATCCGCATACATGGTTCATCCCTCTTCTCCATTAGGGGAATCCATTTGTTTATCTGATCTTCCACCTTCTGATTCTCACCTGCATAATTCGGTTAACAGTTATTATAATGGTCGCTTGTTGCGCACCATGTACCAGTCGATTGGACGGTTATCCGCCATTGCGGTTTGCATGGAGTACCTAACCTCCAGCTTAGAGTATCTCTTGTAATGCTCGCTTTTGCCCTTCGTCTGTTGTAAGCATACAATACGACTGTGGGTTTTAGCTTGGTATACATTTTCTGTTCAAACCTAATTGGTACTAACATACTAACGTTTATGGCTTGAGCATGTGGTTATTATTATTTAATGCGACATCATCGCAGCCCTCAGCGCGTGGTATAACTCTCTTTGTGCCCCCTTTTTGGGTAGCATCTATTATCACAAAGGTTTCTCTAATATAACTTCCTTAAATACCACAATTCCTTTTCTCAGTCATGAGTTCAACTTGCCATTACCATTAAATTGGCCTTAGTTTCCTCGTTTACTAAAATCCGTAAAACTTATGTTCTGACTCCTCCACTGTGGAGTTGCGGCCTTATGTCACTTTATTATTAAGCTATCCTTGATTTTCCTAACCTTGCTAGTTTGCCTAAGATCTCTCTCGTCGTTACATGGTTTACCTAGTCAGGGTTCCATTCGCTGACTTAGACACAGAGTTGATTACCTCCTGGGTCCTTACACTACTCGTTTACATGCATGGGGTACCATACTGATACATTACTACTTACCCAACTAACTTAATATAGTTTGTCAGGCCCACAAGCTCCTAGGAGTGCGGTCGTCCCATGTCTCGTTTAGTGCACTCGTAGCGTTCGTACCCGGTGATTATCGTACTCTTAGTCTCGGTAGTAGTTTATGTTTGAGTAGCTATGCTGCCAATTCTTAACCTTTAATGTCAGAATGGCCCTAATATTAGGTTCTATGGTTTCCTTTATTAATGTGTATTTCCTTTACTTTCTCCAAGATAGGTGTTTGCGACTTATCGCTCTAATTCTGATTTCCACATGCTCGTCCTCTGGTATTGGTGAGTGGGGATCAGTAACTACTTATTGTCTCTCCCGTTCACTCCTAGGCTGTTAACGCCTTCAAATATGAGTTTTCAGTATTCGAATTCCACCCAATCTATTGGGTTACACCCCATGGTGTAGTTCGGACTCCATGATAAAGGTTGACACCTCGTGTTTCCCCTGTCTTATGGTAGTCCTGTTAGTCTGATATTAATCAGTACTTGTGATTCATCACCCTTGTTCCCCTAGTTTTGGGTCACTTTGGTGGTATTAAGATATCCTTCTGTAGGCCTATGCCATACGATATTCAGACTCAATACTTATTCTGATAGTTAAATGATTGTTAGTCTTGTTGTTTAATTTATTCCTAGTTGGTTCTAATACTTTCTCCTGAGGTTACAATTTGATACCCACAACTTAGTGGTTTCCTCTAATCATTCCTCTTCATTGCGCGGTCCTTACTCTTATTTAACTCATATTTCCTCCATCCTCTTTGAGGTAACGGTATCTTCCGTCATCAGGCAATTTTCACTTTTTGTTTATATCCACTGCCCTCCATACGGGAGTCTAGCAGCATAATGGATCACAACACCTCCGGTGTGTGTGGTGCGTGCATTACATCGGCCCCTTTTTATTGCACGTTCACATCTGCCTATTAATTTTTTTTAAGGTCCTGACTCATATAGCTCACTTCTTGCCCTCTGGCAATGTTCGATGGTAGTGGTTTAACCACGAGTGTCACGCACTCTCTAAATATGGTTATACTGGTCCTGAAGACCCGTCACTCCCCACCGGTAATGATTGACGTTTAATGTCCATACCGGCACTGGGGTTAGACTTGTAGGCACTAATTATTGTTATTCTCGTTTACTCCCCTTTTAATATTCTTAAATGGTGTATTATTTTCAGGTTTAATGGTCAGACCGGCTAGGTCTTCTCGAGGTTTTATCGACCTCAAACCCAAGGGTTTCGTACCCCTGCCCTTAAGAAGGCTGTGTCCTGTTTATTGCATTACGGACTTACATAAGATTTAGTGTTTATTGGTAACCGCCTGGACCACCACGTCCTTTAGGGTTAGTTTACCGTCGCTGCACTTGCTGTAGCAAGTGCGCAAGGCAGGTTGAATTTTAATGCTTTGGTTAATGTGGCACTTGCAGTGGCAAGTGCACCATGCAGACTGAGCCACCAGTACGGTGTGTCAGTGCAGTGTTATTCCCTAATCGGGTTCCTGTTCTGGTCAAAAGTTCTTGTTCAAATTGATACAGTCTCACTCCCGCACTCGTTCCCACAAGTTTACCGTGGTAGTAAGTTCTTACTTTCCTCACGAGGTGTTGCATGATAGCAACTTAGCGAGTTTTTGTTGCTACAGTTCTCATGATCTCTCCTCATGCACGTCGGGCCATCTTGAACCTTCAGTGTTGCATGGTTTTAGAGTTACTCGCTTCGGGTGAGACTTCTATAAGGTCATCCATTCCGTCCGTTACATATATCAAACTAATCATTACTCGCCGTTTCTACCTCTTTTCTCCCCAAGCACACCATCGGTGCTTCCTGGATGTAAGACAGGGTTGCCTCGCTTATAGCAAGCTAGCCTCATTAGTCCTAGGGAGTTTCTCCTCAAACTCGGTCTATTATTTATCTCAGCCTCGTATGGTAGACATTACGTCATTACCAGGACCCCCGGTCCTAAACATTACATCAAAACACAAAGTCTTATTTTCTACCTTTAACATAATCCTTTTAGCATATCCACATCGGGTCTTTCCGATCAGGAGAGTTATCTCCGTGGTATTTCTCATTTCATTATTTCACTAGATAGCACTCGAGTTACGGGCTGCGGTGGGTGGGGTACCATTGTAAATTTCCCGGGATGCTCTCCCATCGAGTGCGAGCGGTTCATACTGAAATACCCCAAACCTTGATATGTGGTTTAAATATTAAACTATGGTATGTAAAGGCTAAAAGTGCCTTAGAGACATCAGTGTACAATTTAAACCATAGTAAAATGCAATAAAGCATTAAGACACAGTTTGAGCAAAAACATGCTCTAAGCTATGAGCGAACTTGGTTAGGACTCAAAGAGCCTACCCAGGGCTTAATAATATTCAAGTATGATTTAATGAGGCAAACTAAGTCCTTAGGAAGCTTTGGTAGACAATGAAACCAAACAAAACACAAATAAATACCTTAAAGTCAATAAGAGCAAAAATGTGCTCTGAGCTTGGGATAAATTTGTAAAAGACCTAATGGTCATAACTATACCATATAAATATGTTAATGAACATATTAAATCAATTACCAAAGAAAACCAAGCTTGAAAACAAATTAAAACACAAAAAGTGCTTTAAGGAGTCTTAAAGCACGTTTTTGAAAAATTGTCTTGTAAATGAGTTTTGAATGGCTAAATGTCCATCATTACTCTTTAATTAACATGTGTACTATATAGTATCACATTTGGAAGTCTATATCAATGGGAAATCAAAAATTTCACTTCTATGTGCCTTGTTTTATGAATAGTAACCTTTTTAAGCTAGTTTGTAATATATGTTGTTATAAGTAATTAAGTTGGTCAACAAAGACTATTATACCCTCCTAAGTATATGGGGGCCGGTTTTTCATGGTGTGAGTCACCAACATGTAAAAGAAATCAAATAAGTAAAGTAAAGCTTAAAGTAAAGTACTATTTTGCTTTATGACATAAATATCTCCAAAAGCAAACTTACCTTCTCATTTCCTTCTCTTCTTTCATTTCACACGGTTTCTTCATCTTCTCCTCTCCTCCATTTACGATTTGCTACAGCTTCTCTCTTCTCCATCTTCATTTCCTTGCCAAATCCAACTCCATGCTCCAAATCAAATTCTAAGACTATATTTGTCTTAGTTAGGTCAAGCTCTACACTTCTACCTTTTTAAATCTTCAAGAGCTCAATTTTGGTGCCATGGAGAATCACCATTGATGGAGCTTGAGCTTGTGTTTCTACACATTATTACTCTCCTTTGCTTCTAGGTAAGGAATCTCAAAGAAAAATCAAGTTTCCTCTCCTTTTAGTACATGGCCGAAAATTCACCTCACCATGGTGTCTTTACCTTGCTTGTTTAGCTTCATTTGAATCTTCCAAGGGCTAGGAGGAGTCCTCTCTTGATACTTATTCAAGTTCTCTTCCAATTCCAAGGTAAAACAATTACCTTAATGTGTTAAAACAATATGTGTAACTAGGGTTTACAATGAGATGAAGCATAATGCTTGGATACTCATTCTATTATTTGTACATTGTTTAGAAGTTGACAAACAACCAAACACCCCACCGGTTTTACAAGGAAACAAGAAAGAGGTTGTGAGGAAAAAGAGGTAAACAAGCTATCTCAATGTAGTTTAAATTCCTTAGGAAAATGAGCTTGATTTGCTTAATAAAATACCTAAGGAGCCAATGGTGAATGACCTAGTGAAGTGTTCTCAAGGAGACTAGTAACAGAACATATGTCTTGGTGTATGTAATTGCAGGTCAAAGGCTTACATATTGTGGAAATTCAGTGTTTAAGGTTTATGCAATTTAAGGGCCTAAGAGCCATGTTATTTAAGGGCCTAAGTTCCAAGCAATTTAAGTTATGCACTATATTGTGATGTAGTGCTAAATGGGTGAAGTTTATGTATAAAATGTGTTTGATGGATTTTAGGTGTTCTTGAGTGCTTAATGGTGAAAACTATGAGTTTTGGAATGATGATGTGCTAAGAGAACCCATGGCAAAATTTGTAAAATGTATAAGGAGTTTTAAGTGATTGAATGAACTTGGGTGAATTAGGAATTGGTAGGAATGAGTAAATGTCTCACTAAGGAAGAAAATGTGCATTAAGGTGTTCTAAGGTGCTATAAGGATTTAGGCATTGTCTTGGAAGTTCTAGAAACCCAATGAGTGTTATTAGGATGTATTTAAGTCTTGGAGAAATTTGTTTAAGGTTTGGGTAATGTTGATGAATAGGGAGAGAATGATGTTTAAGTAAGGTTTTGAGAAAAGAATTCAAGAAGTTGTAAAAAGAAGATTTAGTTAGTAAGAAAAGAAGTTGAGAGATGATGTTAAGGTGTAGAGGAAACACCTTGGTGTAGTGGTCATTATTGGTGAACTACCACTTAGAAATCTTAAGGAGAAAACATCCCAAGTGCTAGGAATTTTGTAAGAAATTTGTGAATGATAAGATGGTTTTGGTGAGTGATTTAAAGAGTTTAGCACATGGCTAAAGGTGTGTTTGATTGTGCCAAATGATGTTAGGAAACATTATGAGGCTTTAGGAGAAGTTTGGTGAGATTGGTTAAGTGTTTAAAGACTTGGAAATTGAATGTTTTGCCGTGTCCGAACTTCCGTCCGGACATGGGAGTTCGGACAGGCTCTGTTGGGTAAAGGATTTTCTCACTCTCGAACTGTGTCCGAACTTGGGAAGTCCGGACACAAGTTCGGACGTGTGTATAGTTTTCAGTATTAGGTCGCGGCTTGCGTCCGAACTTGGAGGTTCGGACACAAGTTCAGACAAGGTGTTGTATGGGCCAAAACATTTGTTAAAGGTTATAAAATGATGGGGAGTGATGGTTAATGATGTTATGGGGTTGTTGAGGACATTTGAAGTGAGTTATAACGATGGTTGAGTGGGTGAAAAGTTGTAATAAAATGTGAAAGTAAAACAAGTTAAAAAGTGAAGTTATGTAACTAAGTTAACGGGGAAAATTATAAGCATTAGACATTAAATAATCAAGCAACCCCGATGTTAATAAAAACACATGTGATGTTATCAGTTGTTCGAGAATTGCTCGAGGAACGTAAGTGGACGTGATAAAGTGGACTCCGGTGACAGGTATGGTTTTCTTGCAACCTGTGTCCTACCGGATTACACCGGCTTGTATGCCAATGTGTTTTTCTGTATGTTTGCCACGTTATGAGATAAATCATGAAACGAGTTTACAGTCGTTATTGTTGTTGTATGTTTACGTGCCGATACCGGTAACCTCTAATGCGCTTGAAGGGCTAGTTAACCACTATTAGGTAAACGTAAGAGAACGGTATCCGGTAATAACGTTTCCGACCTAAGGAACGTTCTAACCACGGCTATGCGTGAGTTAGTTGTGTGATGTTGCTGTAAGTGTATGACCCTCCTTTGCGTGATTAACTCAGTTGTAATATTGTATTGTGTGATGATGTGATAGGTTCCACAGCGGAGTCTTTAACTGTGAATAATTATATATTATGGGGGGTGAGGAATCCGGTTGTTCCGGTCGCGCGTTGTTTGGGAGTTGTTGTATACAGTTTCTTCAGCTTCCTCTCTGTTGATTGTCTTCCTTCATTGGTCTTCGATCACCCCTGAGCTTAACCAAGGTTCTTGACTCACGTCTGTTGGGGATTATGTATGTTGTGTTCGGGTCACTAAACCCGATCCATCTTTATGTTAAGTTATTCGTTCGCCTAACAGAACGGTAACGAGTTATGTAAACGAGCTTAGCATGAGTTTGACAGCATCCTCTAGGCTCTCCCAGTGAACTAACTATGTTTGGGTCGGTTCCTAAGAGAACCATTCCCGTTATGTTATGTATTTTGTTGTGATGCAATATCTATTGCGGTATTATGTTGTGCACGTGGAAACGTGCAAAGTGTTGTTAGATGTTGTATGTAGTGTATGTTATATGTTGTATAATGTGGAGTGTGTGGATCATGGATATGATTCCCAGTTTATGATAAGAGGCGTTTAAGGATAACCCGATTTAAGGGTAAGTGTCGTCTATTAAGGAAGTAGCTCCATTAGAGGAGGAACACTCTAGGAATAATGAATACCATTAGTGACATATCAAGTAAGGATATATTATCCATTGTTGAGCCCATTGAGGCGAAATGTTATGTTGTGTGTTTACAGTTGCGTACATGACTAAATATAATCAATCGCATGTTAAGACGACAATTAGTTGTGCGTGGCCCGGTAGCATGTGGGCTGCGGGATTACCATACCAGCAAAGGTGCAGAGCCCCTTGGGGGCCACCCTTTCTCTTCTTTTCCTATTTCAGGTACGAAGTGCTGGAAGCCGTTCGAGAGTAGGACGGGTAGTCGTTGTACATGGGTAATCATTTAAGTGTATGTATACAGTAGGTGTAGTAAGACCGAAATTGTTGTCGGCACCAGTTTATAAATACTCGGTATAGTGAAAATTGTACGTTGTTGTTGTTGTTAATGGAAAGGGATAGTAATGTGTAGTCGCTCGGGAATTTAGCCCATCAGACCGGTACAATGTATGTGTATTAGCCTTGTTAGCCACGTGGGTGGTTAACGGCGTGTAACACCAGCAAGTTGAGTTATTTGATGAGTTGTGTATTCCGCTGCAGATTGTTGTTATGTATTTGTTGTTGGATGGGGTGTTACAAAAAGTGGTATCAGAGCGAAGTATCGCTCTGATGACTGAATTACCGAGCTTAGGAAGTACCGAGTTAGGATTTAAGTACTTTGGGTTAAGGGTTGAGTGATAGCGTGAGAGATACGCTAGCAAGGAACTACCAGTGAATACTGGAAACCTACTACATCCTTCCCGCCCTCCACAATCCCTGTTTTATAACTTGGGGAAGAACGCCAGAGAGATGGAAGTCCACTCTCATACTCGGGAATACCCGATCTGGCTGTTATTAAATACCTTTAGGGTACGGAGAACCTGTCATACGGTAGATCCCGAAAATTGGGAATCCCGGAGACGGTCTCCATCTGAATGATGTTAACCGCATTTAACAGCGAAGAATGAAGAATCTTGTGTATAGAAGAATAGAATTTCCAGCAACCTGGGTCGACATGCCGAGCAGTCGAGGATAACCAGCTTGCAACGCACCAACCGTGCAACAGGCAAGAAATGGATTAATAAAACCCGAGACGAGTGTCTACGGAACCACAGTTGATAATTAATACACCAACGGTATACCAACCGGCAAGGGAACTACAACGTAGTGCCCAAATACATGGAACGGGATACAAAGTGAATACAATACTAAGAAAAAGAGGGGGTCTCCCAGAATGGGAAACACCCTAGTTAATGATTATCATATAAGGACAGTGAGAAGTCACCTAGAAGAGTTATTATCAAGGCAGTAAGATCAGTGAGGGCCAACAAGGCCACTGGTGACAGTATGGGTAAAAACAATACCACAACCGGTATGTGTTAAACCGATAGCCAGTTAGCATGGCGCACTTGCCATAGCAAGTGCTGCTATAACAGGGCTGTTCGGGAAAGTTATAACCACTACAAAGTATTTGGTAAAGTACCATAAAGTTAAATGTGATCGTCATAACAGTGGAAGGGCCTGTTAGCCTAACCCCTGTAATTGGAAGTACACCAGTCAGCAAGAAGCTAGACTTGGTTAAGGTAAGAAGATGTTTTGAAACCATGAAAATTTTTCTTTCAACCCAGATTTATTCAAACCCTTTTCTTTTCAAAACCAGATTTTCTTTCAAACCAACACTTCTTTCTAACCTTCTTCTAAACCAAACCAGTAAAACCAAGGACAGTTGACGAGGATACAACAATGGATAAACTTTCCCTCGATTAAGTTCGGGAAGTAAGGAATGAATATTGTCACGGGACAATATAAGGGAGTTGACAACAGAATACTTCACCTAGGCGTGTGACGGACACTACGAGTGTACCAACTGAATTGTGGGACGACCGCACTCCAATAGGAGCTTGTGGGCCTGACAGACCTACTTATGGGTTAGTTGGGTAAGTAGTAATGTATCAGTATGGTACCCCACATATGTATACGAGTGGAGTCCGAAACACGGGAGGTAGTTGACTCCGTCTACGGTCAGCAGTATAAGTCAAACAACAGCTAAGGATTACCAAGAATGGTTGAAGTTAAGGAACTCAGTTAAGATAACGAGATTAGAAGGATTAGTGAATTCCTTCCAAGGAAATGTTTAAGAGTCAGGAGGTGCGAAGTGCACTAACTGAATGTAAAAACTTCGTATATGACTTGAGGATCCTCAGGGATAAACATTATAGAAGGAATGGTGACCCAGCCAGTACATGGCAAAGCAGATGCCTAATGTGGACACATTAATGTGCAATGAACGGGATGAAACTCCCAGAATGAATACCTACACTATCAGGAAATGTTGATCTTCACAGAAGAAGATAATGATAATAACCAGTTAAGAGCGCAAAAAGGTGTGGATAACGGAATGTACCAAAAGGTGTGAACCAAATGTAATGGCATAACATAGCAACACCCAGGAGCAATCCTTGAGGGGTGTTCGCATCAACAATTGTTGAATGAAATACATGACAGAAACGTAAGGGTTGAAACTAACACCCAGTTTAGACATAAGTTGTCAGGGAGACGGGCTGACAAACCTAAGGGGAATCCCATGAAAGGAAACGTAATGTAACGACCTTGTCATGGAGCCCAATGTAGTATCCCAACCATGTAATGTTGTACAGAGAAGTACATATGTGTGGACAGCCTACAATGAGCGCAGCTCAAAGCAGTAAGGCTTATAAGCCACAAATAAAATGTGTTATGAAAGTTAGATTGACTGCAAAAGTTTATGTTATATGAGTAAATAGAGTGGTAAACGAACCACTGCATTAAGAGTGGGGATACCTCTCAATATTGTGAGACCGCAGGAGCGGTAGTTATGTGAATCAAGTTCAAGAAATATGTTAAGGATGGACGATGTTATTATTGAAAGAGAGCAATTAGCTTAGTAGTATGTGTGTATAAAGTGAAGCACCTGGTTGAATAATGCCGGCTTGTGACTCGAATGATCGATGCTCAAGGAGCATTCGGTAGTCATCCAAATGAGTGATGAACCATAATGTGAGTAACGTAAGTATATGTGTGGGAGTTAATGTGACAGTAGATACGATATAAGCTGATGTTATGCAGGGAGTAAGAGCACGGTGCGCAACAAGCGACCGTTGTATAAGTGTTGTTAAACGATAATGTAACAGATAAGACCAGTTATGAGTTAAACTTAGTAGAGATGCAAGATAAGCGATGCTAAACAGACTGGGCAATAAGCCAGTGGTAGGTACTATGTATGAATTCCATGGCGAATCGCATAAGGGATTTACTGTCAAGAGTTTACGCCTCTGCACTCTGTATGACTGAGTGTTTTGGTATTGCACTTGCGTAGTAATGATCGAGTGGGATAGCTAGGAATTGGAAACATGTTAATTGTGGAGCAATAATGTTATAATGGCCGATGCATAGGAAATGCAAGGCCGCACCAATAAAAAGTACTTGTACAAAACCAAATGTGGAGACATGATTAATAGTAAGTGACTACAGTAGCACTAACTGCATATATCGGTGGGGGATATACCCCAAATGTTGTAAATAGCTGAGAGAGCACTACACACTAGGTAGTAGCTCAATCTCAACCGACAGGAAGTCAGAAGGGAACAAGTCAATCATTATGAAATACATAGCTGTATACACAGTAAGTTGTTATGGAAGTGGATAGAAAGTTTATAGCTCACCGAATTCGCTAACGGTAAGAGATACCACGCGTTGGTTGAGAAACCATTGTTACCAAGATGAAGGTGACAATTGGGGATGTACAATACAGTAAGAATAACAAATGGAGCAATTAAGCTCTACAGTTATTAGAGTTTCGCAGCAGAAACTAGTGAGCCAGTGATTCAAGTGTTGAATGTACTTGGTGAACATGAGTGAACGGCTAATTATTAACGCCTAGAAGCCTAACAGGCCAGAATCGAAACCAACTAAGAGTTTAAACAAACTTCAATGAGAATTCTTGGTTTAGGAACTAAACCGCCAATATGGTTAAGATCCTCTAATCAGAATCCATTGTGTAATAGACCGCGTGGAAGTTAAAACACTTCACGACGGCAGAACATTTAAGCCAATGTTTAGTGATTGATTACGTGGGCGTAATCCCTTTTAAGGGGGGTAGAGCGCAAAACCACTTAGTGTATATTACCGTACAAGTGTACGTAGTGTATGTGACTTATATTGTGCATAGCACAAAAATAGCACAAAATTATTGTTTTGATGATTGGTGTGTGTGTTACGTAAACATACACATTCATTCATGGTTTAATTGTGGTAATTGTGCACAAAAGATGCGAATACCATTGTGGTAAGTGTGTGTATTTGTTAACAGTTGTGTGTGATAGTACAAGTGTGGGGAGTAGAGAAACTCCCGGGGGAACAAAAGCCCCGACAGTGTATAAATGTGAAATGGTGTGTTGTATTTTGATAAAATATATGTGTATATATATACTATATAGTGATTCAAGAAAGGGCATGATACCGACATAGAACCTAGTGAGAATAAGATTCCCTAGGCAACAGGATTAAAGTGAATGGAGGTAACTGATAGACGGAGCTCTATCCTTTGGAGATGTTATGATCATGATTAGAATGATTTAAAAGATAGAAAATTGGAAATGAATGATTTATTTGATGCTTGAAAATGAAGTGGGAAGTGGAACTTGATTTGCATGCGATCAAGGGAAGCCGAACACAAATTGGAGTGGAAGGATAGTTCTACACTGATGCTGATCACATCAGGATTGGATGATTCTTGAAGCTCCCTACAAGTGGTCACAAATAACCACGCTAATAAAAGAAGCAAAGAGCTTAAGTTGGACTTGGAGTTGTGTGTGTTTTCAAAAGGATTTTCAATTGGTATTTATAAAACGCTGATAGATACTTTACATAATTAAAGTTCTCTTACTTAACCTCACAAGGAAAAAAATTTCAAATTTAAGTGATTGTTTTAATCTCCCAAAGGCACGGGGACGGAAGGTGTCCATCGCGACCGGGTTCTGCGGGATCACAGTGTATATCAAAGATATTTTTGATTGTTATACATGCTATGACATGTTGTGTGGTATGTGTAATAAATATTATTTTGACCTTGAGTTCCTAAAGTGTATGCTATTAAGACCTACGAGTCTAAATGTGTTGTGTTACATAGACCTATGTGTCTAAAGGTTGTTATGTTACCCAAGACCAGTGAGTCAAAGGGGTTGTTATGTATGTGTAAGTGTTGTTAAGATACCCGGACCATTGAGTCCGAGGTTATCATGTGAATATGTTATGTTATGTGTGGATGTGAATGTGTTGCCCGGACCATTAAGTCCGAGGTTGTGATGTAAAGTGTGTTTGGTTATGGAAGTTTTATGGCTGTAAGTAATCCCCGTATTCTAATCTAATGATGTGTGGGAAATATGAACTTCGAGGACGAAGTTCTTTTAAGGGGGCTAGATTGAAATACCCCAAACCTTGATATGTGGTTTAAATATTAAACTATGGTATGTAAAGGCTAAAAGTGCCTTAGAGACATCAGTGTACAATTTAAACCATAGTAAAATGCAATAAAGCATTAAGACACAGTTTGAGCAAAAACATGCTCTAAGCTATGAGCGAACTTGGTTAGGACTCAAAGAGCCTACCCAGGAATTAATAATATTCAAGTATGATTTAATGAGGCAAACTAAGTCCTTAGGAAGCTTTGGTAGACAATGAAACCAAACAAAACACAAATAAATACCTTAAAGTCAATAAGAGCAAAAATGTGCTCTGAGCTTGGGATAAATTTGTAAAAGACCTAATGGTCATACCTATACCATATAAATATGTTAATGAACATATTAAATCAATTACCAAAGAAAACCAAGCTTGAAAACAAATTAAAACACAAAAAGTGCTTTAAGGAGTCTTAAAGCACGTTTTTGAAAAATTGTCTTGTAAATGAGTTTTGAATGGCTAAATGTCCATCATTACTCTTTAATTAACATGTGTACTATATAGTATCACATTTGGAAGTCTATATCAATGGGAAATCAAAAATTTCACTTCTATGTGCCTTGTTTTATGAATAGTAACCTTTTTAAGCTAGTTTGTAATATATGTTGTTATAAGTAATTAAGTTGGTCAACAAAGACTATTATACCCTCCTAAGTATATGGGGGCCGGTTTTTCATGGTGTGAGTCACCAACATGTAAAAGAAATCAAATAAGTAAAGTAAAGTAAAGCTTAAAGTAAAGTACTATTTTGCTTTATGACATAAATATCTCCAAAAGCAAACTTACCTTCTCATTTCCTTCTCTTCTTTCATTTCACACGGTTTCTTCATCTTCTCCTCTCCTCCATTTACGATTTGCTACAGCTCCTCTCTTCTCCATCTTCATTTCCTTGCCAAATCCAACTCCATGCTCCAAATCAAATTCTAAGACTATATTTGTCTTAGTTAGGTCAAGCTCTACACTTCCACCTTTTTAAATCTTCAAGAGCTCAATTTTGGTGCCATGGAGAATCACCATTGATGGAGCTTGAGCTTGTGTTTCTACACATTATTACTCTCCTTTGCTTCTAGGTAAGGAATCTCAAAGAAAAATCAACTTTCCTCTCCTTTTAGTACATGGCCGAAAATTCACCTCACCATGGTGTCTTTACCTTGCTTGTTTTAGCTTCATTTGAATCTTCCAAGGGCTAGGAGGAGTCCTCTCTTGATACTTATTCAAGTTCTCTTCCAATTCCAAGGTAAAACAATTACCTTAATGTGTTAAAACAATATGTGTAACTAGGGTTTACAATGAGATGAAGCATAATGCTTGGATACTCATTCTATTATTTGTACATTGTTTAGAAGTTGACAAACAACCAAACACCCCACCGGTTTTACAAGGAAACAAGAAAGAGGTTGTGAGGAAAAAGAGGTAAACAAGCTATCTCAATGTAGTTTAAATGCCTTAGGAAAATGAGCTTGATTTGCTTAATAAAATACCTAAGGAGCCAATGGTGAATGACCTAGTGAAGTGTTCTCAAGGAGACTAGTAAAAGAACATATGTCTTGGTGTATGTAATTGCAGGTCAAAGGCTTACATATTGTGGAAATTCAGTGTTTAAGGTTTATGCAATTTAAGGGCCTAAGAACCATGTTATTTAAGGGCCTAAGTGCCAAGCAATTTAAGTTATGCACTATATTGTGATGTAGTGCTAAATGGGTGAAGTTTATGTATAAAATGTGTTTGATGGATTTTAGGTGTTCTTGAGTGCTTAATGGTGAAAACTATGAGTTTTGGAATGATGATGTGCTAAGAGAACCCATGGCAAAATTTGTAAAATGTATAAGGAGTTTTAAGTGATTGAATGAACTTGGGTGAATTAGGAATTGGTAGGAATGAGTAAATGTCTCACTAAGGAAGAAAATGTGCATTAAGGTGTTCTAAGGTGCTATAAGGATTTAGGCATTGTCTTGGAAGTTCTAGAAACCCAATGAGTGTTATTAGGATGTATTTAAGTCTTGGAGAAATTTGTTTAAGGTTTGGGTAATGTTGATGAATAGGGAGAGAATGATGTTTAAGTAAGGTTTTGAGAAAAGAATTCAAGAAGTTGTAAAAAGAAGATTTATTAGTTAGTAAGAAAAGAAGTTGAGAGATGATGTTAAGGTGTAGAGGAAACACCTTGGTGTAGTGGTCATTATTGGTGAACTACCACTTAGAAATCTTAAGGAGAAAACATCCCAAGTGCTAGGAATTTTGTAAGAAATTTGTGAATGATAAGATGGTTTTGGTGAGTGATTTAAAGAGTTTAGCACATGGCTAAAGGTGTGTTTGATTGTGCCAAATGATGTTAGGAAACATTATGAGGCTTTAGGAGAAGTTTGGTGAGATTGGTTAAGTGTTTAAAGACTTGGAAATTGAATGTTTTTCCATGTCCGAACTTCCGTCCGGACATGGGAGTTCGGACAGGCTCTGTTGGGTAAAGGATTTTCTCACTCTCGAACTGTGTCCGAACTTGGGAAGTCCGGACACAAGTTCGGACGTGACTATTTCTATCTGGGATTTACTCTCGAACTGTGTCCGAACTTGGGAAGTCCGGACACAAGTTCGAACGTGTGTATAGTTTTCAGTATTAGGTCGCGGCTTGCGTCCGAACTTGGAGGTTCGGACACAAGTTCGGACAAGGTGTTGTATGGGCCAAAACATTTGTTAAAGGTTATAAAATGATGGGGAGTGATGGTTAATGATGTTATGGGGTTGTTGAGGACATTTGAAGTGAGTTATAACGATGGTTGAGTGGGTGAAAAGTTGTAATAAAATGTGAAAGTAAAACAAGTTAAAAAGTGAAGTTATGTAACTAAGTTAACGGGGAAAATTATAAGCATTAGACATTAAATAATCAAGCAACCCCGATGTTAAAAAAACACATGTGATGTTATCAGTTGTTCGAGAATTGCTCGAGGAACGTAAGTGGACGTGATAAAGTGGACTCCGGTGACAGGTATGGTTTTCTTGCAACCTGTGTCCTACCGGATTACACCGGCTTGTATGCCAATGTGTTTTTCTGTATGTTTGCCACGTTATGAGATAAATCATGAAACGAGTTTACAGTCGTTATTGTTGTTGTATGTTTACGTGCCGATACCGGTAACCTCTAATGCGCTTGAAGGGCTAGTTAACCACTATTAGGTAAACGTAAGAGAACGGTATCCGGTAATAACGTTTCCGACCTAAGGAACGTTCTAACCACGGCTATGCGTGAGTTAGTTGTGTGATGTTGCTGTAAGTGTATGACCCTCCTTTGCGTGATTAACTCAGTTGTAATACTGTATTGTGTGATGATGTGATAGGTTCCACGGCGGAGTCTTTAACTGTGAATAATTATATATTATGGGGGTGAGGAATCCGGTTGTTCCGGTCGCGCGTTGTTTGGGAGTTGTTGTATACAGTTTCTTCAGCTTCCTCTCTGTTGATTGTCTTCCTTCATTGGTCTTCGATCACCCCTGAGCTTAACCAAGGCTCTTGACTCACGTCTGTTGGGGATTATGTATGTTGTGTTCGGGTCACTAAACCCGATCCATCTTTATGTTAAGTTATTTGTTCGCCTAACAGAACAGTAACGAGTTATGTAAACGAGCTTAGCATGAGTTTGACAGCATCCTCTAGGCTCTCCCAGTGAACTAACTATGTTTGGGTCGGTTCCTAAGAGAACTATTCCCGTTATGTTATGTATTTTGTTGTGATGCAATATCTATTGCGGTATTATGTTGTGCACGTGGAAACGTGCAAAGTGTTGTTAGATGTTGTATATAGTGTATGTTATATGTTGTATAATGTGGAGTGTGTGGATCATGGATATGATTCCCAGTTTATGATAAGAGGCGTTTAAGGATAACCCGATTTAAGGGTAAGTGTCGTCTATTAAGGAAGTAGCTCCATTAGAGGAGGAACACTCTAGGAATAATGAATACCATTAGTGACATATCAAGTAAGGATATATTATCCGTTTGTTGAGCCCATTGAGGCGAAATGTTATGTGTTGTGTGTTTACAGTTGCGTACATGACTAAATATAATCAATCGCATGTTAAGACGACAATTAGTTGTGCGTGGCCCGGTAGCATGTGGGCTGCGGGATTACCATACCAGCAAAGGTGCTGAGCCCCTTGGGGGCCACCCTTTCTCTTCTTTTCCTATTTCAGGTACGAAGTGCTGGAAGCCGTTCGAGAGTAGGACGGGTAGTCGTTGTACATGGGTAATCATTTAAGTGTATGTATACAGTAGGTGTAGTAAGACCGAAATTGTTGTCGGCACCAGTTTATAAATACTCGGTATAGTGAAAATTGTACGTTGTTGTTGTTGTTAATGGAAAGGGATAGTAATGTGTAGTCGCTCGGGAATTTAGCCCATCAGACCGGTACAATGTATGTGTATTAGCCTTGTTAGCCACGTGGGTGGTTAACGGCGTGTAACACCAGCAAGTTGAGTTATTTGATGAGTTGTGTATTCCGCTGCAGATTGTTGTTATGTATTTGTTGTTGGATGGGGTGTTACACATACCATCTTCGTGTTACTTGGGGTTGCTGGACCTTCACCACCTTCCGCTGCTCCGTGTTCTTCCTTAGTACTGTTACCCTGACCTCTCTCTGACATAAGTCAAGAGGACGGGTTAGACCTTTACTTGGTCTAATACCGTAGTCTCGGTCATTTATTATTGAAGTGCCTCCACGGCTATGGTGTGCAAGCTTTAAGCATTGCATCAACCCCGCAAGGTAACGTATCCTCACAACGTTTCCCGTATTCCCAAAACCTATGTTCACTGTATAAATCCTACTATCTCTTGTCATCAGAGCGGTACTCCGCTCTGATACCACTTTTGTAACACCCCTACTCTATTCGGCTCCTAATCATCTTACTTAACAATATAATCGCAGCGGGAATCTCAACAATTGACTACTGGTGTCACCGTTCTTGCTCGCCCATACGAGTAATAACGTGCTTCCTGATAAGCTCTTAAATATGAAACATTTTCTCGCAGTGACAACAAGAGATAGATCCAACCTTCCAGACCAATATAAAATTACATTCACAGTGAGCATTCTAAGTATCCCAACCCTATACACGTTTCTAGGTTTGTATCGAAATACAACAGTGCATATCAAAACAACTGTAATTAAACTACCCAGTGCGTCACTCTCTTTTCTGACACCGGAAGTTGCATACCTGCAAAAAATGGTAGTTTGTGGTATGGAATCAGCCCCTGCTGAGTATGTTATTACCTGACTGTCATGCACCCTCGGACCATTCAGTTATTTGGTCGAGAGCATGCAATTCATTTCCATGCAAATAGTTTAATGTTAAAACTGTAAAGCAACAATATATATGCAGTAAACTGAAACAGCAAACAAGCCCCCGGCTTCACACATCGCATCGTAATAAACCACTGAAAGCGTTTACAGCGCTTATATGAGTACAGAGACTTCATTCCAACAACACTTAATAATTCATAATTGAGTTCAGCGACTCACTCGACCAAACACCCAACCACAATCCACACATGAGTACGGTGACTCGACACAACCAGTTCACAACACACAATATGAGCACAATGGCTCGTTCAAACAAATCCACCAACATACCACACATAACCACAAAGCACAACCAATGAACAATAAGGCGAAACAACGAGAATCATAAACGAGTATCAACTCTCGTCTTGGCATGCAAGCCCAAATAATGTTCGCCTAATGTACGAGTTAATATAGTCGTTCGTAATTGTTCAGTCATGTCTAAGGACAACGTCTCGTTAGAATGACGTGTCACTAAGTTACCCATCTCTTATGGCGGGTCACCCACGGCAGTAGCCACTCCAGCGGTAGAGTCTCCGTCCTACGAACAATCTGTAGTTCGTTGGTAGTTTATCCTGATACTTACGGTTACGACACGGTATCCTAGTATCGTTAATGGATCACACAGTTCACAGCAAGAGCCACATCCTTTGATAAATTTATCTATACCATCGCATCGCTTCACTATTTTTTTTCCTAACACAGCAGACCAAGGTCGTAGTCCAATCCTGAGTATGTCGACTCGGGATCCAGTGCTAGATACGAGAGCGGCGTTAAAGAGGCCAGTGCTCCATATATAAGTCTCAGATATTTTATATATCTTATTATCCTAATGCTACAACGTTTTACTTACGTTCCTTATATTACACATATAAGATAGCATCAATGCCGCTAGTTCGTTTTATAATATGTTCATATATACGAACGGTACTGTTATCGCACAACAGTAATAATAACAAAGCAGCTTTAATACGCAACTCAAGCATATTAATTCACACAAGCAGACATTCAATCTTGTCACAGATTTTCACACAATGTCTGAACTGAGGAAATCCTCAGAGACAATCAAGCCACATAAATAACATACCGTTCACCCGGGTTGTATTACGGTGGAGTATGAATCAGCAAGGTCCTATGCTCCGTGTGTCGTCTCTAGCAGTCTAAACAACACATAATGCTACTGATTAGCATCCCGTATAACAGTACAACTCTACGGTACCCCGTACCGTCACTAATACCTCCCGGTTAACCCCCGTTATAAACTGTCAATGTTTGTCGGGTTTTCGGCTTAACTCGAGATTGGTAACGTTTTATTACATGCGTAGTCTTGCCTTGTATATTAATATACTTATTGTTGAACTTTGTTATCGCATGTAACTTAATGTATATCGTATATCGTATAGTTTTTTCTTTATTGCATGTATGATTCTTTGTCATGCACTATACATCTCACCTTAGTATTTTTTCCTAAGGTTTGTCTCTTTTTTTTTAAAATGTGGTATAATTCATACGCAAACAATACTTTTGAATCATATAAATCCTTATTATCCCATGTAAACTTCTTAACATTAGAATCCCATATCCAATGTTTATAATTCCTTCCTCTTCATCTATTATCATTCTAATTATGATAATTTATAGTTATTAAACCATGTCACCATAACATATATTTATTTATATACATGTATTATGGAACTATTCATAACATGGTAAGTCTTATAATATATATCCATTCTTTTTAATGAATACTTCTTATATTATAAATGTTATAACTCTTATAACATTGAAAACCATATTATAAATTTCATCCAAAAATATTAATATTTCTGAACAGCACCTATCTTTCTTAAGTATTTACAAAGTCCACCACACATTTACATAATGTTATATTATAGTTATATAACATGTATTTTGACATTTATGTCATTAAAACAATTATAACCTATGGTTATATATTGTTATAAAATACCATGCAGCACTTAAAACTCTCGGTATTAATTAATTCCCACCAACTTCCATAATTTACAAATCAACCCTAAATTATATTTCCTTGTTACACTTATAGTATGTACCTTATTCCTTAACATTATTATAACCCATGGTTATATTTCCTCAAAATAACCGAACAGACCCCATGGTCTATTTAAATTTAATTTCCACCACTTAACTTCTTATAACCACCAAATAACCCCATTTAATAGCCTATAGTTTCTAATATCACCAAAACTATGTATTTTACACATATCTTCATAAAACTTCATATATAATTCCAAAAATTACCAAACTATACCAAAAGGTTATAAATATCATTATTAACCTTATACTTTCTTAAATCTCGGTTTTACCACATATGTTACCCATTTGTAACAATTTTATGAAATATCTTATATTATACTCATATAATTCATATAAACTCCAAATTTAACCAAATCAACTTCTAAAAATTCCTAATTACCCAAGGTTTGTTCTAAACTCCATTTATTACCCCAAGTTTTCGGAAATCACAATATCACCCCAAGACTATAAATCTTTTACAATTTAATAACTATCTTATTATAAGGTAGTATTTTAATTCCTTAAATTCTCCAAACTTGGTCAAAGTCTCCTATTTAGTCAACTTTGACTTCAAATACCAAATTGGACCCAAACCTTTCGGTAATTACAAAGCTTTACCCATACTTTTCTATTTTTAAAATTTTGACCCAAAACTTTATAAAATGTTATAATTTTTATTAAATTCATTTAAAAACCCTAATTTCCTCTATATTAAGCTCTCGGCCTAATATTTAGTTAGTAATTACCGTTTGACCCCAACTTTAATTATAAGCATAAATAAATCAAATAAGCTTATAAACTTAAATTAAAATGGCCTAATGACATGGCCTTATTACAACCTTGAACTTGCAAAATAAATTACACAATAAATGTCTCAAAATATAACATATATCCTCGGCCTCACTTTGATTTAATTATTTTTCCACATAATGTTATAATTTGACCATTATGCTAATTAAATCTCTTAAATGACTAGCTTAATTTATCTTAGTCATTTTTTTCCATTTTTAGGTCAATATAACCCATATTTATAATTTCACTCTCGGCCATTATATATATATGCTTAGAAATTATAAAAATCATAAGTTTAAGGTGTTTATACCTTGATTTATCCTTGTATGGGCTCGGTCACTTGTAGGAAAATTCACCACTTCATTTAGACATGTTTAATACACCAAAACAAGATATGGTTATACTCCAAGCTTGAGCTTAACCATAAGGAATAGTTAATGTAAGATTTAAGGCAAAAATCACCTTAAAAATGCAAGGGAAGTTCTAGGTGGGTTCGGCCTGAATCAAACACACCACAAGGTGTTAGATCCACCATATTGACATGGGAAATAGCTAGATCACAACAAGTTGCCTTGTTATTAGGTTTTACCTTGGAAAAATGCCTTAAAAGAGAGTATTTCTCTTGGATCTCGGCCACACTTGCTCCAAATGGCTAACCAACTGAATGAACATGTAAATATGAAGATTATGAGTGTATAAACTCATAAAAATTCAAGGAAGAAAACCGGATGTAGAGTGGAGAGGCTTAAGGTATGTTTTTACCTTAAAATGCACTTTTGAGCAACCTTGGTCCCTCTACTTGTCTCAACCGAGTTTGGAAGTTGTTCTAACCTTAGAACACTGAGAATGAGCCATAGGAACAGATGAGCCGTAGTGAAGAGATGAAGAAAAAGAGCTAAAAATGACCTTAAAACACTTACCTTAAGAGCTTAGGAGTTAGATCTGCCTTCCATGCTCAAGAACAAAGCTTGAGAGCTGCTAGGAAGGAGAGGAGCTCGGTTGGAGAGGCTGGTCGGACAAGGAGGAAGGAAGATGGGAAAGGTTGGATTAATTGAAAAAGTAAGTTTTATTTTCAAAAGTAAATGTGTTAGGTAGCAATTTGTCTAACAATCATTGTATGCTGTCTCCTCCCCTCTTGCCAGCCGATTCCCTTGAGGTCAAATGGGTCATTATTTGACCATTGACCATACTTGGTCAATTTGACTCATGCGGGCCCCACTTTAGGGTTTTATTATATTTTAATATTAAATTTGTAAAAATTCGTAAATTTCTGGAATTAAATTCCTAATATGATATAATATGATAAAATATCATATTTAAGGGTAATTATAATCTTTAAGCCCATTAAAATCAATTTAGAAGACAATCTCACAAAAACGTGCTTTAAGGTGTTTTAGTGCACATTTTGTGTCACAGGGTGTTCCTGAGCTTAGTTCTCTTTGAGAATGGTTTTGTTGTTTCCTTACTTAATTATAATACTTAGAATCCACTTTGGATCCTATTTGAGGTCATACAATCTTCATGGTGTCTTAAAGCACATTTTTGGCTTTACCGATCTTAAGGCGGTTTTGCCTTGTTGAGATCTTTTAGATTGTTCCCCAATAATGTTCAGATGTTTATTAATCATCTTAGATTATTAATAGATCATTTAATTATATTTTAAAGGTCAGGGGTATTTCAAACAGGGCTACACACGACTACTTTGTCGTACACATGCAATTGATTATTCATACAGATAATAATAAGAAGTACGATAACAAACAACACACCCATGTGCAACATTCACAGCTCCAATAAATCGAACGTCGTAATGGATGCCCATTAATGAGTAAATTAGATTCTTAACTCCTGAGGCCTGAGAATTGCTTAGTTCTCGTGTTTGACCATACCTTATAAGTGTGAACCGTTCTCTTAAAAGAACTGGTTGTTCTCTAACTGAATTGTTTATTTTTGTCGGGTCAAAGTAACCCTAGCCAATGAGTTATTAGCTCCATTGGGTTAATAAACATTAATTCTTAAGTTATGAGGGGTGTAGGCTTGACCCTCCCGAGCCTCCTGAATTTGCCTCCCACCTCGAACTGTTCACTCGAGCTGGTCGGGTCTGTTTGTCGACCCTAGGACAAGTCGTAGACGAGCCATATGCGGAAGATAGATCTGATACAGATGCCGACCTCCTAACCTAAACATGCATGACCGGAGTCAGTCCCGGATTCCTCTCCCCCAAGTTCCAGTTAGTTGAAGTCTCAATGACAATTTGTTAGTTAAACCTCTCTCGGTATTAACCAACTAACAACGGGGAGTATTCATGACCTTACACAATTGTTACTAAACATAGTTAATGAACAAGCTCTGGATCAAGTCGTGTTAGGTGCAATGGACACACAATAACAATACAGTAAATCGGTTTCATGCTTAATCTTGTTTGGTCGTATCACGATAACACATAGCACACAAATCGAGGTAGACCCCGTTAGCAAGCAAGCTACAAAAATCCCATACCGTACATCGGAGATTGGCTAGCTCTTAATACCACGTTCGCCTAATCCGCCGAACGCCTCCAACTATCTAGATCTGTAACCAAAACTAGTATTAGTATCCTGTGTCTTAGAACTAATTTGGTTCTCTTTTCAACTTAAACCTCTTTCTAGGTTAACCCGGGTATAATAGTTTATCGTTAAACGGGTTCGTTCATTTAGGAGCGGTTTCAAGCTCAATTCTAATTCATTAACATACTAACGTTGTTAGCAGTTATTTAGTTGTACAGTCAGCAACTTTAGACTTATACGGACCTTGTATTAGGTTTTAGTATTTTTCACTATTCATTTCACTATTCATTATACGGTCTCGTATTTTACTATTCATTTATACGGCCTCGTATTTTACTATTCACCATATTTCACTATTCACTTATACGTCTCGTATTTTACTGTTCACGTATACGTCTCGTATTTTACTGTTCACGTATACGTGTTTCCTATTCATGTATACAGATACTATTCATGTATACGAGTACTATTCATATATACGGATACTATTCACGTATATGAGTACTATTCATGTATACCAAAATTTTTCGTATACGTCCGTATGATACTCTGTATTATACGTATTTATTTCTTTTCCCAATATAACTTATATTTTCATTAAAAATACTTTAATATTGATTTCTTCTATTTTTCTTAAATTACGGGTATACCCCTCGTATACCTTAAGTTATATACGGGTCTCGTTTAACCCCGTCTTAACTCTGTTTCTTTTACAACTTGTTTCTAAATTCTTTATTTAATTTCCTTAACCTTCTAAACACATAAAAATGTGTTATTTACATTTCTTACCCATACTTTTCTTTTAATTTCTATTTTACCCATAATAAGTCCTAAACTTGTTATTTTTATTTCTAATTTCTTCCAAAGTCTTTCTTAATTAATTTCTTCTATACTTTTGGTCAATCACCAAAATATACCCATGTTTGACCAGTCTTTTACGGTCAAACCCCCTAACTTTCAGAATTTACAATATTACCCCTAAAGTTAATTTATCTTAACTTTTTATTCCTTAAACATTTAATTACCTAATCTTTTGCTATAATTTTTATTCTAACTCATCTAAATATTTTATAAACTGTCATTGACCATGTTTGACCACGTTTGACCAGGGAAATTACCATTTTACCCTTGTGGTCTTTTCTTTTATCCTAACTCATTTATTAACCAATTTAACTCCAATTAATTTCTAATTTTCGTAATTAATTTACCTACAGATTTTGAACATCAAAAATCATTTTAAACCTCTGTATATCACCAGATTTAATTATCTAATGTTATAGTATATATATACCATCCTTTATTAACTTTTAAATATACCAATAACCTTATAAATTCCTTATAATACTTATAAACTCTTTATAAATTGTAAACTTAATTCTACAATTATTTTCTCATCTAAACTCTCAAAAATTCCATATTGACCCCATTAATTTTCGGTAATCACCATTAGTACTAAAACTTCTTAAACTTTACATATTACTCTTAATTATACTAATTCCTTTAATTTAACTAAGTTAGATATTTTTTTCTAACTCAATTAATACCCTTAATTTTCGGCCACCATATAAATTATAGTATATGAATTTTTCTTGTATATTATGATAGCTTATATTAAAGCTTATATCATAAGGAGTATAAATCTATCCTTAGATTTAATAAACATTAACTTTTAATAAGCTAAAAACTGAATATTAATCACCAAAATTTCGGCAATAAATAATAAGATGAACAATATTTTAGATCATATATAGATCAACAATTAGAACCTTGAAATAGGTAGTTTTAGGATTTACCTTGTATATTAACCATTAGCTTAATATTTAAGCTTGATTTCCTTAGAAATTTTGACAGCAATTTGCTAGAGAAATTGGCTCCAAAATTATACAACAAGATGAAGAATAAGATGGGTTAGTATCCCATGCCAATCGGCTGTAACAAAAACCAAAGAACAAGAAGTTTTCAAGAAGGCAATGTTTTACCTCGAGAATCAAAGGCACTTCTTTGTGGTTTTTCCTGAGAATCTGGAGGCTCATGAGCTATGGTTGTAAAGCTCTTGAAGAGAGTATTCCAACGAGCTATCAAGCTTGTGATTTGGAGCTAGGACGAGAAAGTTATGATTTCTACAAGACAAGGTGTTCTTTAAGGCTTAAATCTAAGAACATGGAGTTTTTTGTGTTGTTTCTTCAAAGAGAGGATGAGCTACGAATTTGGGAGCTCTCATTTGACATGTAAGAGTCTCATTAATGATGCACTAAGGGGACAAGATGATTTGGCAATTCAAAGAAGTCTTAGTTGTTGAAATAGTAAAATTTAAAAGCATTCTTTTAGCTTGGTGAGTCCCCCCGCATGTCGGAAGCCTAGGTCCTTGTTTGACCTGAATTTTTTTGTTTCTATAATGTGTTTATGTAATATTTGATACATTAAACTCGTTCATAAGGACTTATACCATGTGTTTGGTATGTTACATAGCCAAAAATGCCTTAAAACACCATTTTATGTGCTTCCGGGTTCACATTGATTATGCAATTTGTTTTGGCTATTTTAAATGCTTCCTTAATATATTTACAACCTTTAGAAACTTTTTTCATGAAATAGCATGTTGCTAATTCCAATTTAAACCAAGTCGTTTAGTGGTTTCTCTTTGACTTTCGTCAGTTTAGTACCTGTTTACTGTGGACTTTGTATACTTAATTTGTGTGTATACGCTATGGCTCCTATGACCATTTAATTGTTGTTCCCTTATTTCTTTATGGTATTTTGGCTCATTAGCCTTTTAGTTCCATGTATACATGCTTAAAGCACATTTTTCTTTAAAGCACATTTTTGTGCTCTAAGGTGCGTTTCCGGTTTAAACGCTAATTCCGCTTAATGTGTATTACTAATCTTAGAGGTATTTCACATTTCAAATCTCTTGGGAACTTATTTGTAGTTACCTAATTGATTTATACTCTTTAAAACACCTTTTGCTCTAATTGTTCCTAAAACATGTTTTAGTGTAAATTGTTGTTAAAGTTTAACACTTCTTCTAATGTTTGTAAGGCACGTTCTAGCCTTAGTATATCCTAATTAGATAGTTCATTAATATATTAAGGTTTGGGGTATTTCAATCTACCCCCTTAAAAGAACTTTGTCCCCAAAGTTCCTATGTATCTACATCTCTTAGAACACAAAGGTAACTTCACACTAAAAGATCATATAGATCACTCAATATCTGTACAGGCATTCTGACTCACAAGGTCTGCCATATGTATATATATATATTTACCACACTTGTCACACAACATGTCTTTTGCATGTTTAGTAATCAACATACTCTTTGTATATTCTTTGTTGTATACTCCTCAAGTAACCGGTCCGAAGACAAAAGCTCGTACGTCCACGCCTTCATGGGCGAGAATTAGTAAAGAAAATACATGTCAACTCCAATTCCACTTTATGCTACTGCATCTACTCTTAACGAGGTTAATTGTGACCACTTGTAGGGAGTTTCAGGAATCATCCGACCCTGATGTGATCAACATCAGTGTTGAACTATCCTTTCACCCCAAATTGTGTTCAGTTTTCCTTGATCTGGCCAAGATCAAGTTCTACCTCCCACGTCAACTTCAAACAACCAAATAATTATTCATGTAGCATTTTATATCTTTTAGTCCTTCTAGTCATAATCATAAATCAATACATCTCCAAATTATGGAACTCAGTCCATCAGTTATTCTTAATTCACCTCTCAGCAATTACTTAGAGAATTTAATTCCTACCAGGTTATATATCGGTCTCATACCGATTCATACCTCATAACATTACCATATTTGGTCTCATATCACTACATATCGTAGGGATTTTTAATTCCACTGGAGTTTCTACTCCTCTTTTCCTGAATTCTCGCACCGAAGTTAACGAGGTCGTCCTCTAATACATCTGGTATTCGCATTTAATTGTGCGTAATAACCACAACCACATAAGAATGAATACATGTGTTTATATAACATACGTATCAAACATCACAACTAATTGTATTGTGCTATGCACACTGTAGTTTACGTACTCAATACGTGAAACATACGCTAAGCGATTGGGCGCTCTACCCCCCTTAAAATGGATTACGCCCACGTAATCAACATTATATCATCCTTGGACATAGGTTCAAGATGTTTAGGTGTCATGGAGCATTCTTAGGTTCCACGTAGTCTATCTCACATTATGATTGGTTCAGAGGGTCTTCACCACGGTAATGGCTTAGTCTCTGTATCAAGGATTCTTATTGGTGTTCATACCAATCTTACAACTGTGTTCCAGTGTAGCCTCTAAGGCTCCAAAGTATTTGGTAGATAAGTCGTATATTTTATTCGACTGGAAGATGTGCATCGTTCCTTTTTTCCCTTTTGTTAGGCATATCAAACCTTTAAGATTCGGTCCACTAGCTTCTGCTGCGCGACTCTGATAATCTTGGGGCTTAGTTTGCCCTTCCTTCCCTCTTCAATATATTTTACAGCTCCATTTTATCATTATAATTTAGGAATAATGGTCTCTTAATGGACGCGTGGTATCTTTATTTATACACGGTCTCAATGAGTTATAGCTTGTCTATCCAGTTCTCTGGAGATCTGATGTTCATGCTGTTATTACGCCTTTCAGCGTCTGAATTGTTTCCTACTAACTGACCCTCAGTCTGAGATTTCTGTATACTCTGGAGTTACTGTTCAGTGCTTATTGCTCTTTACAGTTTCCTCAAAAATCTTGAAACATATGAACTGTTCATACTTACTAATTAGTGCTTCTCGCACTTGATAATTCTTAATTGTTTCCTCCTGGAATGAGTTCTTTGACTCTTTTAATCTCATTGGTTTAACTGAGTTCTTCCTCCTCTATTGTTCACGGTAACTTGCTGTTCTGGTGTGAGTTTGCATCGCTGAATGTCGTACGGAGTCGACTACTTCTCGTGTTTCTTACACTACTAGTTTACATATATGGGGTACCTTACTGATACATTGCTACTTACCCGACTAACTTATAAATAAGTCCATCAGGCCCACAAGCTCCTTTGGAGTGAGGTCGTCCCACATCTCATTTAAGTACACTCGTAGTGCTCGTCACATGCTTGGTTATAGCTAATTTGTGAAGTATTCTATTGTCGATCACCTCTTTCATCATTCCATAATAACGCACATGTCGTTCTTCTTGAACTTAATCAGGGAATATCCATCTACTGGGTTCATAATTGCATTATACCTTCTGTATTTAGTACGGACTCGATCCTTTAGTAATTTGAGGTCTCTTTCCTTAGAGCCTCTTATCTTATTTATCATGTCAATCCACTTGGAATGCACTTCCAGTTCCTCACGGAATGGACAGTGTGCTTCCTGTGAAATCTTCCATCACATGGTCCAGGCTACTGGCGTTACTGCACAGTCTGTCTCCCATTTCATCACCTTACTTACATTGGGTTTTAATTCATAAATCTGATTGCTTTCGTGACAATATTTGATGGCTTATATATAGTGGTTGCTTTGCTGCGCACCGTAACTTAATCTACCTGACAGATATTATTCTCACGGCCTCCACTACGAAAGATGAGTAGATCAGATGAGTAGTGACCTTTATCTTGCTTATATTGCCCATTTTGGCACAATTCTTCAATCGTTTTTTACTTTAACACGTCTCGTCTTATATTCAATCCCTTCATGGTGTAAACACACTAGAAGTTCCTTAGATTCAGGTGTGTGGCGGTTATCGCATCATACTGTAAGATTGTAATCATTTAGCTCAAAAATAATTGCTTCAAATTTCAGGTTTGTTTGTAGGTTGTATTCTATCTCTAATAGTGAAAGCCCATTTCGAGGGGTTTATTCCCACTCAAGGCCTCACAACAAGGAGAGGTATCCCCACCCTAAAAGTGGTTCTTCTCCACCTCCGTCATAGTATCATCTCTCTATTCTCATTGGTGCCCTTTTTTTGGCAATTCCTCCTCAATTTAGTATAAGTTTTCATAACCACTCATATGTACGTTTAGTTCATTCATGGCCTAGATAAGCCTTTTTATGCTTTCCTACGCCTCAAGCACTGTTGTATTTAACATTCTTGGCTCGTAGGCCTTAATGCTTGATTAGTCTCAGTGAGAGCCGGTGTTCGGTTCACTGTTGTATTCTTATCATCTGTAGGTTATCCACATAATTCTCTTGTTCTCTGAACTCTGTCAATGTTGGGTCACATCATTGGATGTACTATTGGTTTTCACAATAATTGTTGTATCTCGCTTCCGCTGTGGAAGTCGCTTAAGTAATCCGATGTTAATCAGTGTCTGTAACAATACCTTCGCTCTCATAGACTTGCGTCTTTTAGCAATTAAGAATTCGTTTTCAAGGACTTATGACGAGCCTATAATAACAATTAGATTGGTTTGGGGTGCACGAGGACTTAGAAGAGCCTCAGCTGGACCTCTTGACATCCAGTCCTAGGACTTATGACGAGCCTAGAATGCAATTGAAAGTACGAGGACTTAGGAGAGCCTCAACTAGACCTCTTGACATCTAGCTTCAGGACTTATGCCGAGCCTAAAATGCAATTGAAAGTACGAGGACTTAGGAGAGCCTCAACTAGACCTCTTGACATCTAGCTATAGGACTTATAACGAGCCTATAATACTTTGATCAAGTATCGTACTAGTAGCGTAATAGCTGCCTAGCAGGTGGGTGTGAAACGATCTTGCGCTAGTAGCGTAATAGCTGCCTAGTGAAGGAAAAACGGCAGGACCACACTAGTAGCGTAATAGCTGCCTAATGGGTTATGAAGTGAACGATCTTGCACTAGTAGCGTAATAGCTATCTAGTGGAGGAAAAGATGAGACCACACTAGTAGCGTAATAGCTGCCTAGTTGGTTATGAAACGAACGATCTCATACTAGTAGCGTAATAGCTGCCTAGTGAAGGAAAAACAGCGGGACCGTACTAGTAGCGTAATAGCTGCCTAGCGGGTTATGAAATGAACGATCTCGCATTAGTAGCGTAATAGCTGCCTAGTGGAGAAAAATATTGGGACCGTACTAGTAGCACAATAGCTGCCTAGCGGGTTATGAAGCGGACGATCTTGCACTAGTAGCGCAATAGCTGCCTAGTGAAGAAAAAGAAAAAAACGAGACCGCACTAGTAGCGCAATAGCTGCCTAGCAGGTTATGAAGCGGACAATCTTGCACTAGTATAGCGCAATAGCTGCCTAGTGAAGGAAAAAAAACAGGACCGCACTAGTAGCGCAATAGCTGCCTAGCGGGTTATGAAGCGGACAATCTTGCACTAGTAGCGCAATAGCTGCCTAGTGAAGAAAAAGAAAAAAACGAGACCGCACTAGTAGCGCAATAGCTGCCTAGCAGGTTATGAAGCGGACAATCTTGCACTAGTATAGCGCAATAGCTGCCTAGTGAAGGAAAAAAAACAGGACCGCACTAGTAGCGCAATAGCTGCCTAGCGGGTTATGAAACGGACGATCTTGCACTAGTAGCGCAATAGCTGCCTAGTGAATGAAGACGACGGGACCGCACTAGTAGCGTAATAGCTGCCTAATGGGTTATGAAGTGAACAATCTTGCACTAGTAGTGTAATAGCTGCCTAGTGGAGGAAAAAACGGGACCACACTAGTAGCGTAATAGCTGCCTAGAGGGTTATGAATCGAACGATCTCGTACTAGTAGCGTAATAGCTGCCTAGCGGGTTATGAAATGAACGATCTCACACTAGTAGCGTAATAGCTGCCTAGTGGAGGAAAAGATTGGGACCGTACTAGTAGCATAATAGCTGCCTAGCGGGTTATGAAGCGGACGATCTTGCACTAGTAGCGCAATAGCTTCCTAGTGAAGAAAAAGAAAAAAACGAGACCGCACTAGTATCTCAATAGATGCCTAGCGGGTTATGAAGCAGACAATCTTGCACTAGTAGCGCAATAGCTGCCTAGTGAAGGAAAAAAGGCAGGACCGCACTAGTAGCGCAATAGCTGCCTAGTGAAGGAAGAAAGGCGGGACCGCACTAGTAGCGCAATACCTTCCTAGTGGGTTATGAAGCGGACGACCTTGCACTAGTAGCGCAATAGCTTCCTAGTGAAGGAAAAAGGGCGACCGCACTAGTAGCGCGATAGCTGTCTAGCGGGTTATGAAGCGGACGATCTTGCACTAGTAGCGCAATAGCTGCCTAGTGAAGGAAAAAAGAAAAAAACGAGACCGCACTAGTAGCACAATAACTGCCTAGCAGGTTATGAAGCGGACGATCTTGCACTAGTAGTGCAATAGATGCCTAGTGAAGAAAAAAAGGCAGGATCACACTAGTAGCGCAATAGCTGCCTAGCGGGTTATGAAACAGACGATCTTGCACTAGTAGCGCAATAGCTGCCTAGTGAAGGAAGAAAGGCGGGACCACTCTAGTAGTGCAATAGCTGCCTAGTGGGTTATGAAGCGGACGATCTTGCACAAGTGCAATAGCTGCCTAGTGAAGGAAAAAGGGCGGGACCGCACTAGTAGCGCAATAGCTGCCTAGCGGGTTGTGAAGTGGACGATCTTGCACTAGTAGCGCAATAGCTGCCTAGTGAAGGAAAAAAGGCGGGACACACTAGTAGCGCAATAGCTGCCTAGCGGGTTATGAAGATGTATTTGATAGGGAACAAGTTTGTGGGTATAGGCAAATGATATGCGATGTGGGGTGTTTAAAACAAATGCACTAGTTAAACTGAGACTCCCTGTTTGTGGATAAAGTTTCTTTTTGTGCGAGTTGATGGCTCCAGAGTTGTTTCAAACTTTGAGATGACTTTTGTGTGGCTTTATTATTGTATTCAGGATCTGAGATGACTCTTGCATGTATGGATGGCTCCCGATTACGTCGATGGCTCCGGCATGCACTGACGGCTCCGGCATGCACTGATGGCTCCGGTGTGGCTAATGGTCCCGGGGTGGTTGGTGGGTTTGATATGACTTGTGATTTTTGTGGCAATTGGTGGGTTTTGATTTACATTTGAGATTTTCAAGGTGGTTTGATGGCCCCAACGATGGATTTATTATGGTTTTGATGAGGTTTGATGTGATTGATGGATTTTCTTGTGGTCAAATAGCCTTGGTGATGGATTTATTGTGGGTAAACGTGTTATCATATGCGAATAGTCAAACATGGTTGGATGCTTTTGGTGTAGTTCTGATCATGGCTTTGGGATGGCTCCGACATGATTCCGGGATGCTCTGTTTGATGATCTCGAGAAGCAAAAGGGGTTATCGCCTTTGAGGTGGTCGCACCCTGGACGGGCTGCCTACCTACTCAATTCCAATATCGTTCTCAAACTGTTGGGATGGCTCCCGTGTAGCTCTAGAGATGGTCTCAACGTTTGAGGATGGCTCTTGCATGGCTCCAACTTGGTTCTAGATATGGCCGTGAGATGGCTCCAGCTTTGGCTTTTTTTATCGGAAGTTACGCTTTGATAGCGGCAACTGAAGTCGACTTTCAACGAGACTAGGTAGAATTCTTACCAGTCGGATGTTGAAGATGAAATGATTATGGTGCATGCAAATTTAAATGCTAGACACGATGCAAAATGCACATGCAAGTTTTGGAGGGAAGGTACGGTTCTATCTCTATTAATATGAGGTTTACGAATATAAGACATCTTCAGTTTGATCTTGAGTGATTGATGAACTGGAATGTGTGAATCATTTTACTCTCTTGGAGGGATGTGGGTCAATCTCTCGTGAAAATGGTTGTGTGTGCTAATGTCGTAATGATACTCATGATGCTCAGAGCAGTATTTTCCTAAGAATTTCTTTTCGAGGTTATGAACTTTCCGTTCCTCACAAATTCCTCACCTGCAATGGGGTAGGCTGATTATGATTTAGTTAATCAAGTAACATATTCAAATTATCCACCATATTTCCCCCTTTTGCGAAATCAAAAAATGGTACTAAAAAGTATATCTCACGAAGTGTAAAATAGCATGCAAGATCATGAAAATGGCATTTTATACAAATTCCTGAGTAGGAACACAGAACATAAGGATATGCTGTTCATAGAAAAGGCAATGAAGGTGTGGCAGGGTCAGGATAAGGCTGACTAGAAAGCTGACTATCAAAATTAAAGGCAACAAGACAAAAGGACAAGAGATCAACACATACTTCAAGAATACCATATGGCCAAGCGTGTGAAAATATAGGTTAGGTATTCATGAATAGCTTCTGCAAATTTCTTCATCAGCTTAAGTAGATAGGCCAGAAGCTTTGAGGGTTGTGAAGGCACCGCTGAAGCCTTTAGTGGTTGTTTGACAATACACTGATCATCGTTCAGTTTAAGACCCATCTTGGAGAGAGTTGGGGATCCAATCATGATTATGATCCAGAGGCGTAGACATGAACAATTATTTCTGGAATCTTGTGCAACATATGGTACATCATAAGTGGGTAAGACTGATACGAATCTCCGTTTGTAGGGTGTTGCATAATTCCTTTATTTCTTCCCACTAAACCTTAGTTCTAGTCTTGTGCTGAAGCAAATCTAGCATCTGATGTTGGATGATGCTTGTACAACCAGAAGCGAATCACCCTTTTTTTCATGTTATTATTCGAGAATCCTTTATGGGATAGGAAGAAAAGACTAGCAAAAAAACCAGTATGAAAGCCATATTGGTGAGGTAAAAATGTGTGCAGCAAAGAAACTGGAAAAATGGGACGGGAAACTTGTAGAGAAAATGGTAAGTGTAAAGTGACCAGTGAAAGTGGGTTCTATGCTGAGGGAGCAGTAGCTCAGGTAGAGAAAACCGGAAATTTAAGTGGTGGTAATAAATAGATAGTGCCACTAGATGTTCAATGTTCCAACTTAGAATTTGATCCAGATCAGCCAAATTAATAGTCAAGAAATGCCACAGAAATAAAAGTAATCCTCACTTTATTATGGAGTTAAATAAAATAATAAAATATACGTCACGCTCCACTCACTCTAAAGTACCAAGTTTGATGCACACAATAGAAGTCAATACGATAAATAAAAAGAATGCACCTTTGTAAACATTGAATATCCCAGTGCAAGACTAAAGGAAGGTAACGTTTTGCGTGGAAGAGCTTTGGTGAAAGTGTTTGCCAATTGTTGATCAGTGGCACAATGAGGGAGATCCACAATATTCTCGCCAACTTGATTTTGAGAAAAGTGATGACGAATCTAATATGTATAATCATGGAATGTAGAACTGAATCCTTCGTCGGTGAAATGATGAAGAGAATATCATAGTATATTGGCACAGGAGACTAAGGAACACCATAGTCAGCCAATTGATATTGTAGGTAGAGGTTGTGGGCACATAAGTAGTAGCAACGATATATACAGCTTCAATGATGGAGAGTGCAATATGTGAATGCCTCTTAGAAAAAAAACCAAGACACCGGGCTTAAGCCGACCAATTTGGGGCACAACCAGCATTTTTTATCAGTCTCGATCTGTGAAGGCCCTTAGGAAGAGGGCAGATCCTATATGAAAAACCAACCAAAGTTAGTAGAGTATGATTTCCATTCATATGACGAGAGCATCCAAAGTTCGTCAGCCACCAATTTGGAAAGTCTTTATTATCCTGAGAATATAAAATAGTTAGTGCCGCTTAGGGACCCATTGTTGTCTGGGATGTCTAAGATTGATATAAAGTTGAGCATATTTTACAGTATTAGACTGACCAAGTCAAGCATTCTTGCGTTGAAGCTTATGACATGAACAAATATGGTGACTATGTATATGATAGTAATTGCACTCTACCCTTACATTTGAAGCAACATTCATAGTAGTAGTATATGAAGTTCATGGATTAGTGACACTAGGATATCTTTTAGGATCAGTCCTAGTCTGTGAATTTTGTTTCTGAGGTAAAACATTAGACGTTGATGAAGTAGTGCCATAAAACCCTAGACCAGCATGCCCTTGATTAGGTCGACCTACCATTTCATTAAGTTTAGCTTTTCCTTTACACCAAGAGGGATTTTTCAAAGTCATAATGTCTAATTTTCTACTAAGTGCATCACACTATCTTTGTAGATCAGCATTACTCTGACGTATCCACTCATTATCAGCTCTGAGAGACTGAATTTCTTTTTTCTGCCCACTTAGGAATAGAACTCAGTTTCGTACTGACAGGTGCAGTAAATGTAGATTGAAAAACCTTAGCTGAGTTCAAGACTAGCTGAGATGCCAACTCCTTATTTTGTTCTTTCAAAAAAACCATTTATTCTTTCAGTTTATTAATCACAACAAGAGACTCAGTGGTACGGTCCTGTTTCACTTCCAAATCCCTAATTTTTGAAAGAGCATCTTTCAACATATCAAACACATGAGGCTTAGTAGAACTATCATGAAAATCATTCAAGCTTTGAGACTTACCTGATCTCTTATGAGGGATTGAAGTACCTTATCTCCAGCCATCAAACACATAGTCTCATCATATTTGGCAACGTCAGTATGAGACTGATGGATTGCAGTCATGCAAAAATGTGCTTCAATGCTTTCTATGCCATCTGATTCAGCATCATCCTCACCCCACACGGCGGCTGCCATGCGTGCCTCACATTCTTGATGTTGTGAAGGTTTCGATGGTAAAGGACAATCCATTATCAAATGTCCAGTTTTGTAACATCAGAAACATTCATGCTTGCTGGTATTATACTCACGTTTAGAATTTCCACCATGGTAACCTCCATGTTTTCGACTAAGAATGCGCTTCAGTCCTTGTGCCAGCATAGTCATCTCATTCTCCATGTCATCATCATAGCCCCAGTATGGTGTCTCAATGGGAATCTTTGCTTTTAGTGCAAGATCCTTGTGCACCACTATATTTTGTTCCTCCATCTTGCTTTCATGAACCATCAAATCTGAACACAATTCTTCAAACGACATAGATGATAATTCTTTCATTTTCTCAAGAAGTGATGTATAGTTAAGCCAATCCTTGGTTAGTGAATCAAGAAATCTTTCATTAATAATCTCATTAGAAAGAGTTACCCCAACCGTTTTTGAAATACCCCAAACTTAGATATGGTGTTTAAGTGATAAACTAAGTTATAAGGAGGATAAATAATGCCTTAGAAATATTAAGAAACATTTCTAACCAAAGAAAACATAAGGAAACACCAAAAGAGCAGTTTAAGCAAAAACGTGCTCTAAGCTTGGAGAGACTTGGGTGAGTACCCAAATATTGTTGTAAGACCTTAGTAATATCCTAATGGTCATTTTAAATTAGTTAACAAAGAAAACCAAGCTTGAAAACAAGTTAAAACACAAAATGTGCTTTAAGGAGTCTTAGAGCACATTTTTGAAAAATTGTCTTGTAAATGGGTTTTGAGTGGCTAAATGTCCATCATTACTCTTTAATTAACATGTGTACTAATTAGTATCACATTAGGAAGTCTAAATCAATGGGAAATCAAAAATTTCACAAATATGTGCCTTGTTTTATGAATAGTAATTAAATTAAGCTAGTTATAACATAAGTCAATATAAGTAAGCTAATTGGTCAACAAAGACTAAGTTACCCCTTGATACTTAATGGGGGCCGGTTTCTAAGGGGATGACTCACCATGTGAGTAAGCTAGATTATTAGTAAATAAGATAGAAATGTACTAGTCACTATTTGCTTTTGTAAAGCAACATAAATATCTCACCTTTAATCACCTCTCTCCTCACCTCTTCATTCTCTCTGTTCCCACGGTTTTGAGCTGCCTCTCTTCTTCTCCATTGACGTGAAGAACAACCCCATGCTAGCTCCACCTTCCTTTGTACACTACTTACTCATTTTAGCTCCAAAACCAAAACAAATTACATATTCTTCTTAGTTAGCTCAAGCTCTCTCTTTCTATCTTTTCAAAACTTCAAGAGCTTTGATTTGGTGCCAAGCCAAACCACCATTAGAGGAGGAAACTCAAGTTTGGAGACTCCATTGGCTTCTCCATTCTCTTAAGGTAAAGAAAGTGTAAGAAAATCTAGGTTTCCATCACTTTTTCTTCATGACCGAAAATACATGCTCATGAGGCTTCATTTTAATGCCTTGTTCTAGCTTGTTTTCTACTCTTCAAAGGATAAAGGAGGTCCTTCTTGCTTCATATCCAAGCTTGTCTTGAGAAACCAAGGTAAAACAATCACCTTAATACCTTAAAGAACATTTTAACCTAGGTTTGTTCCTTAGGGTTAATGTATTATCTAGTACTCATTGGAGTCATTGGATATTGGTTAGAACATTGGCAAGGAGAGTTTAAGTGGTGACCGAGATTGAGCAAGGAAAAACCTAAGGAGGAAAGTTTGTGAGCTTGTGAAAGAATAAGGTAAATTACTTACCTTAAGGTGTTTTATTGTTTAAGGGAATGTGATTTGGATATGTGATGAGTTTAGTGTAGATATACATTGGGAAAATGGGTTATAAAACTAGGAGAAAGAACAATGACTATACTTGTGAACTTGTGATTAAGGAGCCAATGAGAAAAGAGATAGTCAAACAATGTTGAGATGAATTACAAGAAGCATTTTATTTCAATGGGAGCCTTGTTGTGTGTATTCGCAGGTTAAAGGCAAATATATGTGGAAATTCAGTGGTTAAGATTATTGTCATTTAAGGGCCTAAGTGCCAAGCATTTAAGTTTATACACTATGTAATGATGTGGTGTAGTTTTAGTGTAAATTGTGTGTTAAGGTGTTGTGATGAGAATTTAAGTGATCTTGGTTGTTTGATGGTGAAAAACCAAGTGTTTGGATGTAACTATATACTAGAGAACCCATGGCAAAATTTAGAGGAGAACCTAAGTGTTTGAGATGTTTTAAGGAGATTTCATGACTAAGGAAGTACTAGGAAGTTCTAGAGGTTGTCTTGATGAAAAAGGGTGGGATTAAGGTGTTTAAATGGTTTATAATGACTTAGGCATCACTATGAAGGATTTAGGAATCAAAAGAATGTACTTGAGTATTTAGGACTTAGGCAAATGTTGGTAAACAACTAGGAAGGAAATAATGTGTAGATGGATGGAAGCATAAGCTTGTGAAGGAACTTTAAGTAAATGCATAAAAGAGTTTTAGATGGAGAAAGATGCTTGGGAGATGATGTTATAGTGGTGAGGAAGCATTTGGCATAGTGGTTACATTAGGTATGAACCACCACATAGAAACCTAGTGAAAAACATTACAAGTGTTGGCATGATTACAAGGGAAAATGCATAATGGCTAAGGTGGACGTTGGTAAGTGATTTAAAGGGTTTAGTGGTTGGCTTAAGGTGTATTTGAGGTGCCCAAATGAGGTTAGAACATACTAGGATATATGAGGAGAAGTTTGGAGTTAAATGAGAATTTAGAAACAAGGTTCTGGAGCTGACCGACCTTAGGGACCGGACCTGCAAGGTCGGTCGAGCTCAGTTTACACTGCCGGAGAAAGTTTCTGGAACCGACCGAACTTGGGGACCGGACTTACAAGTTCGGTCGGGCTTGTATTTTGTGTACGAATTAAGTCTCTGGAATGGACCGACTGTAACACCCCATCCAACATTAACACACTTACAATAAACTGCAGCGGAAAGTATACTACTTCACATAACTTAACTCGTTGGTGTTACACGCCGTTAACCACCCACGTGGCTAACAAGGCTATTACATTTACATTGTACCGGTCTGATGGACTAGATTCCCGAGCAATAGTACATTACTATACCTTTTCACTAACACACCAACATACAACCTTTCAACTATACCGAGTATTCCAACTGATGCCGATAACAATCTCGGTCTTACTACACTGTACATGTACAACTAAATGATTACCCATGTACGACGACTACCCCGTCCTACTCTCGAACGGCTTCCCTGCTCTTTGTACCTGAAATAGGAAAATAAGAGAAAGGGTGGCCCCCAGGGCTCACCCTTTGCTGGTATGGTAATCCCGCAGCCCCATCACCGGGCCAACGCACAACTAATTGTCGTCTTAGCATGCGGTTGATATATTTAAATCGTCACGCAACTGTACACACCAACACACAACATTTCGCCTCAATGGCTCAACAAACGGATATACATCCTTACTTTATAGTCACTCATGGTATTCATGATCCCTAGAGTGTTTTCTCCTCTAATGGAGCTACTTTCTTAATAGACGACCTACCCGTTCGGGTTATCCTTAACGCCTCTTATCACAAACTGGATTCATATCCATGATCCACACACTCCATATTTTATAACATATAATATTCCTCGCATAACAAACATAACAACACCCTTCACGTTTCCACGTGCACATGATAACATCGCAAGGAATTGCTTTTGCAACAATCACATAACATAACGGGAACGGTCCTCTTAGGAACTGACCCAAACATTAATATTCACTGGTGAGCCTAGAGAATGGTGTCACCCTCATGGTAAGCTCGTTATACAATAACAACAACACTCATTACCGTCCTAATAGTCGGACGAGTAACTTAAGTTAAGATGGTTCGGGTTTGGAGGCCCGAACACACCACACAAACATGTTCCCCCTAAACCGATCATAAGTCAGAATACTAAGCTTGGATAAGCTAATGGGAGATCATAACCCTGAGGAACAACCATAACAAAGAGAAGGGTAAGGCTAAGAAGGATCCCTCTCCCAAAACAACGCGCCGGCCCAAACCGGATTCCTCACCACTGTAGTACATACTTACTTTAGATATTAGTTAGAACCCCACTATGGAGTCTATCATAACTCACACCATGCAATATTACAACTGGGTTAAACACACAAGGGAGATCCCTACATTCACATACAATATCACACAATTAACACACGCATAGCCGTGGTTAGTACGTCCCATGGTACGGGTCGTTTACTCTCGAATACCGAACTCTCATGTGATCCTAGACTCAGTTAACTAAGGTTAACACTTCCGAGGTTAATGGTATCGGAGTTGTACACGCCACATAAATGAATTACTGTAAACTCATTACATGTTTAATCTTACAACGTGGCAAACATACAGAAAAACATATTGGCATACAAGCCGGTGTAATCCGGTAGGACACAGGTTGCAAGAAAACCCTACCGGTCACCGGAGTCCACTTTATCATGTCCACTTATGTTCCTCGAGCAATTCTCGAACAACTGATAATATTACAATTACTTTCATTAACATTGGAGTAACATGCTTGTTTAACGTCTAATGCGTCCTTAGTTACCCCGTCATCCCGTTATATTTAATTTTACACTTGTGATCTTAAGTTCACAACTCTCACATCAAACCTAACATTTGTTTACACACTTTAAGACCTTTACATGTCACCAAACAAGGCCTAAACATCATCTAAAACCATTACCATTCAATCCCCCATCATTAGGAGCCTTAAACAATTTTTTTTTTTCATCTCTGGTCTGGACCGCCCCTCTGGGGCGGTCCCAGGGGCGGTCCACAACAGATGCTACACGTTGTTTTTTTTTTCACTTCTCTGCACTGGACCTCCCCACAGGGGCGGTCCGTAGGGGCGGTCCACTGCAGAACCAATTTTCTAATGTGCTTTTCTCCTCTTTCTGAACTCCAAATTCATCCCAATTTTTTCCTATGCTTTACACATGTTCTACCACATGTTTTAACATCTTTTGGGCACACTTAAACCCTCTCGAAACATCCCAAAAATTCCTTAAACTTTTACTCAACTTTTACTCAGTCCTTAACACTTAGAACATTTTTTTTCTTACACTTGTAACTTATATTCTTGCCTAAAACTTCACCTAACCAAAGTACTCCCTCACTACCTTATAACCACCCTTTTAAAACATCATTTGCACTACACTCATCCCCTTTACACGCACTCCTCAAGTCTTTCCCACAAGTTCATAATTAAACCTTCACAAGGCGTTACACTTTCATTGTTCACCAAACTTTGCACAAGACTTTACGACACCTCCACCATCACCTTGGTGTATCAAGAAATCATCCATTAGTTCCCTAAATCTCCAAGACTATGCCTAAGGCATCTTAACACCTAAGAACACCTTAATTCACTTTCTTTCACCATCTTAACACTTAAAAATTCCTAGTACCTTCTAGGTCATAAAATCTCATTACAACACATAAACTCTTTTGTTTATCAACTAAATTTTGCCATAGCTTCTCTTGTATCACCTTACACCAAACACATTGTTTTTCACCTTTAGACAATCAAGAACATTCAATCTCTTAATACACACTCTTATACACAAACATATGGTTTTTCATCCTTTAACCATCAAACACATTCACCTTCACAAGAGATGTTCTTTACACACAACTAAACCTTTAAACTACACTACATCACAATATAGTGCATAAACTTAAATTGCTTGACACTTAGGCCCTTAAATAACATGGCTCTTAGGCCCTTAAATTGCATAAACCTTAAACACTGAATTTCCACATAAATAATGCCTTTGACCTGCAATTACATACAACAATGCTCCCATGTCCTTTTAGTCCACCTTGTGGATAGTTTTCTATCTCATTTCCCATTGGCTCTTTAGGTTAATTATTAAGCAAATATAGCTCAATTTCCTAGTACATAAAACTACATTAAGAGAGGTCATTTACCTCTTTGTTTTCCAAGCTTTCCCACATGTTTTCTCTTGTTCTTTCTTGGTTGGAAAATCGGCAAGGAGCTTTTATCACTTGTCAATCTTCTAACCAATACACATATAAGGGTAATGAGCATTAAGTTTAATACTTAAACTCATAATTAAACCCTAGGTTACATAAGTGTCCTTAAAACACTAATGTTTACCTTTGGAATTTGAAAGGGAACTTGAATAAGTAGCAAGATAGGACTCCTCCTAGTCCTTTGAAGATTGAATTAAGATAAGAATAGAGCAAGACAAGGCACCATTAAGGGGTGAATTTTCGGCTATACACAAAAATGAAGGAAACTTGGATTTTCTTTGATTTTCCTTACCTTGAATGAGAGAAGAAGCAAAAGAGCTCTTCAAACAGAACTTTCCCCCTTCAATGGAGTTTCTTCATGGCATCAAACCTGAGCTTTTGAAATTTTGAAAAGAGAGGATGAAAGGCCTTGACTCAACTAAGACAAATATGTGCTTAGTTTTTGATTTGGAGCAATATTGAACATTTGGTGAGCAATTGAAGTTGGAGAAGAGATGTGCTGTTGCAAGAACGAGATTGGTTGGGAGAATGGAGGAAGAACACGGTGGGAACAAGAGAAATGAAGAAAGGAGGTGAGAGGTATGCTTTGTTAAGATATTTTGACTTATAAATAAATAGTAACTTTACTTTATTTCTTTTTCTTTTCTTTAGTTGGCTGGCTTGGTATGGTGACTCACACTCTAAAACCGTGCCCCCTTCATTCTAAAAGATATTTATGGTCTTTGTTGACCATTTAACTAATCAAAGTTGACTTAAGTCAAAACTAGCACTATTTGAGCACTATTCACAAATTAAGGCACATAATGTGAAATTTTTGATTTCCCATTGATTTAGACTTCCTAATGTGATACTAAGTAGTACACATGTTGATTAAAGAGTAATGATGGACATTTAGCCACTCAAAACTCATTTACAAGACAATTTTTCAGAAATGTGCTTTAAGGCTCCTTAAAGCACATTTTGTGTTTTAGCTTGTTTTCAAGCTTGGTTTTCTTTAGTAATTGATTTAATATGTTCATTAACATATAAACAAGGTCTTGGTAAGCTTATTAGGTCTTAACCAAACTTATCCCAAGCTTAGAGCACATTTTTGCCCATATTGACTTTAAGGTATATTCTTGTGTTTTGTTTGGTTTCATTGTCTACCAAAGTTTCCTAAGGACTTAATTAGCCTTATTAAATCATACTTGAATATTATTAAGTCTTGGTAGGCTCTTTGGGTCCTAAACAAGTTCACTCCAAGCTTAGAGCATGTTTTTGCTCAAGCTGTGTCTTAGTGCCTTATTGCACTCTACTATGGTTTAAATTGTTCACTGATGTTTCTAAGGCACTTTTTAGCCTTTACATACCATATTTTAAATGTTTAACAACATATCAAGGTTTGGGGTATTTCACCGACCTTGGGGACCGGACTTGCAAGGTCGGTCATGCCTAGAATTTTGTACGGGAATAAGTCTCTGGAATCGAACGAACTTGGGACTGGACTTGGCAAGTTCGGTCGAGCTCAAATTTCCCACGGGGAAAACTCTCGAGAATGGACCGACCTTGGAGACCGGACTTGCAAGGTCGGTCGGGGTAGAATTTTCAAACGGTAATATGTTCTGGAATGGACCGACCTTGGGTAAGGTCGGTCGGTAAGTTCGGTCGAGCCTAAAAAAAAAGAGAAATTTGAAATTCTAAGGATGATGATTGGTATTAGGGTAAGCCATTGGTAGGGCAATGATGATTAGAAACCAAAGAACCCAAGGGGATTAAGTTAAGTTAAGTATAAGTTCATAAGTTTAAGGTTAAGTTGCAAGGTTAAGTTATAAGACTTAAGAAGTGCTAATTGGGGACCACTAAGGGTTAAATAAGTTAAGCAATGTATAGATACTTAATCATCTAAGTTGGATGGATATTTTAGGACTTGAAAGTTGGAAACCGGAGGAGTATTAAACAACCGGGACGATCGACGGTGAACGGTACAATCTTTCTTGTGACCTGCTTGCTAACGAGGTGTCCCTCGGCTTGTGTGCTACCTGTTTACTTGCTATGACTAAGACAAGATAAAGCATGCAACCGGTTATATTTGTTCTCGTTGTGTATGTGTTTTCTTTACACTAACCCACGAGACTTGAGATTGTTACTAACCAAGTTTAGCACTTACTGAGTTAAGAATAAGAGTTAAGTATTGGTGATTGTTGGTTAATACCCGTTAAGGTTTAACTAACACATGGTGTTTAAGATTTCTACTAACTGGAACTTGAGTGAGGAAACCCGGGACTGACTCCGGTCATGCATGCTAAGGAAAGGGGGATGGTATCTAAATCAGATCCGCCCTCCGCTTAAGGACTTGTCTTCGGACTTGTAGCCTAGGGCCGGTTGCCGGCTCAGCTACGCTGGACTCCCGTCCAGGGTAGGTGGCATTAAGATGGTGCGGTAGGATCACCTAAATCCTAGGTTTGAGATTAAGCTACAACCATTCCCTTCCAGGAAAGGTTTGTATACTGAGAATAAGATAAGGTTAAGACTGAGGAAAGATAAGGAACTGAGGTTAAGAAAAATAAGGACTAAGGATCGAGGGGGTTACTAACCCGCTTGATAAGGGAACGCTTGTGTCGTTCATTGTGTGTGAGCTATATATGTTCATCTGTGGATTGTTGTTTATTGCACCTCATATCATGCTTGTGTACTTAATCAATTTCCATGCTATCGACAATTAGTCGTCGTAGCCCCGTTAGCTTGGGGCCATGAGAGGGAGTACCAGCATTCGTGCTGACCCCCTTTGGGGGTTGTTTTTACACTTGCAGGTAAGAGGCCCATGAAGACGCACCACGAGAGTAGGAGCGGTTAGACTTAGGATGGGTTGTTATTTTGAGTACGGGTTGCGCTTGTGCTCCCGTCTGTTTATATTGAAACTGATGTAAGGTTGTAATTATGACTTAGTACTTATACTCGGTTGGTTGGTGGTATTTTGGTTGGTGGTGATTGGTCGGTTGTTCATTTTGGATAAGTGTTGTAATATTATAAGGCGGTATGTTCTAACGATCAGACCGTGGCAAGGTCCAGGTGTTTGTTATTTCCGCTGCGACGAATTCGATTAAGCGTTTAAGTTTAGCGATAACCACGATTGGCTTTGGATGGGTGTTACAGTTTTGAGTTCCATAAGCACTTCATTGAGCCTTTCCACCGTCAGTGCTAGACTCGTGCCCTCTGACATTTTAAAGTTGTTAAAATCTCGTTGAAACTGTTTCTTCTTGGCTTTGCGGATTGATTTGTTCCTTGATAAGCAATCTTCAGGAAGTCTCATACTCCTTTTGCCGTTCTTATACCCAAGACCCTTCCTTGATCTTCGTCGGACAAGGAGGAGACAAGAATGCAAAGAGCTTGTTTATTTTTGCTTAAAATATTTTCATCCGCTTCTGTCCATTGATCCTCAGGTTTGTTCTGTCTCACACCTTTAACAACGACAGTAGGTTTGTAATCACCTTGCATCACCACTTTCCAAACCTTGTAATCCACGGACATCAACTGAGCATCCATCTGTTCGTACCACTTGGAATAATTGAAATTCGTCAACCTTGGTGTTTTTACATAATACAAACTCATTTTTCATGATCTACCCAGAAGTGTTAACCTCTATATTGGATAAACCTGCTCTGATACCACTTGTAAGTTCGTAATGTGTAAAATCAGAAGTCTCAGTACGAGACTGACAAAGAGCAGAAACGAGGAACAAGATAGAAAGTGTTTAGAAGAAAAACTCTGTTACCAATCTTATTATTGATAACTTGAAAACTCCTCACCTGATCTGTTCAACACTTTGAACAATCACTCTCACGTCTAATTCTAGACAAAACGTTGATTACTATCAACAACTCTCTTCTCTCTCAAAGACTATCTTTTTACGGTAGAAGCTCTACCTTGTCTGATGTTTTTGCTATACATTTATATTAATGATAACAACCTCCTAAATATCTACAAAAAATCTTTATCTAAAACTAATATAAATACAAAATACAAGATCCTAAAATATCTCTAAACTATTTCCTAGTATAATGTTGTCGCCTCTGATTTTACTCCTTCTGATTATTGAGTAAATATTATGTTAAGATCTTCTACCCAAAGCTGACTGTATAGGTTGTTGAGATAATATAGGCAAGCCTTGCTCTGGTAATTTTGCCACATCAAAAACCTTCAATAAATACATTTACAGTTTTCTTGTCGTTTATTTTGGCGGTGATAGGGTGTTTGTCTAGACTCTATGCAATCTAGGTTTATGTGTCTCTTGGTTGAGGTGAAAAATCTCTATTTATGCCCTCTTTCATCTTGTTAAGTGCGTTTTAATTACTCCGGGGCTGCATGCATTTTAAGGCATGCATGTGAATTATGATGTCTCCCTCTATAGACCACTGAAAATTTTCCTCCAAGATTCTTGCATGCATTCTCCTTTTGGTGTGAGGTGTTGTCACGCTTGGGTGTGGTGGCTTATTTTGCATCTTATTGGTGGATTATTTTGTTGCTGGTCTTTTCATGTCTTTTGGCAACTTTCGCTTTGCTCTCCTTCTTTTCCCGGTCTCATGCGTTTTTCATGGACTTTTGTTGCTTTCTCGATCAACTCCTTCCACTCCATTTCTTGGTTTTTCAAGTTTTGCGTGCTGGTTGTCCTTTGCTGTCTTCTCTCTAGGTGTTGCATGGCGGATAAGGCAAAGCGCTCGAGGAATCCATAATGCAGTGCCAAGTGATGACCATAACTTCCTAGGAGAAGGTGGTTATGGAGGTAAACGATATTGCTAATCTTTCTTCGACTGTTCCGTTTTCTTGCTGTTTGTTGGGTAAGCCTTACTCTGGTGGTTCTGTTGATGCCCAAGTCTTGGAACGCACTTCAGCTCGTGTGGCAGTTGGAGGGGAAGCTGCATGTTAGGGCAGTAGGGGAAGGTTTGTTTCTTTTCAAAATTGGCGATGAGGAAAGATTGAATGCAATATCCGTTGGGGGCCTTGGATGGTGGATGGGTCCTTACTAGTGCTTGAGCATGTGGATCAGACCAAGGATCCTAGTGAACACTCCTTTTGTGGGTTCCTATATGGGTTTGAGTTCACGAGGTGCCTGTTATTCTTGGATGGCGATTTTGCGTAGCGGGTTGCTAACAAAATAGTGTGTTCATGGATTACTTGAAGAAAGCAGACATTTTGGAGGGAATTTTTTACGGGTTAAGGTTAAGATTGATATCTCTAAGCCGTTGCTTCGTTGTGTTCGTATCAATTTAGATGGGCAGTGCACAATCCTTCACCTTACTTACGAAAGACTACCCATCATTTGTTTCTTCTGCGGTCGATTTATCTATGGATCGAGAGATTGTCCTTTCAAGACAGAGGCTTTGGAATTGGACCCTCCTTACGGCCCTTGGTTGAGGGCAGGCAGACCGGGATTTAATCATCAAAATGTTGATGGATCGTCTGTCTTGCCAACTTTTATGGCACCAAAACCCTCAAGCCATGTAGATGGAGGGAGTATGGGTTCGAGCAAGGAGATGCATGCATCAGTGCATGTTCCATTTTCTGGTGGTGAGTCTTTGGGTGGAGTTGACCCCCAAGTTTTAAAGGATGATGTTGTACTGCTGCAAAGGGATCAATCCTGTCCAGATAGTGAGGGCAGGAAACGAAAGCCGGGGGTGGTAGATTTTTGATGCTTCTCTTGAGGAGTACTTTTTGGAACGTCAAACTATGGAGCCATGTGCGAAGAGGAACATGTGTGATTCGGGTGTTTTCTCTAATAAGGCGGCCCAGGGGGAGTCCCCGGGTTGCCAGAAATAATGTCTATTTTGGTAGTGAACTACCGAGGGCTTAGCGATTCTTGTGCAGTTTGTTGGATCCTGGACGTGGTTCGGGATGAATCGATGGATGTTTTGTTTTTGTCTGAGATGAAACTCTCAGCCATAGAGTTGCGTCCTTTTGGTGTAAGATTTCGGGGTTATAATTGGTTGGCTGGTGGTAGCGTTGGTCAGAGTGCTAGAGTTTTTTTTGGCACGGAAGGAGGATTTGATGGTCAAGATCCTCTCTTACTCTTCTCAGCATATTGATGGTATGGTGGAAGACTGGTGGGCAATACTTGGCGTCTGATGGGTGTGTACGGGTGGTCGGCTGTGCATGAGAAGTGGAAGACTTGGCATTTGCTTCGACATCTAAGGGTTGTGGTCTGGGCCGTGGCTTCTTTGTAGGGATTGGAGCGAGGTTCTCTTCTCCTGAGCATCGAGGTTACCCACGTTTGAGGCAAGGTATGGCTGCCTTCCATTGTCTACGTGATTGTGAATTGTAATGATCTTGGATATGTTGGTAATGTTTTTACTTATAACAATAAGAGAAGGGGTCTGTCTAACGTTAAGAGTCATCTTGGATCGTTTCATAAGTAATAATGCATGGGCTGATCTTTTCCGCACGCTATTAATAGTCATCTTGCATGGGGACAATCGGGTCATCGTGTTTTGAAATTGTGTTTTACATTCGGCTATTAGAAGGGGTCTGAAACCCTTCATTTGAAGATTGTTGGGTTAATGATGATGGATGTAAGCATATTGTTTCTGTATTTGGTCTTCTTCGTCTAATGTTCATGGGTATGTGCGTAAGTCTGCTCTCTGTGGTCAAGCTTTGCAAACTTGGGGTGCTCGTAAGGTTCGTGAGGAGGATTGTGAGATTAATCATATTAAACCAGAGCTCTCTTACTTTGCTAATGTTGATCCTTCAAATGCTAATTTGCAGCAATGGGCTGAATTGTCTAAACAGTTAGATTTATTGCTACATATAAGGGAGGTTAGATGGCACCAACGAGCTAGGCAGCGGTGCATTTCTGCTGGGGATAGAAACACTAAATATTTCTTCAGTTGTTTTAAGGCTCGGGCTAAAAGGAATGCGATTTTCTCATTGACTAATTCGGATGGCTCTAAGGTTATGGACTGGTGTGGGATTGAGTCTGCGGCTCATGGGTTTTTTCAGAATCTTTTTGTGTCTTCTAATGCTTGCCCTAACCCATCTTCTTGCTTGTGTGGAAGGTCGAGTTCTTGATCATGCTAATGTTTCTCTTGCTTAACCCTATACAGAAGAGGAAGTTCTTACGGCCCTGCATAGCATGCATCCTTCTAAGGCGTCAGGGCTTGACGGCAATAACGGTACTTTTCTACTCTCTTTCTGGCATTTTGTTAAGGATGACTTTATGAATACTGTGTTTGATTTTGGTGTGATGCTGAATAATATAAATCATACTTTTATTGTGCTCATCCCTAAAAAGAAAGGAGCTTAATTGTTCCATGTTAGATTATCACCCTATTTCCCTTTAACCCTATTTACCGGGTGATTACATAAGTTCTTGTGAATAGAGTCAAAGATGTTATGCATTATGTTATCTCACCAGAGCAGGCAACGTTTGTTAAAGGTCATCTTATTACTGATAATATTATTGTGGCTAATGAGATCATGCATATGATGAGGAGTTCTAGAGCAACTATGCGTGGGTCTTTTGCTTTTAAGATTGATATGGCTAAGGCCTTTGATCGGGTTGAATGGAATTTTGTTATGTATTACACAGTATGGCTTTTCACAGTAATTGGGTTTCTCGGTTGAAAAATGTATATCTTCGGTCTCTATGTCTATCTTACTCAATGGTTACCCGGGTTGTGTTTTTCATCCACAACGAGGTCTTCGGCAAGGGGACCCCCTTTCCCCGTATTTGTTTATTTGTTGTATGAAGGTCTTATCTTCCAGTCTTAGAGTAGCCTCTGAGGTTGGTCAAATTCGTGGTTTTCGTATACAGGGATTGCCTTATGATATTATGAATATTCTCTTTGCTAATGATTGCATGGTCTTTGGTGCGGCTAGTTGTGATAATGCTTGCATGATCTCTGATATTATTGATGATTTTAAGGATGCTTCGGGTCAATGCATTAATTATGCAAAGTCGAGTATTATGTTTTCTGCTGGTGTCTCTTCCCAAATTCGTGATTTCATTGTTGGTTTGTTTGCTACCAAGGAGGTAGGTGACTTTAGGTTGTATCTTGGTTTCCCAAGTCATATTAATCAAAGTAGGAGACATCTTTTTTATTTTCTTTGGGACTGGGTTCTTTCCCGTATTAGTAACTGGACTAGACTAGTGTCTCAGGCTGGCAGAGCAACTCTTGTTAAGAGTGTCCTTCAAGCTATACCTACCTATGTAATGAGTGTTATAAAGCTCCCTTCCAGTTTGCTTGATGAGCTCACTCGTGTTATTTCTCGGTTTTGGTGGGGAGGATTGGTTGAGCGAAAGGGTATTCATTGGAAAAAATGGATTGATTTGTGTAGAAGTAAGAGTCTTGGAGGATTGGGCTTCGTGGGCTAAGATGTTTCAACCGTGCTTTGTTAGCCAAGCAATGTTGGTGTATTTTGTCTAATCCTTCATCTTTGCTCTCAAGTGTTATGAAGGGTCGGTATTTTCCAAATGGTTCTTTGTTAGGGGCGCAGCTCAGTCATCAGCCTAGCCCCATTTGGAGGGCTTTATGGGGTTCTATTGATATTCTCATTTTACGTTTGCATAGGGGCATTGGTAATGGGAAGAGATACTTTTTTACGTGATGCATGGCTTCATTCTAAACCTGGGGGACGACCGTTCCTTCATCGTGTTCCTGAATTTGTAAGGAATGAAGGAAAGGTTGCTCGGCTTATTGATCCTTTCTCTCGAGTTTAGCGCAAATCTCTAGCGCGGTCTTGGTTTTCGAATGATGATGTTGTTCATATTTTATCTACCCCTTTGCTTTCTAATGTGACAAATGATTGGTGGTGTTGGGGCCTACGAAATCAGGAGCTTTTACGGTTCGATCCGCATATTATCTTGAAATATAGCGGCATTGTGTTGATACATGTGGTTCCTCAAATAAAAGTAAATTAGGATCGACTGCTTTGCGGGTTTGGAAAACTACTCGCCCGTCACGTATTAAATATTTTGGTTGGAAGCTCTTGCATGGTTTTCTTCCTGTTGGATCTGTCTTGTCTTCTCGGTGGAAATCTTCTTCTAACTCGAATTGCTTCTGTGGTGTTGTTGAGACTTTTCAACATGTTTTCTATTCTTGTTGGGGTACGAAGGAGGTTTGAAGGCTTGAGGGGTATTCTTGGCCTTTTGGCGTGGTTTCTGATTATTCATTTTGTGATAGGTTGCTTCATACTATTTCATCTTCCCCAGTTCATGATATTGCTTGTTTAATTTGTTTTCTCTAGAAATTGTGGTTTTCTCGATGTCAGGTGAAACATGGTGCAGTCAAGGATGTTTTGAGGGCGAGTCAGCAAGCTAATGCTTTCCTGGCAACTGCATGTTATGATACTACTGTATCTTGTTCTTTCCTGGCAACTGTATGTTATGATACTACTGTATCTTGTTCTACTACTGATGTATGCTTAGAGTTGCCAGGGGATGTTTTGTATGTTTACATCGACGGAAGTTGTGATGATCATGCGCGGTTTGGATTGGGTGTGGTCTGCTTACCATAACAACAAGTTGGTGGCTGTTGCAATGAAGGGAGGATTCAGTATTGCGCGGGCAGCAGATGGAGATTTTTGCTTTGAAGTTAGCGGTTGAAGTTGTATCAAGAATCGGTTTTAGGAAGTGTAGTCTTACTTATGAATGTATGCTTCTGATGGGTGATATCCAGGGGCGGACCTATGTAGTAGCGTAGTGTGTCTACTGACACATTACGAACAAAAATCTTAAAGTTTTACTTATTTATTTTAATTAGTTATAATTAATTTATCAATGAGTCTTATATTTTGACACATATGTTATGAGACTTAAGCTTTTTAGATACATGATCTTATATTTTGACACATATGTTATGAGACTTAAGCTTTTTAGATACATGATCTTATATTTTGACACATATGTTATGAATTCCTGGGTCCGCCAGTGGTGATATCTTGTCTTTTGTAAACACTAAGTGAGAAAATGTATGGTGAAAATATGTATCAAGGGTAGATAATGTTAACGCTCATATGATTGCTAACATAGCTATAGGTGGAAGGGCTAATCAGTTATGATCTGGTCAGATCCCGAAAAATATTGTCCTTTGTAATGTATGAATGAATATATCATTCGTTCGGTCAAAAAAAAGGGAAATTTCATGAAATGCCATTTTTTTAAAGACATGAAATGTCACTATATTTTTTGACAAGTCCATGAAATGCCACTATAAATGGAAAAAAGACAAAAATACCCCTACTAGTTAACAAATTACTTTTAAAGTTCACAATATACCCCTAAGTGTTAAAAACTAACAAAATATCAAAATATACAAAAAAAAAAAAAAATTATAAATTTTATAATAATTAATAAATAATTATAAAAACTAAAAAAAGAAAATATCTTTAAATATTAAAAAATTAAATATTTCCTATTTTAAAATTTATTCAATACCATAAAAAGAATATTGAGTTCTAAAAAAAAATTATACCAATTTATCTACCTATATAGTACCATAATTTATACCAAATAAGTAAGATAATTTTTATCATAAATTTTTTAATAATTATGTTTTTAGTTTTTAAATTTTATCAGTAATATAAAAAAATTATTTACTTTAAGAAATAAATAATCTAAATTGATAGCAAATAATAATTAAAAAATCTATGATAAAAATTATGGTACTAAATTGGTACAAAAATTGGTATCAATTATTTGTTTGAACTCAATACTCTTTTATGGTATTGAGTAAATTTATAAAATTAAATATTTATTTTTTTAATATTTAATGATATTTTATTTTTTTGGGAAATTTCAGGAAATGCCACTATATTTTTGGCTAATTCATGAAATGCCACTAAAAAAAAGAAAGTCATGAAATGTCACTATATTTTTTGAAAAGTTCAAGAATTGCCATTATAAATGGAAAAAAAGACCAAAATACCCTACTAGTTCACAAATTACTTTTAAAATTATAAAAATTATTAAAAATTAAATAAATTTATAAAAAAAATTATAAAAATTATAAAAATTCATAAAAAATGAAAAAAATTATTTAAATTTATAAAAATTAAAAAATTAAAAAATAAATAAAAAATTGAAAATTTTGAAATTATCATAAAAAATAAAAAATATTTCATTTTATAAAATTTATTCAATACCATAAAAAGAATATTGAGTTCATAAAAAATAATTTATAACAATTTTTCTACCAATTTTGTACCATAATTTTTATCATACATATTTAAATTATTATTTTCTATCAATTTAGATTATTTATTTCTTCAAAATAAACAATTTTTTTATATTGCTAATAAATTTTAAAAACTAAAATTTTAAAATATAATAATTTGTTGGAAATAGATCGACTGAGAATATATATATATAACATACAATATTAAATAGTAAACCTTGTTTGAAATGTAGAATAAAACGTTTTCAGAATAATAATATGCATCTTATTATGAGCAAGTAATGATATTTCAAGAAAGAATAAGTTGAATATTATTATTCTGAAAATATTTTATTCTACATTTCTAAAAAGTTTTACTATTTAATATTGTTTATATATATATATTCAATCGCTCTATCTTAAAAAAATTATTATATTTAAAATTTTTAGTTTACAATTTATTAGCAGTATAAAAAATAATATTAATTTTGAAGAAATAAATAATCTAAATTGATAGAAAATTATAATTAAAAATGTATGATAAAAATAAAGGTACTTATTTGGTATAAATTATGGTATTAAATTGGTAAAAAATTGGTATAAATTATTTGTTTTGAGCTCAATATTCTTTTTATGGTATAGAATAAATTTTAAAAAATAAAATATTTTTGTTTATTTAATGATATTTTCTATAGTTGCAATATTTTATATTTTTTTATTTTATATAACTTTTTTTATATTTTTTTAGTCTTTATATAAATTTTTTAAATATTTATAATTTTTTATATACTTTTAAATTTTAGTAAATTTTTTATCAATTTTTTTAAAATTTTTAATTTTTCTAGATTTTTATAAATTTTTAATATTTTTTTATATTTTTTAAGTTTTTTCATTTTTTTATATATTTTTGTTATCTTTTAACACTTAGGGGCATCTTGTGAACTATAAAAGTACTTTGTTAACTAGTAGGGGTATTTTGGTCTTTTTTCCATCTATAATGGTAATTCTTGAATTTTCAAAAAATATAGTGACATTTCATAACTTTCTTTTTTTTTAGTGGAATTTCATGAATTAGGCAAAAATATAGTGGCAATTCATGAAATTTCTCTTTTTTTAAAATTTTTTTTTTTAAAATTTTTTTACTTTTTATAGATTTCTACAATTTTTTTAAATTTTATAAATTTAAGAAATTTCATGAATGCCACTATATTTTTGGGTAATTCATGAAATGCCACTAAAAAAAAAGAAAGTCACGAAATGCCACTATATTTTCTGAAAATTTCATGAAATGCCACATAGACAAAAAAGCAAAAATCCCCTACTAGTTACAAAGTACTTTTAAAGTTCACAATATGCCCCCCAGGGTTAAAAATTAACAAAATATCAAAAATACAAAAAAATATAAAAAAATTATAAAATTTATCAAAATCAAAAAAATTATAAAAATTTAAAAACTTCAAAATTTAAAAAATTGTAGAAATTTATAAAAAGTATAAAATTAAAAAAATTAAAAAATTTGAAAATATGAAAAAATGTTAAATAAAAATCATTAATTTAAAAAAATAAATATTTAATTTTTTAAATTTATTTAATACCATAAAAAAATATTGAATTCTAAACAAATAATTGATACCAATTTTTCTACTACCAATTTAGTCCATAATTTATGCAAAATAAGTACCATAATTTATGCCAAATAAATACCATAATTTTTATCATGATTTTTTAATTATTTTTGTCAATTTATATTATTTATTTCTTAAAGTAAATAGTTTTTTTATATTACTAATAAAATTTTAAAACTAAAATTCTAAACGTAATAATTTATTTGAGATGGAGTGACTAAGAATATATATATAACATACAATATTAAATAGTAAAACTTGTTTGAGATGTTGAATAAAACATTTTCAGAATAATATTGTATGTTTATATATATATTCTAAGTAGCTCTATCTCAAATAAATTATTATATTAAAAATTTTGGTTTTTAAAATTTTCCAGCAATATAAAAAATATTTACTTTGAAGAAATAGATAATCTAAATTGATAGAAAATAATAATTAAAAAATTTATGATAAAAATTATCTTACTTATTTGGTATATATTATGGTACTATATAGGTAGAACAATTGGTTAAATTTTTTTTTAGAACTCAATATTCTTTTTATGGTATTGAATAAATTTTAAAAAAGGAAATATTTAATTTTTAATATTTAATGATATTTTTTTTTATAAATTGTATAATTATTTATAATTTTTAGAATTTTTTTATATTTTTATTGTATTTTTGATATTTTGTTAATTTTTAACACTTAGGGACAAAAACTTTAAAAGTAATATGTTAACTAGTAGGGGTATTTTTGTCTTTTTTCCATCTATAGTGGCATTTCATGGACTTTTCAGAAAATATAGTGACATTTCATGACTTTTTTTTTAGTGGCATTTCATGAAATTTCCCTATAAATTTTTATAAATTTTTTAAGTTTTTAAATTTTTTATAATTTTTTTGAATTTTTATAAATTTTTTCAATTCTTATCAATTTTTTATATTTTTATTGTATTTTGATATTTTTGTTAATTTTTGTTAATTTTCAACATTTAGGGGCATCTTTAAAAGTACTTTATTAACTAGTAGGGGTATTTTTATCTTTTCTGTCTATAGTGACATTTCATGAAATTTTCAGAAAATATAGTGACATTTCATGGCTTTCTTTTTTTAAGTGACATTTCATGAATTAGCCAAAAATATAGTGGCATTTCATGAAATTTCGCCAATAAAAAAAAGAAGATATCTCCTGTCAAGTTGGCAAATTTCTGTCACTTCTGAATATATTTATAAGACAGAACCATATAACTACCGAAATGAGTGGTATATGTATGGGCCAAGTTGCCAACAGTCATAACCGCAACATTTGAATTCTTTTTTGGACCACTGTAAACCACAAGAATAGGCATACAACCGAAGAGCCTTTGTACTTTGGGACATGCCAACAACAGCATAAAGACCAATACAAGCAAAAAGGCTTACGCATGAAAATGCAATGCAATAATACCAACAATGAATCAGAACTAACGAGCGCCCTCATCTAGGTGCTATTTCTGTGAATGTAATGTGGGCAGAGCTGAACCGTTGGCTGGTCGACCCAGCATCATATGTCTTCGGATTTGAGGTAACACCAGAATCCGGGAAGAACCCAGGAGTTGTTAGCTGTTTCTCATTAAGACTCTTGTTTGTCGACAGCATTTCAACCACTTGGCTCATCAAGGGTCTGCTCCTGGTGGATGCTTGTGTGCAGAAGAGTGCTATTTTCATGTATCTCATCACTTGTTCCTCTGGGTAGTCTCCGATCTCTGAGTCGACTAGCTCCAGTAGCCGTCCTTCCTCATATAGTTGCCATGTCTGTTTTCAAACTCAACTTTCATTCATATAGCCTTCACTTACGGCTACAGTTTAGAATTTACAGAAGAGGATAATGAGAATCGCCTATAGAACTGAGAGTAACCTACCCATTCCAAGAGAAGCCTCTGAGAACCTCCCCATTCCGCCCTGGCGCTGCTTCTCCCGCTAATGATCTCAAGAATCAGAATGCCAAAGCTGTACACATCTGCCATCTTTGTCAATTGACCGCCCAACGCATACTCCGGCGCCAAGTAACCCCTGCAATTTCCAAAATAGTCCCACTTAACTTTATAACACGCTGATCATCAGTTTGGGGCTCAAACAGCAGCAAATTAACTAACACAAACATTCATACGTTGTCCCTGCTATTCTAGTACTGATGTGAGTTATGTCCTCGGGAAACAGCTTAGCTAATCCAAAATCCCCAATCTTGGGCCGATATTCCAGGTCAAGTAGTACATTGCTTGCCTTAATGTCTCTATGTACAATGGGTGGGACAGCTTCTTCATGGAGGAAAGCAAGGCCTTTAGCAGTACCCAAGCATATACAAGAACGTTTCTTCCAGTCCAGTTTCCGACGATCACTTGTGTACCCTGCCTCACAAACAAATACCAACCATCACTTAATAAACACTACCCAGATAATCATTCAAAATTATTTCATAGATAATCTATTTGTACCGAATAGTGTAATAACCTTTGTTTATACCTATAATGCACGGTCCAGGCTATTGTTTTCAACATATTCATAGACCAAGATCCTGAACCCTCCATCCACGCAGCAACCAATAAGTTCTACAGATTTGGATGCTTGACATTGGATATGGTCCTGATCTCTTTTAAAATTCCCTTACTCCTTGCTTTGATTCAACAGATAGTGTCTTCACAGCTATAGGAAGTCCGTCCTCAAGGGTCCCCTGAAAATATATCCTTGCTTCTGTTACTATATGCATGACAAATTGAAATTCCTTTTGCCGAGTCAAAGGAGGAGAAATTTGAAGTATGAGGTATTTTGTTACCTTACCTTGTACACCATCCCAAACCCTCCTCTACCTATCTTGTTACTGGGGCTGAAATCATGAGTTGCTTGCCTCAATTCATTGTAGTAAAACCGCCTGATGTTTCCCAACAATTGCCCTAATTATTGGTAACAGTAACCAAACCAGAAATCAGCAATTGCGTGTTGCGTGGAAGGGTGATTTAGTTTATTTGATCAGCAAGAATGAGAACAACAGCAACAACCCTTTGTTTAGCTAATTCAGAGAAAGTAAGATGGACAGAAAGATTGAATTCATCAAGTGGGTTTTCATATTAGGAAATGATTAGTTATAAGAGAATAGGGAGAATGGGGTATGCTAGAGAATAGTAAGGCAAGGTTACGAATGCTAATTCAATGATTAACAAGAAAATTTATTAAGGAGTTGTTTCACGTATGTACCCTCTATGTGATCAAGACTGTGAGCTGCAGTATCCTTGTTCTTTTGCAACTTGCGGGAGGAGCTTCCAAAACAGATACACCCCATTTCCGTCGTCTTCTCCGCTCTCTTGAACTTCGCCAGCTTTACCTCTTGATAGCTTAGCTAATATGATACTAATGTTTTTCAAACCCCTGTAATTATTATAGTTCCATGCCAGGAGAAACAAACCCAGAAACCCAAATCGTAAAGTAACGAAAAGGAAAAAAAAAACGAGGATTTGAAATGAGAAAATTCAACGACGAAATGATGGTTGGTGATTACCTTCGCCGCGTACTTGCGTTCCAACCCAGAAATGAATAAAGCAGCGAGTGAAAAAAGAAGCTCCTTCGTCATTGTAAACGGTGGACTAGTGGGTATCGAGACGCATAAAGGTGACATGTAGAGCCCAATTTAGGGAATTGATTAATTAGTCGGAATTTCTGAATTGTTTTCCACAGAGAACACACCCCACGTAGGCGGTTGGATGTATGAATGCGAGTAGTAGGCGTAGCGTTGAGTTGTAGACTACTCCTGGTTCCAGCTCAAGCTCCACCGAACTAAAGGTCGATCTCGAAGTAGGTGTGCATAAATTAAGTACATCAAATTATGTTAATCATTCTTAAAACAAATATTAATTAAGAGAGAATTAGTGGGGGAAGGTATAACTTGTACGTATTCCAACCCAAACAATGCATTTTTATTTTTTAGGACCCACTCCTACAGCAGAGTAATGTAGAAAGCTGGAAAATGATGAATTGGATGGTGACTTAATAAGAAATAAAAATATATTCAGTCCACAGATATAAAAATGGAAACATTAATTCTTTATTTTTTAAAATGAAATTGTAAGTTATATATTGATAAAACTAAAGCGAATATTGTCAGTCAAATTCAAGAGCAATGGATTTAAGAGGTTTTAGTCGATGAATGTTGTCAAGGGAGCAGGTGGGGTGTGTTGTTTGTCATGAGGGCGCGTGGGTAAGATGTGTGTTTTGTATTTTTGTTTGGATGCGAGGTTCCCATGCAACTCCAAGAGGAGAGAGGTGCTGCTTGATATTAGGTGATGCCTTTCGTAGTTGTCATGTAGGATGCTTTTTGATTGGTGTGGCGCATTAGGAGTTAGAAAGGTCTGGTTGTTGGTGTAACTAGTTTGACTAGTTTTGTATTAGTATTTATTTCCTATTTTGGTCGGTAGTAGGCTTGTATTTGGATGGTGGGTACTCTTTTTTCCTCCCTAAATTTTTTCCCACTGGATTTTATTTAAGGAGGTTTTAATGAGGCCCAATTTTCCCATCCGTCTAGTCTTCCAGACATCTCTCCTTATTTATCATAATATATGGCTTTAAGCCCAATTATATAAAAAAAAATCTAATTTTGTTGTAGTGAGTAAAACAGCAAGTTTTACACTTTTCTATCTTTACGTTTTGATTAATGATAACTTACATCACAACACTCCTAAATAAACTCAAAACACCTTGATTAATCAGTCTTTATGTGAGATGTTTTTTTCTTACATTTCTAAATTAAAACAGCATACTCACAAGTCGCGTGTAAGTTGGTGCAGTCCTGTCCAGTTGGTAGTTCAGTCGGTTGCTAACTAGACTATTCTACTGATTGACCTGCCTTTTTAAAATTTAACTTCAATTAGTTATAACTTTTAAAATATAAATCCAAAATGAAAAAAAAATTATACCATTGTGTTATCTAAGTTCAACCTATTCAAAACAAGACCAGACATTAATTGTTTTGACAACTTTAAAAATTTTATATTATTTACATGTGTATATGTAGATATCTACCACAATTAATTCACCATATATAATTTAAATACCACCATACACCAATAATAATACATACAAAACAATAATAATTCATTATTTGTTTTAAATTGGTATGTCAGGAAGATATTATCAACCACATGACTTAAAATACATCATATAAAAATATAATAATAAATAATAATACACCACAAACAATAATAATACATTACAAAACAATAATAATTTTATCGATTACGAATTTTGTTATCTATTCACCACTTATTAGTTAATAAATCATAATATAAAATTTAATTAATCATAATATCAAAATTATGAATCATATCTTTATTTTAGTGTATCATCACAAACATATACAAATAAATATTTTTTACGCAATAATACAATATAAAACAATATTTGGTATGTATGAAAAATAAACAATTCACTATATAAGGTTTAAAATACAACATACAACAATAATAATACATTACAAAACATTAATGATTTTTTATCGGTTCCGAAGTTTGCTATCTAATTTATCACTTATTATTTAATGAATCATAATATCAATTTTAATGAATCATAATATCAAAATTAATGAATTATATCATCATTTTAGTGTATCAACATAACATATAGAAATAAAAAATTAAACAATAATACAACACAAAATAATATTTGGTATGTATGAAAAATACGTGATTCACCATATAAGATTTAAATACACCATACAACAATAATATACACTACAAAACAATAATGATTTTTATTGGTTCTGAAATTTGTAATCTAATTCACCACTTATTAGTTATTGTTTGATAATATCAATTTTAATAAATCATAATATCAAAATTAATGAATCATATTATCATTTTAGTGTATCATCATACACATATAAATTTTTTTTCAAAGTTGTCAAATATATCCATGACTGGCCTTGTTTTGAAGAGCTTGAATTTAGGGGAACAGTTATATAAATTTTTTTCTCTCCACAAATATCACATGCTGACTGGCCTGTCAGCTAGCGTACCGTGTAATGATCTCTGCAGGCCGACTATACGATCGAATTTGCGCACAACTTTGCTTGGTGTTACGTACATTTAGAACTCCTCAAAACATGATATACTCCTTAATTGTAATCGACATAACCTGAAGCCAATTTCTACATTGCATGCTAAAAATTGGTTATAAAACTCATCTTCATAAGATGTATGATCATTACCTGACTATTAAAAAGCACATAATATATATTGAATAAAAAAGCACATAATATTTGTGATCACTTGTGGACAAGTACAACGTGTTCCAACCAGCAAGCCACCAAATAAATTATGCATGAGGAGCAATAAACCAATTCCACACAATCTCACCCTTACAATTATTCCGACTCAATTAAAGCTCTAGATTTGATAACATCATTAATATTTACTCCATTGACTTTAACAATTGTGAGGATAACATTTCTAGTATTGCTCTCCATGATGTCATCTCTAATAGCAAGACATCTTCTTTGTCACTAAACATGAGCGAACTTTGCTTTCACACTCCAAATATATAGCATAGCCAATATTACGAGTGTCCACATATCAAATACATACTATTGTTTCTTCAATTCAATTACAACAACACTTTGATAGATATGCAACTTTATTCTTCGATTGCACTCACTGGCGGAGGGAGACACCCCAACCTTGCTAATTTATACAAAAATATAGTGTATTTTTTTTGGAAAATAATGTTAATAAAAGACACCCCTAACTTTTGATAATTTTGTCAATGTCCCATCAACTATAATTTTTAACTCCATCTTGTATTACCATTATATCCAACCCAATGACTCTTAGGCAGTGGCGGAGCTATGCATAAGCTAGGGTGGGGCCTGGCCCCCCAACTATTTTGGTGGCCACTTAAAATTACCCTGTTAATTCACATTTCATAAGTAAATATACAACCGTGGGTGAGAACTCCGTATAAGATCACAACTTCTAGTTATTTTTGCATTACTTTCTAAAATAAGTAACATATAAATCAGAAAAATTTCATAACTAAATTTGTTTTCAGGAAAAATATTATATTTTGTATTGTTTATTTAATATAGTAAAAGTGTGGTGGGGATCTTTAAATTATGTTTTCCTTATGCAATGAAAATGACCATGTATATTTTGTTTATCTAATAGCAGAAAATATGTACTAATCAGAAATGTAAGTTTACTTTTTTGAACAAGTAATATAAGTTAACAATTAAGAGTTTCTCCTTGTCTTCATAAACAATGTAGTCAAGTTGATGAGTTATCATCTTTGACAATAAGTTCCCCACTCTCCGTAGATTGTATTAGAATTATACTTAAAAAATTCTCCTTGTGAATGAATGTTGTTTTGAATGAGCTAATGATAATGTTTATAATTTACATATTTGATTATGATATTATATTATCGTTAATACAAGAGTGTGATACTTAAGAGGTATACTGAAAATTATGGATAACATGTTATACATAAAATACAATTTACTCCCTCCGTTCAACAATAACTGTCATTTTAGAAACTTGCACACTTATTAAGAAAAGTAGGACAATGACGCATGTGCCCCTACTTTTTACTTTTCTATTTATATAATAATTACTTTTATATTGAATAGTAGAGGTAAAAGTGGAAAGAAGTGTGTCAAAAAGCTAGAATGACAGATATTTTTGAACAAGAATCACATCCTAAAACGACAGATATTAATGAACGAGGGAGTAGGTTGTTATGTAAGTTATAGTTTGATCTTATCATTTATGAGTTGTTATGAACCACTTCATTCATTGGTAAAAATATTATTAAACATTCGGTAGTATATATACTTAAGTATTGTATAGTCGTTCAGTTTAATATAAAATATTCTTATTGATGTGAATGTTGTTCAATCTTATGTTAAGTCATTGAGATTGAGTGTGAAAGTTATTTGTTGATTTACGTACTATGTTACTATACAACTAACAATACAACAATCACTTAGTCAATTAATAGCTACTTACACTCACACATTGTCTATCATGTTAAATATTCAAAATATATCCCGGCCCCTAATATAAAATTCCTAGCTCCGTGCTCCTAGGCTACATACTTCACGCCAAGCGATTAGATAAATCCTTCTATGTTCATCATTACCCCATATAATTATTTCACTGCCGGACAACAGTGATAGGTAAGACAAAGATATTTGACCAAAACCTCATTGATACTTACTCCCTCTGTCCCACCTTGACCGTTTTATTTACTATTTGGACATGTCGTTTGACTTCAATTTTTAACATATAAGATAAATTAATTTTGAAAATTTAAGTTTTACATATGATTCCTTACATGATAACTATATAATACAAAATTAGTTTTATAAAATTATTTTATCTTATATGTTTAATATTGAGGTGGAAAAACGTGTCAAAAAGCAAACAGGACACTTATGACGGGACGGAGGTAGTATAAAAGTACTTTCAGCAAGTAAAAGTCACACAAGATAACTCTTTAATTTCTCCTTGTACACCAATAAACACTCCGAGTCATCTTATATAAAAATGAGCATAATCATTAACCAACAATCAAAGGCATCCCTCAAATAGTTAATTGGCAACAAATCTTGACGAAGCCCAAGCATATCAATGATCTTCACCTCCACGCTACAAATAAAATAGTACAGTTGTGGGAGATGATATTAGGTGAGGAAGATTGTAATAACTGATCAGCAACTTCTTTGGTTTTTTTTTACCACAATTTCTTGGCTACAACCACATGTAGCTATAGATAGCTACATACATGTACATTCGATCATTTAAAACTGTACAATTGATCATTCAAAACTGTACTGCTGTATATGTACATGTATGCATAGAATTGTGATATTTTTGAATTTGTACTAATATACATACTAACTTTATAAAATGTACAATAAACTTATAAAACATGTACTTTTACACTATACAAACTGTGCCATAAAAATTGTAGCCAAAGATAGCTACACATGGTTGTAGCTAAGACTCATTGTTTTTTTACATAACCAGGCCTTTGTCACCGCTACTAAAGACTAACGAATCATCTAAATACGATAAGTGACTGAGCCAAGCTTTGTCACAAGAGATGAAAGATAAAATAGTTTTGAGCTCCGTCTTTGATTGTAAGCGATTAAGTATTTTTTAAAAAATAGGTACTAATCTCATATAAACTCTCTCTATTGACTTTGACTCACTTATTTATACTTTAAAATTTAATTAAATTTAAAGATAAAAAATGTGATAAATATAAGTTTTACAATAAATTCCTTACAAGATAAAAAATGGCTACACAAATCTACATTGATAAAATTCACATACATTATATATCAAATATTGAATTTGAGCCGTGACAAGGATATATATATATATTTCAGATAAGAGAGTACAATTTACATAATTTACTGGATAAGTACTTTCTAATGTTAATTAGGACACTATTATTTATCATGCCATACCCATTTGTTAGTAAAAACATTTTTAAAAAAAGTATTTCAAAGAATGAGTAACTCTTTCGATGGTGAAACTTGCTCATATTTTGATCGGTCATTCAACATATTAGATCTATGAGGGCAACTTTTATTGTCGTAATAGATCAATAACTTGTCACGTTAACCTATAAGGCGAGTTAATAATTGCCTCCAAGGTTGCCTTTGAAGATATGTCATGTTAGATTGTGGTGACGACCTATTTGACTTGTCCTGGTTGATAAGATCTACGAGGGCGACTTTAGTTGCCCTCTTTGAGATGAACAGTGGAAACAATATTGTTGCTTTCTTTGACCAATGATCAAGAGGGGCAACTTAAAGCGGTTGCCTCCGTTGTTTCGTGTCAATTGAGGCAAGTACGAAAAACTTGCCCTCTTTGATTGATGTCAACAGCGATGAGGTTAACAGTCGCCCTCTTTGGTCATTCCTTTAGTTGAATTTCAATGCATTCTATGGTGACGACTTTGTTAGTCGCCCTCTTTGATTGAATTCATTGGGGGCGAGTTGTATTAGTCGCCCTGTTTGATTGAATACATTTGAGGCGAGTTGTGTTAGTCGCCCCGTTTGATTCCAGTCAATAGTGACAAAACCCTTTGGTCGCCCCCTTTGATTATCAGGGCGAATTCTGTTGCCCTCATAGATGTTTTTTAAAGAAAAAAAAAATAAAATCAGACTAAATCTTCGAAGCACCTAAACAGCTATATACCATTCATATTATTATATATGTCCTCTGGAGAAATAACTTCTAAGCACCGATCTCAATAAAACAATAAGGTTTGACACTTTCAGTTTCAAGCTCATAATGTGATCACCATTCAACACATGATGCAGATATTACAAAACAGAAAGGAAATCAAATAAAAAAGGGCACATGATCACCATCACTGCATGAGACTAAGTACCCTGCTCCAACTTCAGCTTCCTTGACCATATGATCTTTAAGCTGTTGCTCGAATCCTTTCAAGATCTTTAGTCGCCCCCTGTCATATACTTGATGTTAAGTTGTTGCTCGAATCCTTTCAAAAACCAGCCCAGGACAGGCTCAAAATGGCTTTTTATCAAGAATTTAACACATGCTAGAAAACATTATGATCCACAATGTTGTCAGTACATACTGTTGTAACAAGCGATGCTTTCTCATCCGGAACTCTGTCCAGCAAAGCTTTGCAAATAGCTTTTCTATACTATAAACATGCCAGAATGAACAAAAGCCAGAAAATGCATATTGGCTAAAGTGAGAAAGAGGGGAGCACTCAAGACCTGAGTATATTTTGTCAAATCCTTTTCAAATGTTTCATAAGTTTAAGCCTCAAGGTTGTCCATGAGGCTGCATTCACAAAATATTCCAAATATTTTAGGAAAAGAGGACATGACAGGCAGGACATGGTAAAATTGTTATCACAATTAACTACAACAATTGACAATCACACTGCTAACCTGCAAAGGGGGCTATAAAAAGTCTCTATAAGCAATCTGCCAAAAAAATGTGATCAGGTGTCAAGAGAAATCAAAACTGGACATATTACACAGGCAAACCGCAAGGTGCAAGGCCAGAAAATACATACCGAAGAAGATATGGTATCCGAGCTGAGTAGTTTCCCAAGTCCAACATCACCTACATACTCCATTAATTCGCGGACAAATTTTCAGAAACAAAAAGAACTGAAAAGCTCTTCTGATGTACATAGGTCTGTTAGTCTTCTTACCAAGTTGCATGTCATTTTCCTTTGTGAGAAATATGTTAGAGCACTGGGCAAATAAAAGAGGATCAAACTGTAAGAATGATTACAAAGACAGTAGGGTTGGGCAAACCATTATTACTACAGAGACGGTTTGGATTTCTAACCTTAAGGTTACTATGAATGATACAATTTGTGTAAAGATAGTCAATTGGCAATAATAACTGTGCCATCATTTGCAAATTTTCTGTAAAAGAAACCCAAAATCAGTAATTGCATCAAATTCACAGAACAATAATTATTTATAAACCCAAAGTACTAAATATCTCAGTCTTGCAACACAATGCATGTCAATAACTTGGAGTGCTATATGATAAAAACAAACTTAATCTCGTGATCATGGCTTTTCATAACCCAAGCTAATCAGCTTCTCAATTAGCTTTCTTTCAGCACCCGCCTGAAAATCCAGAGTCGAGTATATATTAAGGTAAAAGGCAGACTAGCAAAGAAGGAAAGAGGACACTTCAGGAGAGATAATTAACCTCGATCAATGGATTGTTTTAGGGAATATTGCAAGCTAGTATTATTTTCAGCCCTGTTCTCAACACTGCATTACATGAGTAGAAAAGATAATAATGAATATAAAAGCAAAAACGAAAAAACAGAAGTGACTAGAAAGAAAATACCTAAGCGCCGAGCAATTCTCGAACCAGTATTATATGAAGATCCACCAAGAATTGAGGAAACACTCACTACATTGCTCTGCTTAATGATAGATACAGTGAGTATGGACAATCATTCAAGTGATGAAGGCCACAGAATCAGTACCAGGGCATTTCTCGAGAATTTTAAGATAAAAAAAAGGATGCCTTAAAAGTATAGCATATGCGTCACAAGTGAAAATTTTAGTAAAAAATCATCGTTAATACTGGTGTAAAACATAAAAGGGTTACAAGGACTTACAGGCCGTGTAGGAGCGCGGCATGAAGATGTCCTAACTTAGCTGAGTTGTGTCCAATCCACGCATATATCTACATTAAACCATTATTTTCAAAATGTTTGAACAAAGTAAGAAACAAAAATTCCAGGAAATCCCAATAAAAATTCCTTGAAGGACAAATTATTTTCAAACTTGCAACTTTAAGAGGATGTTCATTGCAAAAAAGATATAAAGCAAGTGAGCCTAAACTTGTTTGTACCCATGCATACACCATTTAAATTTTTTGCGGTAGTCAAACTTATAGAGGTCTGTGGGCATAGCATGGTCAAAAACTAGTTATCAGACCTACAAATAGTCACAGGTAGAAGTTTGTGAAGGAGCTAGTATCGCTAGCTGAAAAATCAGTTTGGCAAGACTCCACAAACAATTTGATTTCCCTTATTACCAAGATCACTAGCACACAAATGCGATGAGATAATAATTCACCAATAATTAATGCAGAATAAATATATTTTATTAAAAGCAACCGAGAAGGCTACTTGAAAGATTTAGTAAAAGGTTCTCACAGTATCGATGAGATTTCTGGGTGTGGGCAGGACAGCACATGTGTGGTAATAATCAATTCTCAAGCCACCACCAATGTTTAAATAATCAATTTCAAATCATTGAGCACGGATTTCATCAATATAGTTGACCATAAGAACTGCAACATCTCTGAATACGTCCACATAGAAATAACCAAAAAGAATATTGCTGAATGCAAAGGACAAACAAAACAGGTGGTTCAATTTTACAGAACATGAAAGCTCATAACAAGTTTCTAAGCAAATCCCATAGCAGAGCCACAATAGAACATATTCAGCTGACCTTTGATATCGTAGACCCAAGATGACAGTGGGCAGCCATAAGCTTCAGCTCATCAGGATGAGCTTTCACAACATCTAAGAACCATGGCTACTTCCCATTTCTTATGCCAAACTTGGAGTTCTTGTTTCCAGTGGCAACATATGGATGGACCTGCAATATAGGATGTTTGAAAAATATTATAAGACATATATATGTCAAAAGATCACTATTAATACTCAATACAAGATTCCACCGTCTTAATCAATCAATATATCAGCAGATGATATAAAACCAAATTCAGCTAAAAACAACGGTTATATTCAGCTCTAATTCATCTTTGAATCCAAGTTTTAGAATTTTTAAGCTCAAATAAACTTCACTAAGTAAATTTGTAAACATCTTATCTTTATATTTGGCATTATACTTTTCTCAAGTGCATCTCTATCCATTTGACATAACTAATGTATATATCAGCCCATAAAAAGAATCTCAAACAAGCTAGACATCTAAGAAGAAAGAATGGTGACACTGGTACCGCATGGCAAGAATCTTGATGATGCTGCAATAGGGAACTGAAAATGCTACAACATAGCAGTATGGCATTAAGATAAAGAGAGACAACGGGATAATGATACCACAAGTTCTGCAACAACCCCGAGGATAACTTCTTCAAATTCACCGGAAGCAACATGAAGTTTCTTTGGTAACCCTGACACTGCGTTGTCCCATACAAACTGTTTAGACAACTCATGCATCAACTATAACAGAACAGTAACGAGAGAGATTATCACTTCTTGTCAAACTCATCATTACCACGCATCATATTGACAAAACCACAAAAGATGTCTGTCTGCCGCACTAATCCCCTCTCATTGCCTAACAACACACACTTGGATAGGGCTGAATGCCAAAAAAACAAGATCATTTAGCTACTATAACACATCAGAAAAGAGTTGTTCTCAAACCAGAAGATACTGAATTGGTAAACAAATTTCTGATTGTAGCAGTAGCTTTAAATCTAACAATGCCTCAACACTTCCACCACTTTATCACATGTACATAATAAGCCTTGACAAAGGAGCAGAGCATAAGGTAATAATTGTTGCAACTAGGTAGTGGCCTTTATACAAAGCGTTTCCCCAAGAAAAATAGCATAGCAGTACTAAAGAACACAATAACAAAAACAATACCTGAAAAATTTACCAATTATTATCCAACAAATTCCACCGTCAGCTTGGTCCTGGAACATGAAAATAAACGGTTCTTTAGTTTCACCAGCCTAATGACGACTCTTAACAAATTGGGGCTACTTTTGGATATGGAAACTCAGCTATACAAATGATCTTTGAAAGGAGAACATAAATATACATATGGGAAGCTCACAATCGATGAGGCCGAAGCTTGATTTCGACAAAACTTGATTTCAGCAGAGTTACTTTTGAATATGACAAATCAATTTCAGTAGGGTTCAACGACAAAACTTGATTTCGACGGTTCAGCGACGAGGCCGAAGCTTGATTTCAGAAGAGTACTTTTGAATATGGCAGAATCAGATTCAGTAGGGTTCAGTGGCAAAACTTGATTTCGACGGTTCAACGACGAGGCCGAAGCTTGATTTCGATGAAGCTTGATTTCAACGAAGCTTGATTTCAGCAGGGTTACTTTTGGATATGGCAAAATCAGATTCAGCAGGGTTCAACGGCGAAACTTGATATCGACGGTTCAACGACGAGGCGGACGCTTTCAGCTCGACGCTTTCTGCTTGAAATTTCAGCAGCTAGGACGATCTCGTGCTCCATTCTTGCGGATCTAAAAAGACCTAGCCGTGACGCATCGTGCTCGAAACTGAAAGTGAACGGGATGCGTGTTTTCCAAAAAAAGAAAGGGGAAAATTTACGAGATACCCTGTTTTCTTTCGGAATTCATAATATACCCCAGTGATTTTTGTAATTTAACTTTAAACATGCTTAAATGTTGTCCAAATTGATGAAACTTTACATGGACGATGCTAAAGTGTTATATTTTGGTCCAATATCAAATTTAAAATTTTTTAAGCTCACATGTGACCTGTGGGACCCAATGAACAGTCACATATTCATTGGGTCCCACAGGTCACATGTGAGCTTAAAAAGGCTCAAATTTGATATTGGACCAAAATATAACACTTTAACATCGTCCATGTAAAGTTTCATCAATTTTGGACAACATTTAAGCATGTTTAAAGTTGAATTAAGAAATCACAGGGGTATATTGTGAATTACGAAAGAAAACAGGGTAATATCGTGAATTTTCCCAAAAGAAAAACAAATTGAACGGGATGCACTGAATAAAGTATAACCATGTAACAAGGGAGGCGACAAAAATGTTGCTATGTTTAGATTGGTCTATAATAGCAACAGGATATAATTGCTCTAATTGACAGCTTGGCTTTAAGAGCAAGGAATGAAGTCGCCCTGTTTGATTTCATCAATAAGACCAACTTTATGGGTTGCCCTCTTTGATGTGTTCAACAACAACAAGGCCCCGTTGCAATAAATTGTGCCTTATTTGATTACATCTTTTAAGGGCAATATATAAGTTGCCCCCTTTGATGATATCCAAATTGCCCCAACAGACCCATAATGTTGTAGTGGTCATTTATCGTAAACTTGCTATAATATCTCAGTTTTTATCAAATATAACATGTTATGTAATACCAACCTGTAAATAGAATTAGCAAAACAACCTAAGTGATTATCATTACATTACTAACGTATATATACACACATATCCAAGAGGTAAGGCCTACAATTATAAAGTACATAACTAACAATAATATATATTCTAACCCTCCCCCGCAGTCGATGCCGGAGGATTTCGAAGACAAAGACTTTTTCTGAAATCAATAAACAATGTAGAAGGTAGGCCTTTTGTAATGATATCCGTGAATTGACTGGCGGTAGAAACGTGAAGAACACGCACTTGACCCAAGGCAACCTTTTCACGCACAAAATGAATGTCTATCTCGATATGTTTCGTGCGTTGGTGTTGCATGGGATTGAAGGACATACAGACGGAGCTGATGTTGTCACAGAAGACAACGGTTGCTTTGGAGGTAGGAGCTTGTAGTTCCTGAAGTAGTTGTCGGAGCCAACAGGATTCAGCTATGGCATTCGCAATTGCGATACTGGGCTTCGGCGCAGGACCGTGAAACAGTGGGTTGGCGCTTGGAAGACCACGAGATGAGATTTGAACCAAGGAAGACGCAGTAGCCAGATGTGGAATGGTGAGTGTCAGGGTAGCCTTCCAAATCAGCATCTGTGTAGATCGCCAGCTGATAAGATGAATCGGGAAGAACGCTTAGGCCAAGAGAAGGGGCCCCTTGATATATTGTAGGATGCGCTTCAATGCCTGGAGATGAGCGTCGCGGGGGTCGTGCATATATAGACAACACTACTGGACAACATAGCTGATGTCTGGACAAGTGAATGTGAGGTATTGTAGGGCTCCAGCAAGGGAACGATAGGAGGTCGGGTCGGCGACTGGGCAGCGGACATCAGCACTGAGCTTGGCATTGGTGTCGACTGAAGTTTTGCAGAGATTGTAGGAGGACATGCCGACGCGGGTAAGGATGTCTTTGGCATATGTAGCTTGACTGAGATGAAGCCCATTATTGTGGTGATTGACGGCAACCTCCAAGAAGTAGTGAAGTGGCCGAGATCTATCATAGAGAATTCAAGCTTGAGGGCAGAAATGATGTAGTGAAGAAGGGGTGTGGTGGAGGCGGTGAGAATGATGTCATCAATGTAGATGAGGAGGTGTGCATGGCGGGTACCCCGATGGTAGACAAATAAGGATGGGTTAGACTGACATCTTCAAAAATCAAGACGGGTGATATAGTTTGCGAACCGATGATTCCAGGCGCGTGGGGGTTGTTTGAGACTGTATAAGGCTTTACGAAGTTTACAGACACGATCGGGAAATTTTGGATGGATGAAACCTTGTGGTTGCTGACAATAAATCACTTCTATGAGATTACCGTGAAGAAAAACATTTTTGACGTCAAGTTGGTGAATTGGCCAGTGTTTTGTGACAACAAGGGAAATGATAGTGCGAATGGTGGTGAGCTTGACAATAAGGGAGAAAGTTTCCTCAAAATCAATACCATGCTGTTGGGAAAAACCACGAGCAACCCATCTTGACTTGTAGCGGGAGATATTACCATTTGCATCAAATTTATGATGAAACAACCACATGCCAGAAACTATGTTAGCATTAGAAGTGTTACGACAAGATCCTTTAGTTTTGATGATAGCAAACCTTATGTTGTCTATCTAATGCATTTGTCAAGATTCATGATTTCAGATAGACAGGTGAGTAAGTGGCTTAGCATGCAAGGTTGCAAGCGCACTTAAGTCATGAGTGGCTTAGCACGCAAGGTTGTAAGCGCGCTCAATCCACGACATGTGCTCTACCAGTCGGGCACCTGTCGGTGAGAGCTCCGGAGAACTTCTAGCAAGACACAAGCAGTCAAGAACCACACCGTCACTTATCTCTTACATCAGACATCAAACAAGGACCAAATGGAGTTAGCAACGTCGACAAACTCACTCAGATTATTCACAACCACACAAACAACTTGCTCAAGACAACACACGACAAAAGGTGTATCTCATTAATGTGCAAGATAACAAGATAAGCAAAGACTATTGATGAACTTCATTACATAGCCGTAATACTTCAGAAGAGAGCATTTATGAGCATTAATGAGCCATACAAGTTTAGACAAGTTGAAGTGTGCAAGTGGTGACCGACCACTTGGGAGACGCGCGCCAACTTGCCCATTCACAAGGCAACACGTGTGCTGGTGGCTCCAGATCAAGTTGGACGAAATCTGCAAGTAGAGTGCGGATATTATATTGTAGAAGAATGAGTATTTTACTCTTAGAGTCTAAAACTCCTAGGTTGTTAGTTGGCATCTCAACTAACTTGTATAAATACGTGGCTTAATGTTCCTTGTAAGATAAGCCCCTGTACGAGAGAAAAGATAGAGATTATCTGGGCAAGTGTGGATCAGACTTAGGAGTGTGTGTAAGTGCTAGAGAGTTGGTGAGCTAGTGAGGACTGGGTTAGATTATCAATACAAGGGGTATTTGATAGGACGACAGGTCGGGGAACGGTCAGTGAACCGTAGGTCGATAGTCAAGAGAGGGTTGATGACTTTAGGGGTAAAGTCAAAACTGTCCCGGGAGTCCGTGTGTGGGGCAAGGGAGGTTGAGTGAATTTCGTGTGTGTAAATTCTCAATCGAAATGTGTTTTCCAGTTTAATAGTTGCCTCTCGTCCATCAAGTTTTATTAGAGTGCACGATACATCCACAATAGGTCGGGGACACATCACGAGCGCTTGGGAGTTTTAATTGGTATCAGAGCATGTCTCTTCTAGAAAGCTAACTGCTTTGGAAGACGATCAAAGATGTCTCATGCAAGCATTCTAGCAGCAGAAGAAGGTTCTGCACCGAATAGACCACCACTCTTCAATGGAGACAACCACACTCACTGGAAGAACAAGATGAAGTTTCATATCAAGTCTGACGATCCAAGAATGTGGAGGGTGATAACACATGGAGAGTACTCCTTCCGGAATCCTTAAGGACAAGACATATCTATCGACAGCATGAAAGATGAGCAGATCAAGAGGCTGGTATTCAACGCTCGAGCAGTAAGAATACTTCACAGTGCACTACTACCTGAGCAATACTCAAAGATTACTTCAGCTAAAACGGCCCAGAGATTTGGAAAACTCTTGAGGTCACCTATGAAGGGAATGATAAGATCAAAAAGACTCGCATTGAGTTGCTACTCACTCACTGGGAGCTATTCAAGAAGGAAGAAACGGGGAGCATTTATGAAATGCATACAAGGTTCACTAAGCCGAGGTTCACTAAGCTGATCAACGAAATGTTGGTGCTTGGAAGAACTATCTCTAACGAAGATCAAATTCGGAAATTCCTCAGATCTCTCCCTGCCTTCTTTGATAGCAAAGTCAATGCCATGCAAGAAGTGTATGATCTCTCTAAGATGTCTCTGGCAGATATGCTAGGATCTCTAATGGCTTTCGAGTTGAAGTTACAACACAAAACTCGGAAAGCTCACCAAGAGATAGAGGGAAAGGCATAGCCCTTCAAGTAGCTGAGAGTGAAAAGTCCGAGTCAGGAGACGACAATGATGAAATGGTTCTCTATGCTAAGAGGTACGTTCGAAAGTTCATAAGAAATAAAATGAAGAAAGGCAAGGAGTCCAAGGAATCGGATGATCAGAGGAGAAGTAGTGACAAGTGTTTTGGGTGTTCAAAACGCGAACGTTATATCAAAGACTGCCCTCAGCGATCACGAGAGGACAACGACAGGGTCAAGAAGCCTGTCCGACGATCATTCAACAAAGGACCCAAGAAGGAAGCCTTTGTTGCGGCATGGGGAGATTCTGAACAAAGTAATGACAATCAAACCTCAGACAGCAACACCTCAGAAGAGGAGAAGGCTCACCTATGCCTTGAAGATGTGTGCTTGATGGCACAAAGCAATGATGTCTCAGAATCAGAAGGAGAAAAAGAACAACATAAGGTAAACTATTCTAAACTTAGAAGAAGAATTCAAAAGGCTGAACTTCTAGGACTTAGAAAGTTTTCTCTTATATTAGTTGATCACCTAGAGGCATTAGAAACTGAAAACAATGAAATTTTGGAAGAAAATGAAAAATTAAGAAAAATCTCGGATAAAAGCAAGGTAGATAATCTCAGGGCACTCATGAAATTACAAAGAGATTATAGTGAAATTCTCACCGTTCATGAAAAGTTGAAATACAAAAAACAACCTGAAATCGATGAATTGATTGTTGCTCTTAACACTAAAGAAAAGGAACTAGCTATCATCAAAGAAAAATATTCTAAGATTGATGCTGTTTCTAAGACACCCATGAGGAGAAGCAAACGACAGGTCGGATGCCAGTCAGAGACCAGTTGTCGAGATGTCTGCAGCTTATGCAGACTACCCGGTCATCATGAGTCCAACTGTCATAAAACGAGTTTTATGAGGCATTGGCAACTCAAGAAACTAGGACTAAAATGGGTAGTCAAAAATGATTTGAGAGTATTAAATAGTGGAAATGGGTCCAACCTCTCTGTGGACCCTAACCCCACACCACTAACGTGTTAAGTGCGGAATCGAGTGAGAATGGACCCCTGCTGGTACATCGACAGTGGGTGCTCTAAACACATGACAGGAGACAAGAAAAAGTTCTTCTCACTCGAACCAGGAAGCCAATGAACCGTTTCCTTTGGCGACAACAAGAAAGGTAAAATCATCGGTGTATGTAAGGTTGGTATTACATCTGACTATGTCATAGATAGTGTAAATCTAGTTCATGGTTTAAAATTCAACTTGCTTAGTGTTTCTCAAATTTGTGACAAAGGGAATTCAGTTCACTTCTATCCTACACATTGTAGTATAGTAAGTCAGAACAATGGCAAAGAGTTGTTTAAGGGAAAAAGATGGAAAAATGTTTATGTAACAAGCTTAGAGGATATTGACAGTCCAAATCTTCCTTGCTTGACTGCTTCAATAGATGACTCTACTCCATGGCACAAAAGACTAGGGCATGTTAGCACTTCTTTACTAAGAAAACTTGTCAAGAAATAGTTGGTAAGAGGTCTTCCTGAGATTAAAAAATCTGAGACCAATCTTTGTGATGCTTGTGTTAGAAGCAAACAGACTAAGACTTCTTTTAAATCAAAGAACTTAGTTAGTACATCCAAGCCACTTGAACTACTTCACATGGACTTATGTGGACCTATGAGAATCAAAAGCTTTGGAGGAAATTGGTATGTTTTTGTAATTGTTGATGATTACTCACGGTTTGTTTGGACACTCTTTATTGCTTCCAAAGACGAAGTCGTTGAGAAATTTCAAGCCTTTGCAGGAAAAGTCCAAGTACAACTCAATCTCAAGATCAAGACTCTTTGGTCTGATCATGGGTCAGAATTTGAGAATCAACAAGTCATGGATATGTGTAAAAAACATGGGATTAGTCACACACATTCAGCACACCAAGAACACCCCAATCGAATGGGGTAGTTGACCGAAAGAACAGAACACTACAAGAGGTAGCCAGGGCCATGCTATTGGGGAGCAATCTTCCTCAAGTCTTCTGGGCAGAAGCAGTGGTGACTGCATGCTACATCACAAATAGAACGCTCATACGACCAATCCTCAACAAAACTCCCTATGAGTTAATCAAGGGAAGAAAACCCAACATAAGTCACTTCAGGACATTTGGTTGCAAATGTTATGTCCACAACAATGAAAAGAGTCCTCTTGGTAAGTTTGATGCCAGAAGTGACATGGCCATCAGATCACACAGATAATCCCAAAGATGAGTCACCGACTGAAGAAAGCTTGCCCGATAGGTCAGTGACAGGTCAACGAAGGAAACAATGATGTCGAGGATCCTCTCTCTCCATCAACCATTCATCAATCTCGTCCCCTATTCAAAAATCATCCATTGGAGAATATCATATCAGACATATCCAAAGGAACTCAGACAAGAGCACAAACTCGAGATCTTCTAGCCTTCTCAACGACAGTCTCACCCATTAAGCCCAAGAACGTCAAGGAAGCTCTTCAAGACTCATACTGGATCAATGCAATGCAAGAAGAACAAAACCAGGTTGAAAGATGCAAAGTCTGGCATCTTATGCCTCGCCCTACTCATCAAGAAGTACTTGGCACAAAATGGGTCTTTAGAAATAAGCTGAATGAAATGGGAGAAGTTGTTAGGAACAAGGCTTGTCTGGTAGCTCAAGGATATCATCAACAAGAAGGAATAAACTTCCAAGAAACCTTCGCTCCAGTAGCAAGGATGGAATCTATCAGATTACTAATTGCATTTGCTGCACACAAAGGAATCAAACTCTTCCAACTTGACATCAAGAGTGCCTTTCTAAATGGGTACGTCAAAGAGGAAGTGTATGTTGAGCAACCTTCAGGTTTTGAGACACAAGAAGGAGAAGACATCGTACTCAAACTTGACAAAGCTCTTTACGGGCTCAAACAAGCTCCAAGATCATGGTATGATCGTCTGTCCTCCTATCTATTGGAAAACCACTTTAAAAGAGGTAAAGTAGACAAAGCTCTATTTATTTACAACAACAAAAGATTTCCTAATTGTGCTAGTATATGTTGATGATATAATCTTTGGAGCCTCTGATGAAAGATATTGCAAGAATTTTGAAGCATTGATGAAAAAGAATTTGAGATGAGTGATCTGGGAGAATTAAAATTCTTCCTTGGACTTCAAGTCAAGCAGAGTGATGAAGGGACCATCATATCCCAAGAGAAGTACGTAAAAGACTTGCTGAAGAGATTTGGAATGGAGGGATGTAAGACATTTGACACACCAATGGCAGTTGGCACTAAGATGGGTATCATGACTGGTGACCGACCGGTCGACCAACGATCTTACAGAGAGATGATTGGTTGTCTACTATATTTAACTACTAGTAGACCTGACATCATGTATAGTGTTTGCTTATGTGCCAGGTTTCAAGCAGATCCAAGAGAAAGTCACCTCACAGCTGTAAAAATAATCCTACGTTACTTAAAAGGAACCAAGAATCTTGGTCTCTTTAATCCTAAGTTCACTAACTGTAACGTTGTAGAATTTTTCAGATGCAGACTATGGAGGATCTATCACCGATAGAAAGAGTACCCTAGGAACAACATTCTTTGTTGGATCATGTCTGATTGCATGGGGATCAAAGAAACAACAAAGTGTTGCAATCTCAACAACTGAATCTGAATACATTGCTGCGGCAAGCTACTGTGCCCAACTCCTATGGCTCAAACAACAAATTGGTGATTATGGCGTCAAAACAGGTACTTTACCAATTATGTGTGATAATAGAACTGCCATCTCTATTTCCAAAAATCTTGTGCATCATTCTCGTACCAAACTTATTAACATTAGACATCATTTTCTTAGAGACTGTTGTGAAAAAGAATTAGTTGGTTTAAAGTATTTATTTCTACCGAGAATCAACTAGCTGACATCTTTACAAAGCCATTAAGTAGAGAAAGGTTTACTAAGATTGCTCATGATCTTGGTATGATATTCATTAATCACAGTTAAACTACTTTTATTTCCCACGATCGGTCAACGACATATGAGCAACACCTGTTATATTGTCGTTCAGTAGTCAACGATCAGTTTAATGCATAGAAAACATGTCGAACAACTACTTGAAGCAGATATGCCAGTTTCCACAAAAGTGAGATTAGGTTAGAGACATTCCAACAGACAGAAACAGAAAAATTTCTCAACGGGGCGCTGACAACTGTCACGACTGCTGCCCGTTATGAATAGTACCGTTAGGACATGTCAGTGAGCGAACGAGGAGCGGTCGCCGACCGTTACTCGATATCTATAAAAGGGCGATGGGAGTTTTACTCCTATCACACTATTGCCCTCACTCTCTCTAATCTCTCTAAGCGATCAAAGCATTTTCTCTTCTCTCTTACAAACAACTTCGTGAGATCAGTGCAACGCCTCACAGCCGTTAAAGAACACCCGAGCAAAAAGTACTAAATTCCAGTACTAAATCATCTTCTCTGAAAATGGCACCAAAGATGCTCTACGTTCACAAACTAAAAAAATCCTCACAGAAGCTTCCACACAACAAGAGGCCGACATCCAGCAGACAGAATCTCCAACTCTACTGACAAAGGAGGAAGAGAACGAGCTTATGGTTAGAGTAATCGAAGAAGGGAACCTTCTTGCCAGTGAGGTAGAATATATAAAGTCCCACATTCCTAAACCTATCACCTCATGACATCCGGCACTTTCAAACCCACCATCATTTCTGAATTTGCTCCCACACAAGAACCGAAAATGTCATCTCCTGCACCTCACCTAAACTTCCAAAAACACCACAAAGAAATCCAAGGCTAAACAATCAAAGTCCAAAGGCCATTCAACCGCCACCACCAGTCGTGTAACTCACGCATCTAGGCGCGCCCAAAAACAAACAGCTCCACAAAAATCGCACTCAACACGAGAGAAAACAACATGATGGTTACACTTCACCGAAGAAGAAGAAGCCTCTCCTTCAGTATCGTCAAAGAAGTAGTTCAATAATTGGAGGAAGAGGAGGTTCAAAGTGACGAACCATCTCAGAAGGAGGCCTCAGTAGAAGAAAAAGAACGGGAGGAAGGTGTAAGTGCACCTGACTCCGAAGAAGAGGCAAATCTCACAGCCGCTCCCGGAGGACCAGTCGTCGGCAGGTCTCCAACACGTCAGCGACAACATAAAAATGGTGACAGCGATACAGAATCCATCACCTATCATCTACACGCTCGAGGAACGTGCTAATTTGGAGAAAGCACAGGGTAAAAGAAAGATGCGCGCTTTCTCTAGCACCAAGGAAGTCAAGGAGCTTGCTCTTGCAGAAAAGTCATCTGCCAAGTCCCAACCTCCACCATCCCAGAAGCGACTAGAAAGGCTCAAAGAACTAGAGCCTCCTTTGATCAAGGCCGAGAGCGTCAACGACCGTTCCTGTCCCGTCTTACCAAAGACGTTGGACATAGAGTGGATGAAGAGGATGGGTCTAGGAGAGATCATCGAGCTATTGGAGTTCCAAGGATGGCTAGAATTCTTCCAGGAGCATATCCCTGTCTACACCGAGTTGCTCAAGGAGCATATGAGATATCTTGGACCACTTTAACGCAATGAAGATGACGACTATCTCAACTCAACAGTCCAAACTACTTAAATCACGATCTCCAAGTCTTGGATCTGCAAGACCTTCAACCTAGAGCCAAAGGGTCTGGTCATTCCCAAGGAAACAACCTGGAATTACTTAGGACACCAAGGAGGAAAGATGGTAAACCTGCTCAACAAAGGAGCAACGATGAAAAATTTCAATGCTGTAGACATGTCCATCACCGATAGAGTCCTCTTCAACTTAGTCACCCACAACATCACCCCAAGGAACCAGCGCACCCACATTATCAATGCACGGGATGTAAGGCTGCTGTTTGCGCTCAAGACCAAGGAGAAAATCGATCTGCCTGCCATGATTCTCCTCACTCTAGATGTGAGTCTTCAAGTAAACCAAGGTCTGGTGCACGGGGGAGTGGTCACTGCGGCACTTGTAGAGAGTGGAGTGGACACCGACAGGTTCCACGAATGCGCGTGCACCACTCAGGATTGCATCTGCTCCGAGATGCTATCCAAAATGGGGATAAAGACTAAGGGAGATTAGCTCGTGGCTATACAGAAGCCCACGAAGAGCGAAGATGCAAGGTCAGAGCCTAGACCGACGGCAAGAGCTTCAGGAATCAAAAGGAGGAGAAGTCTTTCACTGGTCCACGGCAGGTCGGGGACCAGTCTGGATACTTCAACTCGGGACATTCTTCAGCGTGTAAGAGTCACTCTTACCACTGTGCAGGCTGTCTCCACCACCGAACCAAGTGTCCACCACATGGTTCAAGGAGCGATAGATTTTATAGATACTCACATAGCCCGAGCGTTCTTTGTCTTCTAGAGACTTAAGTGAAAGCGTGAGAGATAAAGTTAGGAATAGATTTTTATTTTCCATCAAATGCTCTATTTTGCCTTTGACTATCTGTTTCACAGTATCTTTTGGACATCAATGAAAATGCAACTGGCTTTTGTATACTTGAATGCTTATGACAGGTACAAAATAATTTATTGTATTGGCTGCTTCTTCCTTGATTAAAAATTACAAAATGATCTGAGATATTTAGTCCTATCCATTCCACTAATCCAAACTTTGACCTTGACACCTAAAAAGCCTACCAACATAGCCCACAAGACGTAGCACCTCATTAAATGCCTCTCACCGATCAGTCGTTAAGCATATCCAAGGTGTCTATAAAACTTGCTTACTACTTTTACCACTCACACACACATCTAAAACAATGGCTCAATACCCACAAAGCTCATCCAGCTCGAATGAGCAAACCATTCACTCCACCATTCGCAAGTTTATGACCACAAAACACCCAAAGAAATACGTCGCCCAAAGCTATGTTCAACCAGACTCCGACTCCCTAACAGCTTGGTCTATCACATCAAGTATTACTCTATCACAATCACGTTCTCCACATTGCATGGAGTTCTCCATAGATTCTGATGAGTCTAACCTTTCAACCACAGCTGAATCACCTTTGATCACCGCACCCAAAGCCAAACCTTCTTGGATCAAAGCCGGTTTTTTTGGAGGAAGAGCCTACTTGATCAGAGGATTATGAATGCGATACCCAACTACGTCACTCCATCTAGATTATCTTGATCATATTTTGTAGTTTGTAATCTATGGAATGCCATGGCCTTTACAACATCTTACGTCGTGTAGTTGCTCCCTATTTTTCTGTATGGCAAAGGGGGAAAGAAAAAGTATATGTACTTGTGAGAATATGTCTATCATCCTTGTATTATGTATCATCTGAATGAAACCTTATCTATCTATGATATAACATAAAAGCTGTCACTTATGTTTTCATTCATTAAAATTCTTTCATTCTTAAAAACCCTTAATAAACTCAGGGGGAATCCTTCTTAGGGGGAATCTCTCAATTCTTGATTGCCAAGTACATAATAAGTGTATAGGTTGCCATCATCAAAAAGGGGGAAATTGTTACGACAAGATCCTTAAGTTTTGATGATAGCAAACCTTATGTTGTCTATCTAATGCGTTTGTCAAGATTCATGATTTCAGATAGACAGGTGAGTAAGTGGCTTAGCACGTAGGATTGCAAGCGCACTTAAGCCATGAGTGTCTTAGCACGCAAGGTTGCAAGTGCGCTCAATCCACGACATGTGCTCTACCAGTCAGGCACCTGTCGGTGAGAGCTTTGGAGAACTTCTAGCAAGACACAAGCAGTCACGAATTACACCGTCACATATCTATTACATCAGACATCAAAGAAGGACTAAACAGAGTTAGCAACATTGACAAACTCACTCAGATTATTCACAACCACACAAACAACTTGCTCATGACAAACACACAACAAAAGGTGTATCTCATTAATGTGCAAGATAACAAGATAAGCAAAGGCTATTGATGAACATCATTACATAGCTATAATACATCAGAAGAGAGCATTTACGAGCATTAATGAGCCAGACAAGTTCATACAAGTTGAAGTGTGCAAGTGGTGACCAACCACTTGGGGAGACGCGCCGCCAACTTGCCCATTCACAAGGCAACGCGTGTGCTGGTGGCTCCAGATCAAGTTGGACGAAAATTTGCAAGTAGAGTGCGGATATTATATTGTAGAAGAATTAGTATTTTACTCTTAGAGTCTACAACTCCTATGTTGTTAGCTGGCATCTCAACTAACTTGTATAAATACGTAGCTTAATGTTCCTTGTAAGATAAGCCCCTGTACGAAAGAAAAGATAGAGATTATCTGGGCAAGTGTGGATCAGACTTAGGAGTGTGTGTAAGTGCTAGAGAGTTGGTGAGCTAGTGAGGACTGGGTTAGATTATCAATACAAGGGGTATTTGATAGGACGACAGGTCGGGAACGGTCGGTGAACTGTAGGTCGATAGTCAGGAGAGGGTTGACGACTTTAGGGGTAAAGTCGAAACTGTCTCGGGAGTCCGTGTGTGGGGCAAGGGAGGTTGAGTGAATTTCGTGTGTGTAAATTCTCAATCAAAATGTGTTTTCCAGTTTAATAGTTGCCTCTCGTCCATCAAGTTTTATTAGAGTCCACGATACGTCCATGATAGGTCGGGCGCATCATGCGCTGCTTGCAAGTTTCAAGAAGGGCAGGGAATAAGGTCCCATGTCCCATTTTAATCAAAGCATCATATTCCTCCTTCACAGAGGCAACCATCTAGGTTCTTGGAGTGCGGCTTTGTATGAAATAGGAATAGTAGTGGCAGAGAGATTAAATAGTTGTTTGGGTTTGATGATGCCGGATTTAGAGCGAGTGATCATATGATGGGTGGAGTTAGAAGGGGGCATGGTGTGTGTGTGTGTGTGGGGGGGGGGGGTGTCGAAGGGGAGGATGAGTTGGAGGGTGAGGAGGCAGATGACGGTTGTATTAGATAATGGGTGTTGGGCGGGTGGAGTATTGGGTGTAGGGTTATGTTGGGCCGCGGAAGAAGGTGTGTGGGGGGGGGGGGGTGGGGGGGGGGGGGGTTGGGTATCAGTACGTACTGGACGGGGGGCTAATATAATGTGAGGAGTGGGCCATAGCTGAAGATAAGCTGGGAGGTGGGGCTGGGCCGGATGTGGAGTGGGTGGGGTCGCCGTTGGAAGCAGACATGGGGGATGGAATAGTGGGCCACGTGGGGGAGAGGTGGGAGTGTATGTGAGGATGTTGAGAAGGAGAAAAGAGAGCATGAGCGAGGGAAGGGGCTACGTCAGTGGTGAACAGAGTGTGTGGCGAGGGTGCGGAAAGAGAAAAGTGTTTATATGGAAATATATGATAATTAAATATAATGTGACAAGATGTAAGTACCTTGTGAGTAGCCAGTTCAAGACACCGATATCCTTTGTGTTCCGGTGCATAGTCGAGGAAGATACATGGGGTAGTACGGGGTTATAGTTTGTGTTTGGTTGTGGAGGCGATGTTGGTTGTGTAACAAAAACAACCAAACAGAAGGAGGTGGGCGTAGGTGGGCGGCTGGTTATAAAGGATTTCATATGGGTTGCGGGTGTTTGGGTTGGTAGTGGTGGGAGTTTGATTGAGGAGATACATGGAGGTAGCAAGTGCTTCCACCAAAAATTTGGAGGGTAGATGACTGTGAAAAAGGAGTGTACGAATAGCATTGGTGATGATGCGGATCATGCGTTCGGCCTTGCCATTTTGTTGGGAGGTGCGGGGGCATGAAAAACGTAATGAGGTGCCATGAGAGGCCATATAATCGCGTAGGGCATTGTTGTTGAATTCGCGGCCGTGATCGCATTGTATATATTTAATTATGCGTTGTGTGTATGAACAAAGGCATGAAAGTGTTCGAGAATGTCGATTGTTTGAGATTTGAGTGGAAATGTCCATGTAAAATGAGAGTAATCATCCAAAATAACCAAAAAGTATTTGAATCCACTAACACTCAAAATCGGTGAGGTTCACAAGTCGTAAAGCAAAAGATCAAAAGTATATAAAGAGCGTGAATTTGAACGAAAAAAATGGTAAGTGGATCTATTTCCCAGTTGACAAGAAGGACAAATGGGAGATACAGATTTATTTTTAAAGATGTTGAATATGATAAATTGAGAGAATGTAGTGCGGCGGGACTGGGATAGGCGAGAGGATTGTGCCAAGGCGCATGTGAGAGTGGTGGTGAGTGCAGTGAGTAGTGATGGTGGGTGGCGTTGGGTTGAGATGGAATGGATAAAGAGCTCTATGACTATTGCACCGGTGGATCTCAGTCTTGGTGGAAAGATCCTTGACAAAAAATCCAAACGGGTCAAACTGAATAGAGAAATTTTTATTAGTAGTGAATTGACGGACATAAATTAAGTTCTGATAAGAGAGGGAGAGACTAAAACATTACATAGAGAGAAAGGACGTAGCTGGGCTGTATCGACCTTGGTGATGGGTAGGTTTGCCATTTCCAACGACAATACTAGAAGGAGGAGAGCCTTAAATAAAACTAGGATGGAGGATACCTGAGTTCAGAGTCATGTGGGAGGAAGCGCATGTATCCATATACCAAAGGGAGTAATTGTTGCGCGACGGAGTAGAGAGGGCGTTCACGGCCACGACTAGGCTTTGCTGATCCTAGGACAGAGGCGGCACTTGTTGATGAAGCATGGCCTGAGGTGGTTGTAGTGGGCGGGGGGCAAGCAGGCCAGGGAAGACCAAGTGGGGGACCACTGCGGCTAGATGTTGAGGAGAGATCAAAGTTGTTGTTGGAGGGAGGGATAATTATTTGGAACCACTGTCGCGCCCACGACCACCGCGACCATGACGGTTGTTGCCGCGTGAACAGGAGGAGCAGGGGGACTGGGCAGAGGACGGCGGAGGATAGGATGCGGTTGGTTGGATGAGCATCAGCGGTCGGAATGGTAGAGGAAGAGGAGCTGAACGACGCAACGAGAAGAGCAGTGGTGGTGGGGGAAGTGTTTTGGCGACATGTTTCTTCAAGGATAAGAGAACTGCGAACCTGCTGGAAGGTAGGAAAAGGTTGTTGAAATTGTATAATGCTCAGTATATTAGAGTAGGAGCCGTTGAAGCTGCTGATTGTTTGGAGCACCAGATTTTCATCAGAAACGGGGTTGTCGACTTCCGCCAGAGTTTTGAGTTGAACACAGTATTCATTAATGGTGAGAGAGCCTTGGCAGAGGCCACGAAATTCAGCCTCAAGCTGTATAGTGTGAACCTTTTTGTTGTCGCGGAAGAGATCTCCGATGGTGAGCCAAACGTCATATGCAGTGGCATTATTACGCATAATGAGGCTAAAAATTTCAGGGGAGATTGTCACATATATCCAAGAGAGGACGTTGATATCCAGGAGTGCCCAACTCTCATCGGCGAAGGGAGGAGTATCATCAATATGAGATAGAAGAGTGAATTTGCCGAGGGTTACAAGGAAAAGGTGCCGCCACATAGTGTAGTTAAGCGGTTGTTGGGTGAGTTCAATACGAATGTGATTTGTAATGGAGTTGACATGAAGGGCCTGGGTGAAGGTGTGACACTGAAAGAGGGTGATTAAGGGCGAAAAGGGGAAGTGAGAGCGGTGTGTTCAGAGGGGATGGGCGAGCCGTGTTTAGACATGGCTTTAGAGTGCAGAGAAGAGGAGGATGGAAGGTGGAGAGAGCTGGGGAGAAATTAGGATTTGGAGAGTGGAACTTAGGCTGATACCATGTGTTGGAACTTTTGGGTTTTGTCGATGATGACTCAATCTATGCACAAATGGAGTTCATGAAGAAATGTTGGAACCTTGTGTGTTGTTGATGATAGAGTCCTTCCATGTGCACGGAGTCCCTCGAGCAGAATGACAAAACCTGCTGCAAAAAGCACAAAAGATGGTGAAAGAGTCTGTCTAACCAAGAGAGTCCGTCCGATGCCAAGAGAGTCTGTCTAACCAAGAGATTCCATCTGGTGATTTACAACCGAACATGATTGGTTGTTGTAACCATCTCTGAAATTCATGGTCAAAGAACGCGTCCAAACTCCCAAAACGTCTATATGTCAACGTTCAACTCCCTTGGGCCTAAATGTTCGGAGCCACAACCTTAAGACAAGTCAGATCCAAAATTTATGGTGAAGAACAGTTAGATCCCTGAACTTTTAGAAACAGACTCCCTCGACGGCTCCAGAGGCAGTGCTATATAAAGAGCCAGAGTTTTCAGTTGCAAGTGTGCTTTTCCGCCCCAATACTTCCTATACTAGAGAAAAGTCACCAAAACAAGAGACATGTCTCCTATTACGAGCTCCAATTCATATATCTACCTATTTAGAGCTTTTACACTTATTTCTCCATATGTTGTATTGATCTATTCGTTGAGAAGTGAGTGTTGCAGTTAGGTAGAGTTTTTTGCCTAACCCCAAGTGTGCAATACTTTCTTGTAACCCTAAAAAGCTTATCAATAAATTTTCTCATTCTTGTATTTGTATTTTTGTTGACAGACTCCGTCTATTCACCGAAAGATTCAAAGTGCTTCAATGACTTAGATCTTGGAACACTTTCAAGACAACCCATCAATGGACTGCTTCTGCTTCCCGCGCTAGTCTGTTTGGGTCCAACAACCCAGAAAGACTACGTCAGCACTATCTATCCCACAAGAGACTCTGTCTATCAGTCCCATTGATCCTACCATTGGTATCAGAGCGAGGTTCGGCTGACACACTCAATTTGAAGATAAACTACGAGATCGTAGAGTGCTCTTATGTTTTTCCGACCTTAAGACAAGACTCAAGTTATTTTTGCACAGAGCGAAAGTTCCACATCCAGATCCACTCTGTCAATCCCCCACCCCTCATGAGGTGTTATAGATGACCAAGATAAACATTGTTGATGAAGGAGCATCAGTGATCTACCTGAAGCTGACTCTGATGGGGGTGCACACCCAAAAGAATTGCCAATTTCTGGGGGAACATGCAATTCTTCTACAACTGCAAGGATTAAGGGGGAATCACAATGGGTTTCACCATCATCGGCAAAATGGGGAAAATTGTTATAAATTTTGGGTTTTATCGATGATGACTCAATCAACACGTAAATTGAGTCAATGAAGAAATGTTGGAACCCTGTGTGTTATTGAGGATGGAGTCTCTTCAATACGCACAGAGTCCTTTGAGCTAAGCTACAGACCTTGCTGCAACAAACAAGTTAGGCAGCTTTTGTCTGCCTAACCCCAAGTGTGAGATACTTTCTCTTAACCCTAAAAAGTATATCAATAAAGTTTCTCATTCTTGTGTTGGTATTTTTTTTTGGACTCCGTCCATTCATCGAAAGAGTCAAAGTGTTTCAATGACTTATATCTTGGAACACTTTGAAGATAGCCCATTAATTGACTACTTCTGCTTCCCTCGTTAGTCCGGGTCTAACAACCCAGAAAGATTATGTCAGCACTATCTATCCCACAAGAGACTCTGTCTGTTACATTTTGATCGAGAGAGTCTGTCCGAGTCTAATAGCCAGACAGACTCTGTCAGCCCCATCAATCCTACAATTGATATCAGAGCGAGGTTCGGCTACACACTCAATTTGAAGGTAAACTACGAGATGGAAGAGTGCTCTTATGTTTTACAACCTTAAGACAAGACTTGAGTTATTTTTGTACAGAGCGAAAGTTCCACATCCAGATCCACTCTATCAATCCCCTTCCCTTCATGAGGTGTTATAGATTACCAAGACAAACATTGTTGATGAAGTAGCGTCAATGATCTACCTGAAGTTGACTCTAATGGGGGTGCACACCCAAAAGAATTGCCAAATTCAGGGGAACATGCAATCCTTATACAAATGCATGGATTTAGGGGAAATCACAATGGGTTTCGCCATCATTGGCAAAAAGAGGAAAATTGTTTGAGCTTTTGGGTTTTGCCAATGATAACTCAATCTACACGCAATGGAGTCAATGAAGAAATGTTGGAACCCTATGTGTTACTGAGGAGATGAAGTTCTTCCATGTGCACGGAGTCTCTCGACCAGAATGACAAAATCTGCTGCAACAAACACAGAAGATGGTGAAAGAGTCTATCTAACCAAGAGAGTCCGTCCGATGCCAAGAGAGTCTGCCCGATGCTTTATGGCTGAGCGCGCTGTGAGTTATAACAACTTGTGAAATTTGTGGCCAAGGAACGTGTCCAGATATCCACAACGTCTATTTTTCAACATTCAACTTCCACTAGCCTAAATACTCAGAGCCACAACCTTAGGACAAGTAAAGTCTGAAATATAAGGACCAGTCCCCTGATTTTTTGGAAACGGACTCCCTCACCGGCTCTAGAGGCTGGGCTATATAAAGAGTTGGATTATCAGTTGCTGCATAATGGATTTATCGTGAGTGATTAGTACTGGTGAAATTGATAAAAGAAAGAAATTAATACTCAAATTTCCGTCGGGCTACAATAAAAAAACCCGGTCGCAGTAGTATAGAAGAGAAGCGGCCGGGGTCAAACCGTGGGACTTATAGCGAGATAAAATAGTTCCTAAGCTTGTCACAAAAGGGGGAAGTTAATTGACTTGTTTTAGAGAAAATATTAAGCAGATTAAAATTACTGAGTGTAGATGAATTAAATGGAACTCCGGGTTTAGGTTTTATATAATCTGATTAATTATGCTATCTCTACCGGTTTAATATATTAGTTTGGCAAAATTCCTGTTATTATCCTAAGGACTAAGTCATAGACCCTTAAGAACTCGTTCACCAGAAAATGCTCGGTCTAATCAAGGTTCGAGCAATACTATGTAAACGGACGTTAAATTCGAGGAATTATAATTGCATCTGAAAATACTAACCTATTAAATCATAATAAGCTTTCTCCAGATTTACGGCTTAATTAACCTGTCTATTTATCACCTGGTCTGATCAAAATAGACTTAGGAAAGCATTTTAATAAATTCATGTAATTTATTAAAATGGTGAGAGAAAACCTTTAAGCGTAACAAACTGTATTTTTTTTAACCGGTAGAAATATTGATTACATAATTAAACAACCATAATTAAAACCTTTGCCCGGAGCAAATCCTCCTTAGCCTGACATATTAAAGACAGAATAAGAAGTAGAGGAATACATCTGAAAAGATGTTTATTTCCGCTCCGCTATCTTATCTGCTAATATTTTTGACAGAGGTTGGACAGGATAACGGTATGAAGTGGAATGATTTATGGGATGAGATGTAGTATGGAATTTATGTGGATGAAAAGAGTGATTTTGTGGAGAGTTTTATGGTATTTTTATGGAAGGAAAATGACATAAGTTTGGGGTGGAATCGTGTGTGTCTTTGTTTGAAGTAGCAGTGGTATTTTATAGAGGAGAGGAAGAAGAAGAACGACTGCAGACAGAGGTGGAAGAGCATTAATTGCTCAGGGGACAGAACGCGAAGAGTAGATAGATAAGTTGCAGGTCGACGGGCGAAGTCGACGAGCGAAGTCGACAGAGAAGAAAACTGTTTTGCACGAGATTTTAGTCGCGTCCGCCTCTGCGTCCGCCTTAATCTCGCGCGGACGTCTCTGTCTTTTTTCCTGTTCGCCCGGTCATTTGTGTCGTCCGCACATCCGTCCGCTTCACGTCCGCCCGGCCACTTCTTCTGTCCGCATCACGTCCGCCTAAGAATCATGCGGACGCCTGTGTGTCTTGTCCGCACTTGCGTCCGCCCAAGATCTATGCGGTCACAAGTGTGGTCGTGACCCATTTTCTTCCAACTTTTGACCGGCTCTAGATTCTTCGTTTGGACTCCGTTTTCTGAGCCGTTTACGTCTATGCGTTCGTCTCTTGTCTACTTTACTCCCAGTTTGGTTTTCCTCATGTTAAACCAATAAATTTGTGAGATAAACAATAAAACATAAACTAGAGGAAAACTAACCGAAGTGGAGAAATGAGCAAGAAAAGTGCTAATATTATATATGAAATACACCTATAAAACATACTCATTTGGACACTTATCAGTTGCAATGTGTGCTTTTCTGCCCCAATACTTCCTATGTTATGGAAAAGTCACTAGAAACAAGAGACATGTCTTCTATTACATGCTACAATCATACATCTAGCTATTTAGAGCTTTTACACTTATTTCTCTATATGTTGTGTTGATCTATTCGTTAAGAAGTGAGTGTTGGAGTTAGGCAGATTTTATCTGCCTAACCCCAAGTGTGAGATACTTTCTGTAACCCTAAAAAGTCGATCAAAAAGTTTCTCATTCTTATATTGGTATTTTTGTTGATGGACTCCATCCATCCACCGAAAGAGTCAAAGTGTTTCAATGACTTGCATCTTGGAACACTTTGAAGATAGCCCATCAATTTGCTGCTTTCGCTTCCCGCGCTAGTTTGTTCAGCTCTAACAACCCAGAAAGACTACGTCAGCACCATCTATCCCATAAGACTGACTCTGTTCGTCATATTTTGATCAAGAGGATTAGGAAAAACAACCTTAGTGGTTATCGTTACATTACTAATGTATATATACACACATATACAAGTGGTGAGACCTACAATTAAAGAGTACATAACTAACAATAATATATATTCTAACACAATTTTTCTTATCTAAGAGAGTTGTACGACTGATGGGGTAACACTTTGAAAAATAACGCGCCTCACGCGCCTTCCTTTCTCCTCCTATTCTTCCTCATAATAATTTTCTGCTCCTATTAGTTAGACCGGAAGTTTACTGATTTCTCTAGTTTTGATGTATGTTAGCTGCATGCAACATCTAGACTGCCAATCTAAAGTGCATCTTTGGCTAGATCTTCAATAGTCATGCTTGATTTCCCTAAGGTTTATCCTTTCCTTCCTAAGTGAAGGGTCCTTTTGAACGATTCAAAAGTGTAGGTGTGTCTTTTGCTCCTCTCTCCTTTTTATAATTAGTGTAGTTTTTTTTTATATTCATGGTAGTTGGCACGGTGGCTAGCGGTTATCTGGACTCTTTATCTCCATATTGGCCCCTGTGGTGGTGATCGAGGTGTCTTTTATGAGTATCCTTTCCATGAATTGTCGAGAACTGAAGCCAAAGTTGTCACAGATGGGCTCTACAAGTCCTTCGAGATGAGACCCCTGATATTATCTTCTTTTGTGAAACTAAGAGAACAATTGAGGAATGTGCCTTTTCATTAGAACTTTGCCAGACTATAATGGTTTTGCGGTGGATTACGTAGGGCGGGGTGAAGGAATAACATTGCTCTGGTGCAATACCATCATTATTGAGATTTTGGAATGGACTAGGGTCCCTGTGGTATTGTACCACAGTTTAAGGATGAGCAGAGACCACAGAGAGATGGTGAACTTGGGAACTGATACGACAACATTGGCGACAACTAACTTCCCCTTGGTTGGTCCTTGGTAACTTGAATGAAATAATGTATTTCTATGAATAAGAGGGTGAAAGAGATCAAATAGAGGTAGAATGCTGGCCTTTAGGAATTGTCTCAGTCATTGTCAAATGTCGGACCTTGGTTTTGTTGGTGATATTTTTACTTACTCCAATCAAAGATTTGGTTGAGAAAACATCATATGTAGATTGATAGATTCTTAGCCAATGCAAGTTTGACTCAATTAATTCCCCATGCAAGGAACATTCACTAGATCAGATGGGGGTGGTCTGATCACAGGCCCATTAAAATGATGATAAATAAGATTAGTAGAGTGGGACCGGTGCTGAAATACCCCGTAATTAAAAATAATGATTAATTAGGCTAATAAGTATTTTAGAAGCTTAATTAAGTCTAAATAAATATTAGGGAACAAATCCCGCAGAAAACGGATCCTTAAAAGGATTAAAAACACAAACGAATCTTAAAGCACGTTTTTCGAGGAAACCGGGAAAACGTGACTTTAAGCGGGTGTCAATAGACTCATAATAATTTTGGTCAACTAAATAGTCATTAATAAACATTAATGAAGGTCTAGAACCAATAAAATCAATAAAACGAGAGAAAATAGTAAAAACTGTCAAAACGGGAAGTTGTGGGGTAAAAAGATAAATAACCCAAACTAGTGTGTCCACTACTGTAATTAATATTTTTAAAGCCCATATGAGGGAGTGTGTGTAGCCGGCCGATTTAGTAGCCCATACCCCTCTTTTATTCCTCCTTATGTGCTATCAGACTAGAGAGTAAAGTAACAAAAAGCAAAAGCAAAAAAAAAATCTCTCTCCTCTCTCACCCAGCACCCTCACGTACTGCACCTCTCTCATTTCTTTCTTCTGCAAGTGAGCTATGTAATGGCGATTTGAGCATCCCCTCACAACAGTCCACTTCCTCCTCATTTTTGAAACCCTAAACCATCTCCAAATACTACAAAAATTATACCGTTGAATTCGTCTCATTAAGGAGATCATTTTACACCCTTCAAAAAACAAAAACCTCCAACTTCATTTTGAGGGTATAATCGTTTTAGAGCTTGAGGAGCACCATTTGAAGATCCATCTTCTTCTCCATGTTCTAAGGTAAGAAAAAAGACCAAGTTCTCCTCTTTTCATCTTTTCCCTTGCAAAATCCAAAACTCACGTGAAACACCACTATTCCATTACTCAGCCGGTTTTGGCATTTCAAAGAGGAGCTGAAGCACTGTCATTTCCCCACCCAAAACTCCATTAGAAACTCAAGGTAAGACTTCTTAAGGGTTGTAAGTGGTTTCTTACAAACTAGGGTTTAATACGTAAGTTAGAAATTTACTAGTTTTGTGTATGTGTGTGTATGCCTTGTTACATGGTGTAGCTTGGCTTAAATAAAATCAAGAAAACAAAGAAGGAAAGAGGAGCTGTAAAGGAGAAGGAGAGAAAGGAAAAAGAATCAAGAAAACCAAGGTAATGAAGTGCCCTGCATAGTTTTAATGTTTGTGTATATGTAAGTATATTGCTGTAGCAATGGTTTAAAAACCACCGTAGCAGTAGGAAAGGATTGAGTATATTGGTGTCAACTATATTTGTAGTTTGAAGCTTTTGAAAACAAGAAATAATATGCTAAGTGTAAATTTAAGTGTGCAGTAGGTGTTGGAATTTTGTGTGAGAATGGTGTGTATATTGAGCAGGTTGAACTAGATTGAGTGTGCTAAATTATGTGGTGAGAACACTTAGAATGTAGGGAACCTATTTCAAAATTTGGTTAGGATTTTAAAGACTTGTGTGCTGCTAGTAAAGAAAGAACGGAGAGGTTGTACAGAGGAAGAAAATGAGATTTTTCACTTTGGTTTGTAACAGGAAGAAAAAAAATGTAGTTGAGTAGAGTGGGAAATGGTGTAATGGGAGTGGTCTAACTGAGTTACACTAGTTAGGGAGTCAGTCATTTAGCTAGTGGGAAGAAGAATGGAAAGTCTGTAGCATTAGTTGGAGAAGGAAAATTGTAACAGAAGAGAAAAACTTACAGTAAGGTGAGTTAATGTAACAAATAATGATATAGGTTGGGTTAGGTTAGTTTGAAGTGCCCAATCAATGTTAAAACATGCTAGATTATATGTAGGAATATTAGGAAGAGATTGGTAGAAGTTTGGAGTTGAAACAAGTTCAAAAACATAAAGATTTTTCAATAGTGTAGCTGGTCTGGGTTTGTAAACCGGTACACAAACCCGAACCAGTCATAAAACATGGCAGAGAGTAATATAGAATGAGTGGTCCGGGTTTGCAAACTAGGACCTAAACCCGGACCACCCCTAAAACATTCCCGTAACTTCTTAAAACTTGTTGTCTGGGTTCGCAAAGGAGTACACAAACCCGGACCAGTTGAAAAAACACACCGTAAACATATCAATACATGTGGTCCGGGTTGTAAAGGAGTACACAAACCCGGACCAGACGATTTTCTTACCCGAGAGTTTGCCCAAGGTGGTGGTCCGGGTTTGTAAACCCGGACAGTAACCTGGACCACCTCAAATTTTACACAGAATCTGTTTTAAAGCTAATCTAAGGTAGGGTAGGTAATGATGGGTAATGGTATTATAAGATAATTAAGACATGATTAATGATTTTTAAAGGCCATTAAGGCCATAAACAAGTTTATAAAATAATTTTAAGTAAGTAACTTAAGTACATGTATTTGAATAACAATGAAATAGTAAGTATAAACCAGGAAATGTTAGGAAAGTAATTAGTAAGGTTAAGTAAGGGTAATTAACCACTCGATCGCATGTATGTTATAGGACTTGGATTGTGAACACCGAAGGAACGTCGGTTACAAGTACAACGGTGAACGGTATGAACTTCTCATGCCCCGTATGTGATAAGTGTGAAATTTATATAGTTTTATAGGTGCTTGGTCATTATTTTTTGTAACTTTTTACGCACCTTCTCACACTTATCCTATGCTTTTTGTAACTCTTACTTTGGGTAGGAACTAATTCCAATTTATATGATAAAATCAGGAAATGATGACAGAAATGCATAGTTCGCCTCACGAGCTTTCCAACGCAACAAACGGCGGGTCAAACGGACTTATAACGAAGAATCTGGAGCCGATTCAAGATTGGAGTTATATATATATATATATGTACATCCGCAAAACTGGCGGACAAGAGTGGTACAACCGCCTATAACCAGGCGGTACCACTGGCGGACAAGAGTGGTACAACCGCCTCTTGTTAGGCGGTACATCAAGCGGACACCAGAGAAACAACCGCCTCCAAGCTGGGCGGACTCCACACATGCTACCGCATGTTAACTGGCGGTCAAGGAGGCGGAACCCATAGGTCACTACCGCCTGTTTTTAGGCGGTTAAGCAGGCGGAACAAATAGGCACTACCGCCTCTTATCTCGCGGACGTGACAGAGCGTACCGCTAGTTATCTAGCGGACAAGAGATAGAAGACCCCGAGGCGGACAACGCATTTCGACACCGAACAGTTTTCTTCTCCGATGGGCGCCGCATTCGAACTGCTACCTCATTAATTGCAGACGGTCGCCCACCTTAATTTCTGCACGCGTGACGCCGGCTCAATCAATAAATCTATCCGAAATCGATTGCACTGCCCGATGAAATCTGACAGCAATTTTGTGCACTGCACCGATCTCTGACCGCCATTTTTCCAGATTTGCGTATCAACTTCACCTTGACTTCTGCACAAATGTCATCTCTGTCTGCATCACGTGACGTATCTATAAATTGCAAATCACTCTCTCAAATTGTCATGTCCATCATCCAGTCATTCACCCACGATCCAATTTGCTCCACTCCATTCACAAACCCATTCACAAAATCACCCGACACCATACTACTCCATCGCCCCCACCTTCACCTTTCCCATTTCACAAACAATTCACTTACGTACGCATCCATTTACAATTCACAAATCATTCGACCACCACCACAAAACTCACGCCCACCATTCTCCGTATTATCATCTACCTCAAATCTATTCCGGTCTGTCAGATTAACGGAGCAGCTTCGGAGTCAGCGAAACAGATGATTTCTTTTACTCTCATCTCTGCTCATTTATTTAATATGTCGGCTAGATTAATTATACTCTGGGAGATGGTTATTATTAGTTTGTTTTAATTGTGCACTTTATTTTTACCGGTTTAAGTTAATTATAATTTGATACGATTAATGTTATTATCTCGCTTTTTAATAAATACATGAGTTTATTAAATTGCTTTACGAAATCTATTTTGATCAGATCCGTGATAAATAGATAGGTCATATTAATTGTTATGTCTGTGGAAAAATTTATTCTGATTGAATAAATTTAATTTAGTATTTCAGATGCAAATTATATTCCTTTTAACTAGCCGTTTACATGTGTTTTGCCTGAGTTTAGATCAAACCTTGCATGTTCTGGTAAACGAGGTCATTAGAATTTAGGATTTAAATCTAAAGACTATAAAAGGAATTTTGCCAAATTATTCTTAATTAAACCGGGGTAGAATAACATAATTAATCAAACGAGTAAAACCTGAACCCAGAGTCCGTTCTTCCATATTCACAACCACTTTTAGTATTCAGTTATTTTAATTATTAGCTGTTATTTAAATTCTTGTTGTCTTTATTATAATTCACAGTTTAGAACAAAACAAAATTCCCCCTCAATTTATAACCTTTGCTAAGTCTAGATAATTATCACATAGTCCCACGGTTCGATACCTGGTTCCCATAAACTTTACTACAATAACCAGGATTTTTGCAACCTGACGGTTTTCTGATTTATTAATTTCTAAGATTATTTCTTGGTATTTAATAGGTCAAATTTCTCGTTTGCAATTGGCTACCGTTGCCGGGGACTAGACTCCTGTCTAGTCCTTAGCTTGGGTTAATAAAAAAAAATCAATATATTATTATACTTTTATTATTGAGATCTATCCTGTTTTATTTTTATTTTACTCTACTTTTAACTTTTGTGGATCTATTTTCTTTTTTGAGACTGTTGATGTGTGTACAATCGTTCTTGGTCAGACCACTATCTCGATTGGGACAGAATCCTTGACCCGGAAATCGAACGTACCGCTCAGCTAGCCAGACGCCAACAGAGGTTCCAAAGAGAAATACAAATGGCAACTCCTACAAACGGTAGCCAAGCAATGAAGCAATTTAGCAGACCAGCAATCCATCCAAGAAGAAAGAGCCCAGTAGCTCTTCCTACGCGACCACCTGAATTAATGAAGGAATGGAAGGATCTGAAGCCATCACATCAGAACAAGGTCATACGAGAGATGCCCTCAGGCACATTTTGACGGTTCCAACCCCAACGACGCCCTAGATCATGTCAACCGATTTCTAATAAATATTGATCAAATTGGGTGCTCAGATAGTCTCCTGGAGTATGCTAGAATGTAGAATGAGTTTATTTCCTAGCAGCCTCAACGGTGAAGCAATGAAATGGTTCACTGTCTTCCCTCTGGTATTATCACTAGTTGGGAGGAGAGACAACCAGGTTCTATGAAAATATTATCCTATTTCTAGAACTAGGGATTTGGTTGCAGCCTTACTTGCTTTTAAACAGGGAGGTACTGAGACTATCTGTGAAGCATGGGATCGTTTTAAAGAAATGCTCCGACAGTGTCCTCATCACGGACAAGATCTCACGTGTATTGCTATGACATTCTTTAATGGTTTGCAGCATATACATCAAGCCGAAGTTAGATCAGCTTTGGGAGAATCAGCAGTTGAGGAAACATCGTCAACCGAACGGCAATGATTCATGGCAGCCATGGAGACGTACATAGAAGAAGTTCGTCAGTGGGGCACCGAAGGTGGCAGAACTATGACTATGGGTGCCAAGGTGCAAGAAAATAGATTGGATGGAGCAGATGGCAGAGTCACAAGCTCAACAATCCACACTGGTACGCTCACTAGTAAAAAGATTTGATGATTTTCTAATTAATGGTCAGCCTTCTCAGCAGGTAAAGAGGATAGCTTCATCGTCCTCATCTGAGCCTCTGTGCTCTCATTGTGGTGGTGACCACTCGTTTGAAGTATGCCCTTTATCTGGAGGAGATACGGATCGCTGAAGAAGCCAACTTTGTAGGACAAGGGAATTACCAACAGCCCTGGAACCGAAATCAACATCCGAATCTCAGGTATGGTAATCCCAACAATGCCTTAAATTCGAATCTTTTACAAAGTAATGTGCAGGGACCCCCAGGCTTCTCTAGGCAACCATACAATCAAGCTCGTCCTCAGATGCAGATGGGACAGGGCCAGAACTCTTACCAGCCACCTATTAAATCTGCATCTGATGAAAAGATGGAAAAGCTCCAAGATATAATTACTTCCATGGCTACCAACCAGAAGGAACAACAAACTCTCAACCAATCCTTGATGATAGCCAGAGAAATCTGGAGCAGCAGATGAACCAGCTACTTAACAACCAGCATCAAAGGCAGCCAGGCTCATTTCCATCACAATCTCAGCAGAATCCAGAGAGACGGCCAAGGCCTTGAGGATCTGCAACTGTGGTACATCCTCAGAAATCCAACCTGAGGATGAGCTCAGTGCAGCCGTGACATTAAGAAGTGGCAAGCAGCTGGGAGATAATCAACAACAAGTGACTGCACAACAAACTGTGAAAATCACCCATTCTAATGAATCACCAGAGCCTTCGGTCCCACCAGTGGTAGTTTCTGAGGAGATACAGGCTCCAATCAATTCTTCCCCTTCTCCATCTTCTATTCAAATTGATGTACCTTCTTCTACTCCTAAAAATAGAGCTTCCATTTCCAAACAGGATGAAAAAGAAGTGTTTAGATGAGCAGTTCAATAAATTCTTAAGCATATTAAGAAACTGACTATTGATATTCCTTTAATTGATGCTCTTCAGGAGATGCCTAACTATGCAAAATTTTTGAAGGATCTCGTGACAAAGAGAAGAAGAAGCAGGACAAGGAGACTGTCCACCTTACAGAAGAGTGCTCTACGGCGTTACTTCGAGCACTTCCCCCAAAACAGAAGGATCCAGGCACTCCTATTGTTCCCTGCTTTATCGGAGATATAGATTGTGGAAGTGGCCTGTGTGACCTGGGTGCAAGCATCAACATCATGCCATATGCAACCTTCTTGAAGGTAAAAGGAGGAGAGCTTCACCCAGTCCCTTTTAAACTCCAGCTAGCCGACAGATCCGAGATAAAACCGATGGGAATTGTGAGATCTTGTAGTGGGAGTTGACCGCTTCATCTTTCCTGCGGATTTTGTTGTTTTAAACATAGATGATGATGTGGAGGTCCCACTCATTTTGGGTCGTCCTTTTCTAAGTACTGCCAAGGCGGTCATTGACGTGCATGATGGCAGAATCACCTTGAGGTACGGAGATGAGAAGATAGAGTTCGATATGAAAAAGATGATGAAGTTAAGTTCTACCTCTGCTCACTCAGTTATGTCGGTAAGTCTGCAAGATGAAGATGGCGAGGTATGTGAACTTTCCACAGATGATGAGATTTATTCTATACTTTCTTCTACTTTTTTAGATTTTGAACCTTTAGAACATGTTCTTATATCTTCTGTTGAGGATAAAACTCTTAATATGGATGTTAATACAGCTCTAGCACATGTAGAGAGAGGAAAGCCAGGTTTTCAAGCTTATCGCCCTCCTTTGGAGAGACTTGATAAAGAAATCCAAAGACCTGTTCCTTCTATAGAGCAACCTCCAGTACTTGAGCTTAAGGAGCTCCCCTCTAATCTCAAGTACTGCTTTTTAGCTAATGATAATTACTTGCCTGTCATTGTTTCATCTTCTTTGACTTCTGGGCAAGAAAGCAGGTTACTTGAAGTCTGAGAGACATAAGAGAGCCATCGGATGGACTCTAGCTGATATCAAAGGCATCAACCCGGCCTTCTGTACACATCGTATCTATATGGAGGAAGACTACAAACCTGTCAGACAACCCCAGCGTCGGCTCAACCCTAACATGAAGGAAGTGGTCAAGACGGAAGTGTTGAAGCTTCTGGACGCTGGGATCATTTACCCTATATCAGACAGCACGTGGGTAAGTCCTGTACAGGTAGTCCCTAAGAAAGGAGGTTTTGAAGCTGTTATAAACGACAAAGGTGAGTCCATTCCCCAAAGAAAGATCACTGGATGGCGTATGTGTATAGATTATAGGCGTTTGAATTCAGCCACCAGGAAAGATCATTTCCCACTCCCCTTTATTGATCAAATGCTAGAGAGATTGGCTGGGCAGGAATATTACTGTTTTTTAGATGGTTTTTCAGGGTACTTTCAAATTCCTATTGCACCTGAGGACCAGGACAAGACTACCTTTACTTGTCCATTTGGTACCTTTGCATACAAAAGAATGCCCTTTGGTTTATGCAATGCCCCTGCCACTTTCCAGCGATGCATGCAGGCCATCTTTGCAGACTTCATTGAGCAGAGTATAGAGGTATTTATGGACGATTTTTCTGTCTATGGCTCTGATTTTGATGTTTGTCTAGCACAGCTTGATCTTATCCTTGGACGGTGCGAAGAGACCAACCTAGTTCTCAACTGGGAGAAATGCCATTTTATGGTAAAGGATGGGATAGTGCTCGGCCACAAGGTGTCTGCTAAAGGGATTGAGGTTGACAAAGCAAAAGTCGAAGTGATAGAGAAGCTACCAGCTCCCACTTGTGTAAAGGAAGTAAGATCGTTTCTTGGGCATGCTGGTTTCTATCGAAGGTTTATTCAAGACTTCTCTAAAATTGCTAAACCTTTGACTGATTTGCTAATGAAAGATGTTTCATTTATATTTTCTGAAGATTGTATTTCTGCTTTTAATTTAATTAAGCAAAAATTGGTAGCTGCCCCTATCGTTGTTTCTCCTGACTGGTCATCGCCATTTGAAATAATGTGTGATGCTAGTGACTTTGCAGTAGGTGCAGCCCTGTGCCAAAAGAAAGATAAGGTGTTAAGAGTTATTGCTTATGCCAGCAAAACTCTAGATGATGCCCAGAGAAACTACACAACAACTGAGAAAGAGCTCCTAGCAGTGGTCTTCTCCTTAGATAGATTTCGATCATATTTATGGGGAAGTAAAGTGATCATCCACACTGACCACTCTGCTCTTAAATATTTGTTTGCCAAGAAAGAGGCCAAGCCTCGCTTGCTACGTTGGATTCTTCTTTTACAGGAATTCGATATAGAAGTGAGGGACAAGAGTGGTAAACTAAATGTTGTTGCTGACCATCTCTCTAGGATGGTAACTCCTGACGACGGTATTCCTATTAATGAATTTTTCCGATGAACCGTCTTCAGTTTGAAAAAGATGCAAGAGCCATGGTATGCTGATATGGCTAATTTTCTTGTTTCTGGAGTTGTTCCTCATGATTTATCATATGCTCAGAAAAAGAAATTCCTTTCTGACTCACGCCATTATATCTGGGAAGACCCTCACTTGTTTCGAGTGTGTGCAGATAGCTTAATTCGCAGGTGTCTCCCTGATGATGAGGTACCTAGTGTTTGGAGTTTTGTCACTCCAGAGAAGCTGGAGGCCATCATGGATCCCATCGGACGGCAGCCAAGGTTTTGGAGTCCGGATTCTATTGGCCCACACTCCATAAAGACTGCCAAACCTTTGTGGCTAGTTGTGATAGCTGTCAGCGCATGGGCAATACTTCAAGGCGACATGAGATGCCTCAGCAAAGCATTTTGGAAGTCGAACTTTTTGACTGTTGGGGTATCGATTTTATGGGTCCATTTCCCTCTTCACAAGGTTATCAATACATTCTGGTGGCAGTGGACTATGTGTCCAAGTGGGTTGAAGCCATACCATGCCAGAATGCTGATTCAAAGACCGTGGTCAAGTTTATCAAGAAGCACATCTTCACTCGCTTCGGAGTTCCACGAGCAATTATCAGTGATGGGGGATCACATTTTTGCAACCGTTCATTCGATGCCTGCTGGCTAAGTATGGAGTACGTCATAAGGTTGCACTACCGTATCACCCACAAACAAATGGACAAGCTGAAGTATCCAATCGAGAGTTGAAGTGGATTCTCCAGAAGACAGTAAACTCTTCAAGGAAGGACTGGTCTCTACGGTTAGATGACGCTCTCTGGGCCTACAGGACAGCATTCAAGACACCCATCGGGATGTCTCCTTTTAGGCTGGTATATGGGAAATCTTGCCATCTACCTGTTGAGTTGGAGCATAAGGCGTACTGGGCACTTAAGGCCCTGAACTTTGACATACTTGCTGCTGGTGAGAAACGCAAATTTCAGCTTTCAGAGCTTGAAGAACTAAGAGATAAGCTTACAACAGTGCTCGAATCTACAAGGAGCGCACCAAGAAACTCCACGATCAAATGATCAAGAAACGTGACTTCAAAGTTGGAGATTGGGTGCTCCTCTACAATTCTAGATTGAAGATCTTTCCAGGAAAGCTTAAATCTCATTGGGCAGGACCATTTAAGGTGGTAGGGGTTACTTCATTTGGAGCCTACGAACTGGAAAACAAGAAGGGTGAAACCTTCAAAGTTAACGGGGCCCGACTGAAAAGGTATACTTGTCCTGCTGATGTTTCTACTAACTTGCTTGGAGTTTCTTTTGTCCAGGTACAGCAGGATCTTTCTTCCTCTGTTTCGGAGTCGGCGCCACCTAAAAAGACGTCTCTACCATGGCGATTGAAGCATAAGTTCCGAAAGCTGCGCAACTTAGTTCTAGGAAGTTGTGGGACCCCTTCCCACTCCTCTTCCTCTTCTAATTAATCGGACTGATGAGTCTAGCTTGAGACTATAAAACAGAGCAGCTTGGTGGGAGGCAACCCACCACTTATTTTCAATTTACAGGAAGAATTCTCTATCCTTTTTACATTTCCTTTACAGTTTTCTGTGTGCTTCAATAATTTATCTAATATTATAAAAAAAAAATGTTATAGTCTATTTTCTATTTTTCTTCATTAAGGAGTGGCAGCACATGAGGCAGTATTAACTTGAGTTCTTCTGGCTGTAGAATCTTCTTACAGGCAATTTTACGCGATTCTACAGCTGAACTCAAGTGTGGGGTGGACCGTGCAACACACCGTGAACGGACTCTGGGGAGTATTCTAAATCTTTTCACTCTTTACTGTTACACATACTCCCCTCTGAACTATAATGTCTTACTTTTGTTTCCCGTTGGATTGCTTGCACAATGTTAATTCTTCCAGCAATGAGGACATTGCTTCACTCTAAGTGTGGGGTGGGGTAACCTCCTTCGTAGCTTATCTTTTGTTTATCTTTGAGCTCTTTTCTCTTGCATTGTTTGACTCCTGCTGTGTTGCTCAACTTGGAAGGAAGCCATAGAGGAGGAATAATTGGTTAGCTGATCATGGGGTGCAAAATTTTTAAATTTTTCTGGTTTTAATTGATTAAAAATGAAGTCTATGTTCTATTGATACTAAAATGATTGAGAATACTCACCATCTGAACCCTGTTTTTAGCCTTGAGCCTTGGAATGTCTGGATTGAAATGGTTGGAAAAAGAACAAGGCAAGGTACTCCGCTGATCCTAAGCATGCTTAATTTTAATTCTGATCCAAAGTCAGGCCTCGTCCACTTGGTTATTAAGTCCTTTGGGGTGCCTCATCACCTAGCTACCTAAGGTCCTTGTGGTCTGGGATAGTTGACCCAAAGCCGTTACATGGGTGGAGAGAAAAGTCTGTGGTGAAAGAACTTAAAAGCGCTTAAATTGAAAAAAAATGTGCAATCATTGTGCTAAATGAAAAAATAATCTTCTCTATGGATCAAGAGTATGTGGTATTGAAAGGTATGATGGAATAAGATCTTACTTCATGCCCCTTGTCGTTCTAACGGTTTGAGAATGTAAAGGTGGATTGGCTCATGGCTAAAGGCGAGGTTCTTATGGTTTTGTTTCTCTATTATTAGCTTTGAATGACTTCTTGTTTTATGAAGGAAAAAATGCCCCTGTATTGGTAAAACTAGTAATCTTTCTTCTGTGTCCTTCCTTTTGAGTTGAGTTTCATTCGCTTGACTTGAACTCGTGTTTGAGAGTTTTGCTTGAGGACAAGCAAAGAGCTAAGTGTGGGGTGATTTGATAAGTGTGAAATTTATATAGTTTTATAGGTGCTTGGTCATTATTTTTACGTAACTTTTTACGCACCTTCTCACACTTATCCTATGCTTTTTGTAACTCTTACTTTGGGTAGGAACTAATTCCAATTTATATGATAAAATCAGGAAATGATGACAGAAATGCATAGTTCTCCTCACAAGCTCTCCAACGCAACAAACGGGGATCAAATCGGAGTCAGAACGAAGATTTTAGAGCCGAAATATGTTATGTCCGAGCTTGTTAATACCTTTGAAGCCCGGATCAACACTCAAAATATACTCTTCGGGTGAAAACAGCACATGGTCCGGGACTTAACACTTGCCCAAGGCCCGGACCATCAAGACAATATCCTCTCGGCTGAAATAAGAACATGGTCCGGGACTTGACTCATGTGCAAGGCCCGGACCAACAATGATGTCGATAAACAGAGGCTACCGCCTCCCTTGGAGGCGGACAAATAACACACTACCGCCTCGAAATCAGGCGGAACAGGGAGAGGCTACCGCCTCATTTTGGGCGGTCACCACACATGCGACCGCGAGGCGGACACAACAGAGAGTACCGCCACTTAAGAGGCGGACTCGACACAGCCTACCGCATGTTAAGGACGCGGTCAGCACAGAGGCTTCCGCCTCCTTTCGAGCGGACACGACACAAGCAACCGCCTGTTATTAGGCGGTAATACAGGCGGACGAAGCTCGCGAAGCAGAATTTCTTCGCGTCTTCTTCTTCCTTCTTCGCCGGCGCCGCATTCGAACTGCTACCTCATTTATTACAGACGATCGCCCACCTTAATTTCTGCACGCGTGACTCTGCAATCAATTGCTCTGCCCCCGATGAAATCTCTGACAGCAATTTTTCCAGATCTGCATATCAACTCCACCGCCTCTACTGCTAGCTCACTATCCCGTCACTCTCTCCTTGTCTGCATCCCGTTCCACGTATCTATAAATAGAGCTGCAAATCACTCTGCTCAAATCGTCCATTAATCGTCCATCATCCAGTCATTCACCCACGATCCAAATCGCTCCACTCCATTCACAAACCCATTCACAAAATCACCCGACCATCACATACTACTCCATCGTCCCCACCTTCACCTTTCCCATTTCACAAACAATTCACTTACGTACACCCACATTCACAAATCACAATTCACAAATAACATCCGACCATCACATATCATTATCTATTCCGGTCTGTCAGAATAACGGAGCAGGAGTCAGCAAACAGATGATTTCTTTTACTCTTATCTCTGCTCATTTATTTAACATGTCCGGCTAGATTAATATTACTCTGGGAGATGGTTATTATTAGTTTGTTTTAATTGTGCACTTTATTTTACCGGTTTAAGTTAATTATAATTTGATACGATTAATATTATTATCTCGCTTTTTAATAAATTACATGAGTTTATTAAATTGCTTTACGAAATCTATTTTGATCAGATCCGTGATAAATAGATAGGTCATATTAATTGTTATGTCTGTGGAAGAATTTATTCTGATTGAATAAATCTAGTATTTCAGATGCAAAATTATATTCCTTTTAACTCGTTTACATGTGTTTTGCCTGAGTTTAATCAAACCTTGCATGTTCTGGTAAACGAGGTCATTAGAATTTAGGATTTAAATCTAAAGACTATAAAAGGAATTTTGCCAAATTATTCTTAATTAAACCAACCGGTAGAATAGCATAATTAATCAAACGAGTAAAACCTGAACCCAGAGTCCGTTCTTCCATATTCACAACCACTTTTATTATTCTGTTATTTTAATTATTAGCTGTTATTTAAATTCTTGTTGTCTTTTTATAATTCACAGTTTAGAACAAAACAAAAATTCCCCCTCAATTTATAACCTTTGCTAAGTCTAGATAATTGTCACATAGTCCCACGGTTCGATACCTGGTTCCCATAAACTCTACTACAATAACCAGGATTTTTGCAACCTGACGGTCGTTTGATTTATTATTCCCTGAGATTATTTCTTGGTATTTAATAGGTCAAATTTATCGTTTGCATTTATCTCAGCTCTCGCATTTTAACAAAATAACTACAAGGGTTGTTTTAACTACCGGCCAAATAATTAAAACACTTGAAGGACAGGGATTGAACTGTTGCAGTTAACAGAATTTATTTAAAGAAATACATAACAGAATTTAGGAAATAGGTTCGCTTCCCAACCCGGGAAGCTAAAATACTTACTCGCTCATCGTTACAGAAACAACGATAACAGAAAAGGAATGCATTAAATAAATTAAAGTAAGGGTAAGAGATAACTCCAGTTTAGAAGTTCACTCCGGTTCCCTCGCTTCAACTTCGTCTTGCGCTGCCCCGTCTGCTAACTTTATTTCTGTAAACTGGCGTGCAACAGGGAAATGAAATAAAAGTGGGATATATGTGTGTTTACGTGGAAATTTAATGGAGTGGATGGGTGATTATTTTTGATGGAGGGAAATGAAGTGAATGGAGTACGAGCGTGAGTGAGGGAGTGTGGCTGATGATTGGGATGATCGATTGATAGATGAATGCGTGGGTGAATGGATGGATGGATTGTGTATTTTAGCTTCCAGTAGTGTGGGTTTATATAGGCGGAGGACATGGGAAACAGACAAAGGAGAAGTGACAGGGTGAATCAAGATAGTCGGAGGAGTTGGTGCAGATCCGTGAAGATTGAGATTTCATCGGGCAGTGCAATTGATTTCAGACAGATTTAATTGATGATCTGCAGCAGCCATTGATTGAAGAGCCGGCGTCACGCTCGCGCAAATTAAGGTGGGCGATCGTATTAATTGTAGTTCGACTGCGGCGGCGTGAAGAAGGAAGAAGAAAACTTTGTTCGGAATTCTGTTTTGTCCGCGAGGCGGTCATCTGTGTGCTATCCGCCCGATAAGAGGCGGACGCCTCTGTCCTGTCCGCGACCAAACCAGGCGAACGCCTGTTCCTTGTCCGCGACCAAACCAGGCGGACGCCTCTCCCTTGACCGTGAGATAAGAGGCGGACGACTCTACCTTGACCGCGAGATAAGAGGCGGACGCCTCTGTTGTGTCTGCGAGATAAGAGGCGGACGCCTCTGTTGTGTCTGCGCCTCTCCTGTCCGCCAGTTATGCTATATATATGTATATATATACGAATGTTGTCTAATCTTGAATCGGCTCCAGATTCTTCGTTATAAGTCCGTTTGACTCGCCGTTTGTTGCGTTGGAAAGCTTGTGAAGTAAACTACTTGATTCCAACACTTTTTCCTACATTTAACACATAGAATATATCAATTCATATCAAAACATAAACCTAGGAAAATCGTCAGATAAGTGAGAAATATTACTTAAAATACTGCAAATTATAAGGTAATTAAACCCTTAAAAGTCTATATATTTCGCACTTATCACCGAACATCTGATGTCCGGACACAAGTTCGGACTCTACACGTTCTGATTTCCGAAGAACGTCCGAACTTGGATGTTCGGACACCTCTGACTCTTCTACTGTTTTGAAGTTCGACCTATGTCCGAACTTCGTAGTTCGGACACATGTTAGGACATCTGTCTGTTTTCGACTTTTGAGTCTCGACTTGTGTCCGAACATTGACGTCCGGACACAAGTTCGGACATGGTACTGTTTTGACCATAACTTGCTCGTTTGAGCTTTGTTTTGACTTCCGTTTGCGGGGTTGGATTCCCCTTCTGATTTCCAAGCCATCTATGTGCTTTATGGTGCCTTTGGTGCACATGTGCTTATTTGTATTTAAGCTTCTGTTTTGGGACCTAGTTATCTCTGTGTCTGAGCCTTTGGATGGCTGGTTTCGCTGTCTCGTAGCGCGCTATGTAGGATCCTTCTGTTCACGGGTGATGTTCCCCGTTCTGTTCATGGGTGTTTCACCTGTTCTATTTACGAGTGAGGTTTCCTCGTTCTGTTCACGAGCTTGTTGCTTGTTCTGTCTGTATACTGTGATCAACTAGTGTCCCACTCTGTTTTCTGCTTTTGTCTGCTTCTGCTCTGTTTAGTCCCTTATGGTGTGGACTTCTGCTTCTGTTTTCTGACATGCTCTTGGACTCTTTCGACTCCTTCTGATTTGTTAACATTCTGTAAAATGTTTTGAGCATGCTGGTTGATGAAGTTGGTCATCTACTGGGCATAGTTGTGTGCTCATTCCCCTACTTCTAACGTTTTTGCAGATTGATTAGCGAGGATCGTCTACCCTCAGCTTCTGGAGTTTAGTTCATATGTTACTTTAGCTTCTTTTGAGACTTTTGTTTTGAATTTGAGCCTTTGGGCATATTTCGTTAGCTTCCGCTTTTGACATCTGTTTGGTGGGTTTTGTAATGACTTTTGGGGATGTTCTAACATCTCTTTGCTTATACTTTATACAAGTAATCGTTTGGGCCTTATTTGATCATCTGTTTAAGTTTGTTAATTAGAGCCTTGCGTTATTATGTAATAATACGCGGCGTGTAATACCCCTAACTCCTAGGCCAGTGTTTGGGGGTGTTACACCATGTGCTAGGATATGGCTGTTTCAATTCCATATATTAGACTAATGCTAAAGTGGATCTAGGACTTTACTTTTGGTATTTTAATTTTATTGTTTTTATATAAGGTAATATTCTTGTTTTTCTCTTGTAGGTATACGGTAATGGGGCTCTCCTTGACTGATTTTATTTGACACATTATCACATGGTACATGATAAGGTGAGTCACCATTCTATAAGTCAATTTTTAAGCTAAACTAGTCCAAAATATACCCTAAATGGCGCAAGCAATAGGGATCAAATGGGACTGATTTTAATTTGATTACTGTCACACTATATTGTATTAATACCATATTATAACATGTAATAGGTTCCAGCATTTATTTGGTACATTTATATCATGGTAAAAGATGAAAGTTATAAGGTAAAAATGCTGATTTTAGGTACCTTTTTGATGATAAAATCGGCCCTGTTTATGCTGTGATTTTAGCACTGGCATTAATTGGTTTAGATTTTCAATTTATCCCCTTTTAAGATTATCAACTCATGGCTCCTCAAAAACTTCAAGGTAATTGCGTAGAACGCGTTTTTGTGACACCCGAAGGTGCGTTTTTGTGCTTTAAGGATTTTCTGGAAATTAAGTAGTCGCTATGAGTTCCAAATGTTTATAAACATTGTTTATAGTCAATAATAATATTTTAAGGTGTTACATTGAGCTACATGGGGTTATATAAACTCATAACTCAATTTCCGAGCTACCTGGACACTCCCGAGCAAAATAGGAGCGTTAAGAATTTCCCCCGAGCACTTTGTTTATTTTTGAGAAAGTAGCTCGAGCATTCTCTTTGGAATGTTGATTAATGATTTTAGGAACTCTAAGAATGGATTATATAGGACTTTGTGCCACCTTGGCACCTCTCATGGGCATTCCCGGGGGTTTATGGTGCATTTAAAATGAAGTGTAATGCTTTACTTTATTTTATAAAGTATTTCCGGGACTTTCGGGTCTTAAGGGCCCTTAAGGGAACTCCCAGGCATATTGTATTTTTACTCAGTTCTAACTGAGGACTTGTGTTTTAAGGGTCATAAAATGATCCTTGATAAACTTCATATGAGTTTTATAGCTTATATAACTTGGTTAGCTTAAGGTCGGGCTTTAACGCTCGTTTTTGACCTTAAGGAGTTTAGGTGCGTTTTTAACGCCTAACTGTTTATATATTTTTCTCAGGGTTTAATAATCCCCCAAATAATTTATATTTCCCTTTATTTAATTATTTAAAGGTTATGGGTATTTAAGTTTTTCTAGGCTACTCTATGCAAAAGTAAGGGTACCTTTGCTATGATCTCACTTACCAACGTCTCTATGTTTCTAGAGATGTTATTTTTAATGAAGATGTCTTCCCTTTTGTCTACATCAAGCCTAAGACACCTCATGCTTCTAACCTTCACATCCAAACTTTTCTTATCCCTCACACCATTTCAGATTCTCCTTTGCCTCAACCTCCACCTCAACTACCTCAATATGAACCTCAAACACCTAACTCTTCTAATGACTTCTCTTCAACCAATTTCTCACTACCTGCATCTCCTCATACACATTCTCAAACTCAAAATACCTCACATCTATCATACTGTCACACATTCTCCAACTCACTGGCTCTTCCTTTGTTCTACTTGACAAATTCATTAAGGCCTTCTCTCAAGCTTTTCCTATCACAGACAGTGGTTCACTGAATTTTTTCCCCAGAGTTTCTGTTACTAGGAACTCTACTGCCTCCTTCTAAGTCAGAAGCAGTACATCCTAAATCTATTGTAGAGAACCAACATGTTAAGCTCTAAACCCATCTCTACCCCTATGGCCACTTCAGAAACCCTAGATTATTTGGATTCGCCTCTAATGGACAATCCTACACACTATTGAAGCACTGTTGGTAGTCTCTAGTACTTATCGTTTACCAGACCATATATTTGCTACTCGGTTAACAGGGTGTGCCATATGCACCAGCCAAGAGAAAAGCGTTGGAAGCAGTAAAGAGAATTTTTAAGGTATCTGAATCATACCTGAGATATTGGGTTGTTCTTCGAAGCCAAACGATAAGGACTTTTGAGCATCTTCACAGACTCTGACTGGGGGGGAAGCCCTCTCGACCGCCGGTCCACTTCAGGGTATCTCTTATTTCTGGGTCCGCACCTTGTCTCCTGGTCGTTGAAGAAGCAGGCTACCATCACCCGATCCGCCACCGAGGCTGAATACAAAGCCTTGGCCAGCAGTGCTGCTGAAGCCCTCTGGTTGCAGTCGGTAATTCGTGAATTAGGGCTACCGTTGACTTCTCCTCCGACGCTATATTGTGATAATCTCAGCTCCATTTATCTCGCCACCAACCCCGTCTTGCATAGCCGTGTTAAACACCTTGCACTTGATTTCCATTTTGTTAGAGAACGAATTTAAAATGGTGGCCTGTGCATCTCTTATCTCTCCTCGCAGTCGCAATTGGCGAACTGCTTAACCAAAGCCCTAAATCCCTCATTATTCGATAATCTTCGGACAAAACTTTCATTAAAAGAAGGTTGACCTCACGGGGAGGATAATAGACTCCAATAAAAAATGAGCTTAGTATTACAGATTAAGGTCCAATTACATATATAACTCAAGTCTAGCTAGTATTGGGCTCATAGATAGATTTGTCACTAAAGCAATTTTACATTATCCATAATTTGTTATTGTAAATATCTTCTTGTACATAGTATACCTTACTATAAATAGGTCTCACTATTCAATACATACGACAAGGAGGATATTTTATACAAAACCCTATTCTATTACCGTGTAGCAGTCGAGAATTTCCCCTGCTTTGGGAGCAAAGCTCGGGTTGAGGTGCATTCTTGGAACCTATAAATCCTCACCCAGCATGGTATCCAGTCGATGGTATGTTCCTCAATTGCAAGAACTGATCGTAGCCTCTGTAATGCGAACAAAGCTCCATCCACGAGCCATGGTTCGCGGAATAGCACCGCCAGAAGACCTTGTAGCTCTTTGAACTCAACGATGAAGGTGAATGGAGTTGCTTTACAAATTTTGAAGGAGCCGAAGGGAGCCCATGATCCCGAGAGTGTGATGCGGAGGGTTGATGGTGCCATGTCGTAGTGGTGGTCGAGTTTCCCTATTAGGCACCTTTCTACCATCAACATCGTCATATTGAAGTCTTGAATTGTCATTGGAAGAGGGGGGCTCTGAGTTTCCATGGAAGACGACGAGTTTGGACGATGAAGCTGTGATTAGCGATTTACAGGTGCATTGTATTTCTGGCGCAATGATCGGTTGCTTTATGGTGTTGTGGTTTGAGGTGAGGAGCGCAAAGGACAGTATCGTGAGTGAGAGGGCAAGATTTTGCAGCATGCAAGGCAGACGTTCGGGGAAGGAGAAGGGGTGCGCCATGATTTGCCTTGGAAGACAGAAATGCAGGTGGCGGAGATGGAGTGTGTTGGCGTCGCGAGTGGGAGAAGAGGAAAATGATTGGGCGGCCAACCATTGCTCCCGGCGGGCTCTCTCAATAGAAAATACAACATGTTGAACTAGGAGAGTGGTAGAACTTTGCTATTTGTATGGCTGACTTTACATTATCGTACTATAGTATGTTTTAACTTCATATTTTAAGGGATATAGATTGACAGACAAATTGCAAACCCCATGGAACAAATTAAACTATCTTCTCTTTTCAACAACATGTTTTCTTCTCCATCTTTTTTCTATTTTGTCTTCTCGTCTCTTGTGCTTGTTTGTTAGCTCCTCAAGAATTATGTTACCTCGGGATGGGCTGGCTCCTTTGTGTATTAAGGGCTACAAGAGTGGGTTAAGTATCTTATTCCTGTTTCATTTGTTTGTTCTCTTATCTCCCCCTCTTCTCCCTTTTCCATAATATTCTCTTCTACTGCATGCTATCTATTTTGGTTACTAAGCTCTCTTCCTTTTAATATAGCACCAAAATGAAACAGATCTTGTCAACTTTCTTACATAGGGCCAAAACTAATTAAATCACCCAACACCTTGATATGTTTCTAAAAAATGAAATAGATCCGCCAACTTTTAGGCCCCGTTCGGTGACCACTTTTAAAAAAGGGGTAGATTAATCTACATATTAATCTTTTTAAAAGGTAAGGGATTAAGGTGCACATTAATGAGGTTGACAAAACAGATGTGTTCGCCAGGGACGTTTACAAGACGGATGCAGATTACCATTGTGCCCCCCATCCTTTTATAAATATTTTAATTTAACCCAGCTTCAACCTCCAGCCACCGTCTTCCTTCAATCCATTGCCTATTTGGTTTTGAACTTTCTATGGCTTCCGGTGAATGCATTTTTGGAAGTATAACACCCTAATGGTCATCTAAATCCGCATATAATCTAGCTCCAGTCAAGGAATATAAAATGAAAAAGAAGAAAGAACATAAACCATAAACAGATACACGATGAACAAAGAAGGCAGCTGGACGGTCGTTTTACAATACACAACTGACGCAACGCGAGAAAACCAACCCATATAGCTAGCAACGAGAATGGACAGATTCAAGTGTCAATCCTTTAAACACCATACTTCCGTTGCCGTCTTCAATGTTGGCTACTGATGTCTACCTCCCGATTAGGGGCAAAAAGGTAATGTAGGCCAATTGAAAAACACTATTGCAACTTTATCAAACCTGAACGTAGGTATTTTTGGAAAAAGCTGAAAAAAGTGGGATCATGGACATTAATCTTCACATTTTGACAGGGCCAATGTCGCAAAAAAAGTGGATTAATCTCCACGTTTGCTGGGCAGCACACGTTTCGTGGTCACCGAACGGCACCTTAAATATAGCACCAAAAAAACAAAACATATCTTGTCGAGTTCTTGACATAAGACCAAAACGAATCAAATCTATGATCAACACCCTGATATGTCACTAGAAAATGAAATAAATATACCGACTCTCTAACATAGAACTAAAACAAAGCAAATATGTGAACTCTGTAGTATTACATTGAAAAACAAAAAAGATCTTCCTAACTCCCATAACCAAAACGAAGTAGGTCTACCAACTTTCTTCATGAAACTAAATCAAAGTAGAATTTGCCAACTTTCTTACATAACACCATAAAATGAAGCATAATATATCGAATCTTATATATAGCATGAAAAAAACGAAAATGAGGATCAAACCAGTGGCGGACCCAGGGTTTAAAGTCCGTGGGGCACTTTGACTGAATAAAAATCTAGCAAATAAAATATTAAAATTTAAAATAATATTTAATATAAATTATGTTTGCTTATACGGGTTTTATCATCTGAAAATCATACATAATATTATTATTATTAATAAACTTACTATATCTGATTCCACATAAGTGTAGATTATCATTAACCAGTTCTCCCATCTTAATATTTTTTATGAGTAGAGATGTTTTTTCCCTAATAATTGCAGTAACCGATAGAATCAACATAAATTTCAAACATGCACTATTTTGAATGTTAAAATATCATATTTGAACTAAATTATCTAACATTTATTATCTATTTGTATTATATATAGACACATACATACCTATATTTTTCTAAAAACCTGTGGGGGCACGTGCCCCACAGCTCACTACATAGGTCCGCCACTGGATCAAACGAAGCAAATATGCCAACTTCCTAACATAACAGCAAAATGAAGCAAGCTCGTAATATATATATATATCATTCTAGCCATAACCGTAAGTGTTTTAAAGACTGATGGATAGTGAACAAATCAACAAATATAAAATACAATTAGAAAAAAACATTAATTTTTTGAAGTTTTGTGTATTTTTAATATTTAAGAATTATTAATTTTATTTCGATAATACCCCGTTCAACAATATATGTCATTATAGAAACTTTCATACATATTAAGAAAAGTAGAAAAATGACGCATGTACTCCTACTTATTATTTTTCTATTAAGATAATCATTACGTTTGTGTTGAATAGAAGGGTTAAAAGTGGAAAAAGATGTGTCAAAAAACTTGAATGACATATACTTTTGAACAAGAATCACTTAATAAAACAACATATATTAATTAACGGATGGAGTATATATTTAGCTATTTTTTATATTTTATTAATTTAAATATTTTTTGTAATTATTTTTGTTGTCTAGTATTTTAAATTTGTTTTTGGAATATTTTCTAAAATGACCCCAAATAAAAAATGGCATATTGTGAATTGATACATGATCTGCAATGTTAGGAGTAAAATAGTCATTATGCAAAGTCGTTTCATAGAGTAGAGCTACATGGTGAATTTCAAGAGTTTTTAGAAGCATATAAAGAAACGAGATTTGAAATCAAGATACATGACAAATTATGAAACTTTTTAGGAGTATATTATGAGTTTTCTCCAACATATACCCGGTGTCAAAATCAGGTTTCAGGTCGGGTTGAGCTCTACTCGAACTTGCCCAAAAACAGTTTAGGTCAACTCGAATCCGACCCGAATCCGGAGTGAGTTATATTTCATCAACCTGAAAATTGACGATCCAACCCGTTTTTTCATTTTTATATTATGTTTAAATTATATAAAAAGTAAATTTAATACTTCAATATTATATAATTATTTTGTAGTACATTTATTGATAAACTATTGATTAAATGTTTAATTTAGTTGTAAATTAATCATTAAATATTAGGTTAAGTCATTAAATATAACTTATTTTCTATATTTAATTTTCTTTTATTTTTGGGATACAGATTGACAAGTTCAACCCAAATCTCAGATGAATTTTAATGATCCAAACTGAACCGATCCAAAAATCTTTTCCGATTAAGAATCAAGGGACCCGATTTTTTACATGCGGGTGTTCACGGAAAGTTTGACATCCTTACCCCTTTTTTCCCCAACTTCAATCTAATCACAATATACTAGCATAGCAGCGTTCTGTTTACTTTCCGGTCATTTGTCTTCCTCACGCTTCCACTGCTAACTGTACTACTGTGTTGCGAAATGTGTGTTGTTGTCCTTACCTACTTCGGTCGTCTACCTACCACACTTCCTCTAAGGCGGGACTTAATTTATTCTCAATTCGACATGCCTGTGCTTCCCTTTCTTTCATTTCTCCTCTCTAATCCGAATTCTCCCCTATTACTTGCCATTTATTCAATCCTCTTCCCCCCATTGATCTTCTGCATACATAAGCCATGTCAACTCAAGCTCCTCAAATCCTCAGCTGCAAAGGTATTTAGTATTTATGCGTTTTACATTTCCATTTCTATCAATTTAGTAATGTCTAGCGAATCTCTAGGGTTATTTATCGTTTTTCGATTGATGATCACTTAAAGAATTGGTTTTTTAACTCATCTTGGCGAAGCTGCGGTGGCATGGGGAGCAGGTGAAGAATTGGTGATAGAGATGGTGGAAGTAAGCCCGCCTCAGCCTATGGAAATCAGGATCAAAATCGTCTGCACTTCTCTCTGTCGTAGTGATATCAGTGCGTGGCAGTCTAAGGTCCATTTCTTTGCACCAAATGCTGTTGGCGCTCTTTTTTATTTTTTGATGTCATTTTTCACGGTAGTTGCTAAGTATTACTGCAAACAGAACCAGAAAAGGCAAACAATTTGTGAGTGCATAGTACAAATTTTACGAGGAAAAAGGCTTGACTACAGCTTGGTATAGAGAATTTTCCCTACATTTTATTCATTAAAAAGTATAGTTTTTATAAGCATAAATTATATTTAACAAAATGTGCAGTCAGTGTACACTTATTATTTAAACACAAGGAAAGAATGTAATATTTCAAAGTGAACAAATGTACAGATGCAGTCAAGTTGACGGGCAAAATTTTGTGTTTTAAAAGATGCGAGTGAGGTTTCTAAAATTTTCACAAAGTGCTTCTAAAGCCTAGTCATAAACATATATTTGATAAGATATTAACATTCTAGGTTATTTGGCCACTTTATAGATTTTCAATTTCCAGCCATTGATTCTAAGGGTTTAGGGTTCAAGATTCAAGGTGTAAGGGCCGCTCACTTTGGGTAAAAGAAACAAAATTGAATTAGGAAAGGGAATAGAGAGAAATGAAAAAGAATTCCCTTTGATTCTCTTGTTTGTTTGTTTGTGCAGGAGAAAAGAAAATGAATTAGCGGTCAATGAATTAGATGTATTTTGGGTAATCCCATTCCCTTTCATTTTTTTGAAAATAAGAAAAACTAACTAAACAAACAACCACTAACACAATGAATCTGTTTCCCTTTCTTAAAATACCCCAAATTGAACGGCCCCTAAGGGATTTGAGCATAACATTTAAGATTTGGGCTTAAGATGTTAAGGTTTTGATTATTGAGGTTCATGATTTTTTTAAACAAGATTTTATGGTTTAGGGGCTCAAAGATGTAGGGTTATGGTTTAGGCTTTTAACGTAAATGATTTAGTGGTTTAAAGATTTAGTTAGTGACAAAAAAAGAGAGTTGCATTACATAAAGTGGCAGATTGTGAAATTTTGAAAACCTCGTGCATCCTCCGAAATTTCCCTTACTTTTATTGTTAAGTGGCTGTTGGCAGTGTCACTTTTACCTGTTGATAGCTTTATTGTGACTAACTTTCATTGTTATTTTGCAATCTTGCCTTATTATTGACATAATAATATCCTTACAGGCGCCTACTTCAGTATTCCCCAGGATTTTTGGCCATGAAGCTTCTGGGTGAGTTAGCGTAATATTTTTGGTCTGGTTTTCTATTATTAATATGTGTCTCCCTACCCAATTTCGTTCAGTTATATTTTTTTCTTGATGATGGTTTTGTTAGAGTGAACCCCAAGTAGATCCTTGCTCTTTATTTTTCTGATCAAATATTTTTTGTTCCATTTCATCATGTTCCTAATCAATGTGCTGTCTGAGGTTATGCTATCCATGAGCGCCAATGGGCATTATGAAACAGTTCCTAGTAAATTCATCAATATATTATTTCCTGGTTTATTTGGCCTAGAACTGGCATGCATTAGAGGCTTTGTATATTGTGTCCATCCCTTGGAGTTTTTCAGAAAGTCTAGTCTCAGTCTACCTTTCAATTCTCTATGTAGTTGGAAACATTTTCTGATTTGAGTGCATATCTGCAGTGCAATAAAGTATTGCCATGTAAATGCAGGATTGTTGAGAGCATTGGTGAGGGAGTAACAGAATTTGAAGTGGGTGATCATGTGCTTACATTATTTACTGGAGAGTGCAGAACATGTAGACATTGTGCCTCTGATAAGAGCAACATGTGCCAAGTGCTGGGATTGGAAAGGAGGGGACTTATGCACAGCGATCAGAAGACTCGGTTCTCGATTAAAGGAAAACCTGTTTATCACTATTGCGCTGTCTCCAGTTTCAGTGAGTACACTGTTGTGCATTCTGGATGTGCCCTCAAAGTGAGACCTGATGCCCCACTAGAGAAGATCTGCCTTCTAAGCTGTGGAGTTGCTGCTGGTGAGTAGTTTAAGATTCAGATCAATTCAAAAAAGGATGAAGATTTTTTGTTCTTCTATTACTTCCAAAATATTGCAAAAGGAGCAGTTCTGTTCTGCGAGCAAAGACCCGTCAATTAATTAAATACCTACAGTATACTGGAGATTAATGATATGGGAGAAGCTAGATGGTTGAATAGATTTACTAGTCCCCGTAGCTTAAATAACTATAAGTACAATCACGCTGCCAACATAATCCATCTTTGAATACAATCCCTGGTAATACAATCCATATTGCCCCCTTGCAGACCTCAAGCATCTCTATATGAGTAAATTGGTCTCTATTCTCCACAACTGTGATTTTAGTTACTACTGGCGATTAGTTTATTTGTTTGGATCAATGTTTCTGCTTCTGAGTCCATTGTCATTAAAGGCTTACGGGTCATTATTTCTGTTAGATTTGCCTCCTCCAAAATGAAGTCGTATTCATGAATTCTTTTTTCTATAGACCGCAGCAGTATATAGCGACATGTAAAGTTGCATAACTGTATAGTATTCAGCTTCTTGATGGTGTGCTTCACTTGTAGTATCATACATTAATGTCTTACAAGTGATCATATAATATTGGTAAAAGATGTGGTAATTCTAATGAGTAATTTTACATCCTTAGGATTGGGCGCTGCATGGAAAGTTGCTGATATTTCAGAGAAGTCAACAGTGGTTATATTTGGCCTTGGAACTGTTGGCCTTTCTGTAAGTTGCAGTGTGTGCTATATTAAGATTCCAGTACCAGATAGCTTTCTCATGTCTGTTATATTAAGATTTGTGAATTTAGGTTGCTCAAGGTGCTAAATTGAGGGGAGCATCTACAATTATTGGAGTTGATATCAACTCACAAAAAGGCGAAAAAGGTATTATTAGAAGTGCTAGCTTAATCGTGTGCTTACTTCCTGGATTGTGCCCTTGCTAGAAAGTTTCTGTACTAATATGATTAATTAACCAATGCAGCAAAGGCCTTTGGTATAACAGCGTTTGTCAATCCAAATGATTGTGATGAACCCATTGCAGAGGTATTTCATTTTGTTCCTTAGCAGAAGTCTTTTTGCTAGAGAATCAGGGCTATCGAGGGCCAGCACTAATTTGTTTGTTAGTGGGAAAGCTGTTTCTCTTAGCTTATTTAAGTGCTGTGTTGGTGACAACGCCTACATACATTATTTATTCTCCAGGTTATCAAGAAGATGACCAATGGAGGAGCAGATTATGCCTTTGAATGTATAGGTGACACTGGCGCCATAACAACAGCTTTACAGTCATGCTCTGATGTAATTGCTTGCAACCATATATACAACTGGGCTTTTGAGGGGTCAATTATCTTTATTCTATATTTTGTTGGATTGATTGATCTCCTTTTGGGTGTCTCTCAGGGATGGGGTTTGGCAGTCACCCTCGGTGTCCCGAAGGTAAAGCCTGAGATGAGTGCCCATTACGGATTACTTCTCAGTGGAAGGACATTGAGAGGATCGTTATTTGGAGGCTGGAAACCTAAAACTGAGATTCCAAAACTGGTGGATATGTACATCAAGAAGGTAAAGACTAGATTGCATGGGGGTTTTCTTTTCCTGCTGCTTTGCACTTCATATATATTGAGTTTTTTGATTTGGATTTTGGTATGATAGTTTCCAAATTCTGAAGTGTTTCCTGCACTTGTGGGTTGAGGATTCCAAGCTTGTCATTGGGTATCAATTTTAGTGCAAAACCTTTAGTGTACATCCCATGTGATGATCTTGATAGTTCACATCTCTTACTATTGTCTTGATTTAGTACAGTCCTTTGTTCAAAATAAATGCAGAGTTTGTCTGTCATGGTACTTGATTGGTGTCCTTGTCGTAGTGAGTTTTGGTATGGACAATTAATAGCCGTAAATCATGTCTCCCTTTGTTCTTCTATTAACTGATCGTATCGAATCAAGTATATCAGTGTTACTTTGATTGGAAATAAGTGTGTTAACACGAGGTGTGCCTTTCAATGTGGCTAAACATATTGATAGCTTTTTCCCTGACATGGGAAGGGGTCATGGGCATATGCCTTTTTTGCGTAATGAGCGGAGAACTTCTGCATCAATTCACAAACTGTTGAACAACCTTATGGGATGGGTGGCTTTAATTTTTAACCCGTTTCTGATAAGATGTACTAACACTGTCTGGCTTCCGAAACAGGAAATCCTCGTGGATGAATTCGTGACAGATAATCTTCCGTTCGCGGATATCAACAAAGCTTTCAGTCTCATGATAGAAGGGAAGTGTCTACGCTGCGTCATTCATATGCCGAACTAAGGTTTTCTGCTCCCACTGATCCATCTGCATTAACACAGTGCTCCACAAAAACTGAAATACAATACCGAGCCGCGGTGCTTTCTGGATACATGATCACATTTTCTGAGGTTCTGCTTCAATCCAATGCTTATATGCTTTGTGGACCCATGTTTTAAGCTCTCCGCTAGATCCGTTGTGATGGAATAGTTCAACAAGAAGATGTTCATGGTTGGGACTTGGGACCGTTCTCTTTTGTCACATTTGTATCTATCGTTAAACTCAAGAAGAATAAAAAAGATGGTGCCTTCACGTTTCGTGTAAGAATCATCATTCTGACTTGTTTTGGGCATCTGACACGAATCACATCGAGTTGTTAGCCGAAGCATCTTTGCATCAGTTTTGTTGTGTGTACAATGAAGTAGGTTTGTCTAGGTCTGAACCAAATTCATTAAAATGTCCGGAGAGCTACATGATGAATATACATCTACTGAAAGTTGTCATGATGTCTGCTCAAAAGAGTTTTGTAAACTGAAAACAGTAAAAATCGATCACACCAAAACCACCCTTATTAATTACGGAGCCATTTGTTATCACGTTGTCTTCACGTCTAGTGTATCCATTGAACGTGTAAATTCAAATTGCAGTAGTTGCATTTTTCTCGTAGGTCACCGGCCAATGCCACGGACAAAATCTGATGACGTTGAACTGCCCATAACATAAATCATTTTCCCACAGACGCGTTATTAGGTGTTTTAAACTACAAATAATGGTACGTAGCAGCATCAAGCACCTCCTCCTTTGGGGCAGCTAACCTAAACAACAAAAATAAAGCACATCAACAAAATAGGCACATTGAAGTCAACAATTAAAGCTTAGAATAACAAGCTAACGTATTAATTTAAAGAAAGTACATCATTCATCGCAACCACTTCAACTAACTTCCCACATCATCAAATATCAAACGACTACTATTATATCCAACAGGGGTACTACTACTGAAGTGCAAAGGAAGCAACACCTCGGACCTCCCTTCATTTCAGCTCTTACCAAGCAAAATAATGGCAAATGCAGCAGAAAGCCCAAAAATTCATCCAGTGGTAGACGAGGAGGCGCAGCAGAGAAGAACCCAGTCTATCCCAAACGGAACAGCCGCAACGCCTCACAAGGGCAATCCACCAACAAACCAACCACCACCTCACCGGAACCTCACCACCACCCAGGCAGTACAACGTCCAGCTACAGCCCAAGCGGGTCCACCGCCATTACCACATCCATTCAGTCCTGCATACCGACCAAATAAAACCACTTCTTCATTTACATGCTGCAGGTGCATATGCTGCACACTCTGCCTCATCCTCACCCTAATAGTAGCTATCGCGGTTGCAGGACTGATCCTCTACCTCCTCTTCAAACCCAAGGTCCCAACCTACTCCATTGACAAGCTGAGAATAACTGATCTGAGACTCAATACGGATCTCAGCCTCTACGCGAAGTTCAACGTGAAGATCACAGCAAACAACCCGAACGACAAGATTGGGATATACTATGAGAAAGGCGGAGATATAAGTGTCTGGTACACAGACACGGAGCTGTGTAGTGGTCCGATACCTGTTTTCTACCAGGGTCATAGGAATAAGACGGTGTTGGATGTGGACTTGACGGGGCAGAACCAGTATGGACAGACATTGATGACGGCACTGCAACAGCAGCAACAGAGCGGTAATGTGCCGCTTAACTTGAAAGTGAATGCTCCGGTGTCAGTGAAGCTTGGTGGGTTGAAACTGAGGAAAGTAAAGATTAAGGTTAGGTGCTTGCTGGTGGTGGATAGCTTGAGCTTGAATAATATGGTTAGTATCAGGACTAGTGACTGCAAAGTAGGTGTGAAGCTATGAATATTATCATCTCTGGTCTGCCATATATATTCATGTACTTACTTCTTCATTATATTGTTACATTTATGATAATATTGGCTTTTGTTTTATGTTTTTTTTTTAAATAAGGCATAGCTTGATTTATAGCATTGGCTTTTGTTACTGCAAATTCACTTTGTATTTATTTTGATTTTATCGCGGTTTCTCACCCTGAAACCATTCTCCATGTTGGTCTTTCTTAGAGATTCACAGGTACCTACTGGTATTTTGAGTTTCATCAGATTCACAATTATAAGGCATAGAACTACTCTGCGTACACTTTTCACAAGCTATTGTAGCTGTTCCACGGGAACAGAAAATTCAAGAATTTAACATGAGAACTCTCGGGGGAAAATTGAAATGAGTGTTAAAATGCTGCACGACTTAAATCACATAAGCTACGAGAGCAATAAGTTCAGAAGACCGCAGTAAGGTTCTATGAAAAAAACATGATGGTTCGTCAAGGTAAGAAATCGGTAAAAAGAGCTTTGCCCGCTAGAATCTAGTACTTAAGATAAGATAGGTAAGGAAAAGAAATTAAGGCATAATGAACCCTTGGGGATGCTAGGCAGATTATTCTCTGTTCTAAGAGCAACTTTAGCAATGTATTTCTTTGATTACTTTACATTTGCTTTTCAATCCTCAATCTCAAATGGAAAAATATTGCTGCAAATATCGGACAGGCTCACATCAGATAATTGTAGGTTTGGACTTCATTGGTCAGAGTAAAACATAGATCTTGATAATAAAAACATGGGACACAAACACACATGTGAAACAACCGTGTCACATTTCTCGTTCGAGAATGTTTTTGTGAATATTTACAGATGAGAAAGATGCGGCACTTCTGAAATAACATCACCATCATTTCATCTATAAAGAAGAAACGTTTACCATCAAGTAATATGTGAAGCACAAATTAAGGTTATAATTTACTATATCCTTCAGTTGCGGAGTGGAAGTATATACCATTTCAGAAAACCAAATAAACTCAATCACCAGTTAGAGCCCGGGATCTGTGTTCAACAGTCAACAGGGACATGCCAGTTTGTGAAATGGCTCTGACGAATCCCATGTTTGCTGTCAAAGTTGGAGCACCCCAGTAATCCCCAGTACCAAAAACAAGCTTGTTCTTAGAGTCAAGCTTGCGAGTGGTTGGAAGCAGTGTCATGCGTGGCGAAAGACAATCTGGGACCACTCTGTGTACATCAGTGGAACTGATCTAATTAGAATAGTTAAATCAGAAAAAAAAAAAAGAAGAAAAACAAGGAAAAGTATCTGAAGCAGTAGAATTTGTAGCTCTCTGCATAAGGTTATTACTCAACACATAAAACAGTAATATCTGTCCAACAAAAAAACTCTGATGTTTCTTCGAATATCAAACATAAATTGGCGAGCATTTTTTGTGGTTTGCAGAGAAGCTAAGTGGGCTTATTCTGGATTTCAGGAGACATCTTTGAAAGTTTTTTTTATAGGATATTGTCAGTTTGATGGGTGCAACTCGCAGCAAGATGGTATTATACTTTTCATGAATTCATTCACTGCAAATTTGATTTAGTCTTGCGCTAAAGCAGCCTATGGATGACCCAACCTGGATAACTCAAACCACCTCCATGCATACAGTGTATTTTCAAAAGAAAACCAAATCTATTTCCTCAAATATGATGCTAATCTTGTATTAAAGAGCCAATGGATCGCATGTGCGGAAAGGAAGGATTTTAAAATTCAGTAACTATATCATAGAGAAGCAATATCTTACATCACACGATTGAACAGCAGAAAATACAATACACTTAGCTTATTAAAGCAGCTTTTCTGAAGAACATAATAGTACTGAAATGGTCATGGCAGTGAACAAGTCATAAAGCATACCAGATTTGTAAATCAAAATGAATCTGAATGGACAAGAACAATGAACATATTGCAAAGGTTTCCATTTTGATCATCTGGCAAAAGGCCATAAGACGAGCAAAAGAGCAACACAAACTTATCACTTAGAAGACAGAAGGAAAAATGATAATTGATAGAGCTCAGTGTCAGATGGAATTAAATACCAAGCTTCGTCAAATGAGAAAACCTAGGGTACATACGGTTTGATTAGTTAGCAAAAGAAGAAAATATATTTCACTTCATTTCAAAGAAAGTCATGGGGAGAATATTCTTTTAGCAGTAACCAAAGAGCACTTTAGATCACAGAACATGGTTATCAGAAACTAAAGAGTAAAGGACATACCTGATGCATTTCACCAGTGTCTGAGCTCTCAGTATCTCATTAGGCCCTGCATACATTGATACCAATTCCATGAATTCTTCAAAAACAGCTTTGCACATGATACACCTTTTCCCAACAATCACATCTTGCAAGGCAGCATGGATTGGATGCTCAATTTCGGACATTGCCTGCTTAGAATCAGGATAAGACATTGAAGTGAGCATATGTGAATGATGAAAATGGAAAACAACACGCAAAGGAATGTAGTTTGGGAACACATAATGAGTAGAAACCAACATGCGAAATGCCAAAAGAAAAAAAGAAGTCTGTTCAAGAAATCCAGATAAAGTCTCACATTTCCGTAGGTGTGCTAGAACTTCAAGAGGCTCAGACTAGTTCCCAAAGGAAAATTTCAGATACGACTCATGCCTTTCAAATTCTAGGTTAACTAGCAAAAAACCTTTGACAAAAGGGTATGGCTGGAATGAACCAACAAGAGCAGTAGGAACTAATCTTCCCACAGAATTTACTCTTTGTGTACACCAACAGATTGTCTAAATGAATGAACGGGTGCCATTACTACATGTTCTGCAAGATCACAGCGGCATGTCATTGTCACTTGGGACATTTTCAACACTATGTAAGATAGGCAGTTGAACTATATTGCACCACGGTCAGTATTGCTAAAAGCAAGATTCTAGAAGGACATGCAGTGGAAGATGGAATAGAAGCCCAAAGCAAAAATAAAAAGTGCAAAAAAGTTGTAAACATGAGAAGAATGTAATTAAAAATCACAGATACCTGCGAAAGCACAAATGGAGTATTGTTCTTAAATCTATTTTTCAATTCAGTCTCTGATGCATTCAAAAGCTTTTGTGCACACCCATTACTAATGCCCGAGACAATAGCCACCAATGCTGTAGTATCAAAGTTGAGTATAGTTCCACAGTGTGCTTGGATATCATCCGTATCATTTACTTCCCTAGACCAATCTTTCATCCCGGAAATGATAGCCTGGAAGGATGGGGCCAGGCTCAACTTCTCAGATTTTAAATTCTCATCTTCTGCCCTATCAAGGTATTCCGCAAACTTATCAGGTATTCTCAGGGATGCACATGGATATTCACTGACCTTGACTATCAAAGCACATGCTTGCAAATATGACCTATAACATACGTGCATCCATTCATCATCCACTGTCTCCATCAAGATTTCAGAACTTGAAGGCGCTAATCCAAACTGCGAATTACAAAACCCAAATTCTTCTATGAGCTTCTGCCTAACAGAATCCTGAAGTCCACGAGAAAAGAAACAAATGACAGAGGAAGGTTTCAATGTGGAGGAGGATCTGGCTGCAGCAAGTATTAGTTCAATGCGTTTCCTAAGGCCCTTATTTCCATGCGTATCATTCCACGAAAGGTAATCAGGATTGCGATCAGAGATAATGAACCAAACTGGATCTCTGCTCACTGTACAAACAATATCAACATGGACATTTTTTGACTCTGTGCCCCTGTCGCTTTTACCATTACCAGTAGATAAAGTAAGTGGCTTGCACACACGTGATACACCCTTGATAGATGGCAGTTCGAGAATGTGAAGAATTGCTTCCAAATATCCGATGTTGCAACTGCATTGGAAAGTTGCTCAATCTTCCACTAGAATCAACAGTAAATAGCGAGAAAGCGAACAAGCTATAGAAGGAAAGCCATTTAACATAGTGTCTAGGATACGAATTTGAGTTAATAGCAGTGGATGTATCGAACAGAATCCCAATTCCTTCCTCCTTGCATGTTTCGTACCATATGAATAGACAACCAGCAGATGCAACAAATTTACCGTATAGAAAATGTCCCATCGTCGAAATGTTCCGTCATTCAAAATGGCTAAGATACTAGAAAATTCCTCAACTGCCGATAAACTAAGCTAAACACGGTACCACTTTAACGACAAGAAAGTGAAATCTGTACCGTACAACTACTGAATAACAAAAAGATGAATCCAGATGAGATAAGTTTAACAAGGCGAGAAAGAAAACCTCCTCGGCGACGAAGGAGGTAGGGATGCAGATCGGGAAATGCGCTCAAGGAATCTGAGCTCGGCATACACCAAACGAAGTAAAGTGCGCTTACAGGAATCTGTGATCTTAGACGGAGGCAATTTCTGGATTCTCTCCACCGCCGACTCACATCTGTTCTGATAAATTTTTATCATGTCCATGTTCCGACAATTGAAATTGAACCCACACCTTAAGCTCTCTCCCTTTACCAGTTCTCTAACTCCTGATCCCGCAAACACTGAGACCTGTATCCATTGGCCATTGCCGTCGGCCAGGAAGAACTGGTCGTATCTTGCATAAACAAGTTTGTTTAGGGCTTGTTTGCTTCAACTACAGAAAATTAGTAAAAATTAAAGGGAAAGTTTGAAGTATTACCTCTATTTGTATTGAAGTATTTAACAGGAAAGATTTTCCGATTCAGGTTGGTGGTCTCTTGAGAAACTCGGCAGGAACTCCAATGCTAGCTTTCAACAAGATTTTAAGTAGCACCTGTAAGGTGCATCTGGCGGTGATAAAAGCAGCTCGAATTACAATAGAACTTGCACTCAGTGAAGGTATCTATTGCATCTGTTTTGACAATATCCGCGAAGAGATGAAGGAAACAATTTTTGGGAATGAGATGATTGAAGAAGGTGGGAGGAAGGATCTGATAGCCTTTAAATATCTTTGTCTTTTGTTAGATAGTTGTGATTGGAAATCAAACTATGAAATATTTAATCTTCCTACCTTCCTTGTTGCTAAGATGTACAATAGTTCCTTTGATAAGGTTCAGAGTTGGAAAGGAGTTCATGTCTCTTATTGTGTCCAAGTTGCGTGTAACTTGGATAAGGAGACTTAGAATATGTGTACCATACTGAACTGCTAGTTATATATAAAGCTTCAAAGTTTCTCAAAAAAAACTAAGATAGTAACTTTTGTTTCAACTTTTTTTTTATATAATGAAATATAATTTTAAACAATTATTTAATGTTAATAGTATTAGTACATAAAAATTTATACTATAAATATGGTTTCAAAAAAAATATACTATAAATATATTATAGCGTGAAACAATATTTTTTAAAATAATTATAAATATATCAACACAAAATAATTAAATAATTTATAAATATATCGATACAAAATAACTATCAAAATATAATATTTTTAAGGGAAAATTCACGAGATACCCCTGTTTTCTTTGGTAATTCATAATATACCCCTGTGATTTTAGTAATTCAACTTTAAACATACCTAAATGTTGTCCAAAATTGCTGAAACTTTACATGGACGATGCTAAGTGTTATATTTTGGTCCAATATCAAATTTGAAGTTTTTTAAGCTCACATGTGACCTGTGGGACCCAATGAACAGTCACATATTCATTGGGTCCCACAGGTCACATGTGAGCTTAAAAAGCTTCAAATTTGATATTGGACCAAAATATAACACTTTAGCATCGTCCATGTAAAGTTTCATCAATTTTGGATAACATTTAAGCATGTTTAAAGTTGAATTACTAAAATCACAAGGGTATATTATGAATTACGAAAGAAAACAGGGATATCTAGTGAATTTTTTCTATTTTTAAATAATCATACGGAAGATGGCCATAAAGTAGGAAAATTTTCATAAAAATACCGAATTAAAAAAAAATTACATGCGGTGGTCGTTTTTGAAAAAAATTACGCGGGTGTACCAACCCCTTGCAAAGAAGCAGCCACGGTACTGTGGCAGCTTGCCAGAAACCGCCACGGGACCACGGCTCCTTCCGCATTTTTTTTCTTGAAGCAGCCACGCGTTTGGGGCGGCTTCTGACTTATCTGCTGGAAGGAGCCGTAATATTGGGGCGGCTTCTTTACATTTCTTCCCCCTTATCCGGAAATCCAGCCGACCAATCACAGCCGTCGGTCGCTGGATCGCACGGACCCCACTTATCCATATCTTTGCAAAGAAACCGCCCCGATTTTGTGGCTCCTTCCAGCAGGTTTTTTTTCTATAAAAACCCACCCAATCTCACCCATTCTCCCCACATTTCTCACACAAAACACTCCTCAAACTTTCATTCTTTTTCTCTCCGAATTTGGAACAAGTAAGTTCCATTGTTTTTTTTTTGGTTGTATTGTTTATTAGTGCTTAATTTTTATGATAATTATAGTCATTATTATTAGTGTTTTAATTGTTTATTAAGTTGTATTTAACTCTTCTACCTTCCATTACTTATTCTAACTTTTTTCTAAGTTTATCATTATTCCTCCCAATATATGGCATAGTTGTTATAATGTTATGCAATTTTTTATACATTTTTAATTGCCATTAACCCCATTTAAATTCGCAATTAAATATACTAATTTTTTTAGGAGTTACAAAATCACCAATTTTGGTGGTTTTATGCCTTAATTAATTATGATATTGTTGTTATAATGTTATGCAATTTTTTTTACATTTTTAATTGCCATTAACCCCATTTAAATTCGTAATTAAATATACCAATTTTTTTATGAGTTACAAAATCACCAATTTTGGTGGTTTTATGCCTTAATTAATTATGCTATTGTTGTTATAATGTTATGCAATTTTTTTTACATTTATAATGCCCACTAACCCCATTTAAATTCGTAATTAAATATATCAATTTTTTATGAGTTACAAAATCACCAATTTTGGTTTTATGCCTTAATTAATTATGTTATTGTTGTTATAATGTTATGCAATTTTTTTTACATTTATAATGCCCACTAACCCCATTTAAATTCGTAATTAAATATATCAATTTTTTATGAGTTACAAAATCACCAATTTTGGTGGTTTTATGCCTTAATTAATTATGCTATTGTTGTTATAATGTTATGCAATTTTTTTTACATTTATAATGGCCACTAACCCCATTTAAATTCGTAATTAAATATACCAATTTTTTATGAGTTACAAAATCACCAATTTGGGTGGTTTTATGCCTTAATTAATTGCTATTGTTGTTATAATGTTATGCAATTTTTTTTACATTTATAATGGCCACTAACCCCATTTAAATTCGTAATTAAATATACCAATTTTTTTATGAGTTACAAAATCACCAATTTGGGTGGTTTTATGCCTTAATTAATTATGCTATTGTTGTTATAATGTTATGCAATTTTTTTACATTTATAATGGCCACTAACCCCATTTAAATTCGTAATTAAATATACCAATTTTTTTATGAGTTACAAAATCACCAATTTGGGTGGTTTTATGCCTTAATTAATTATGCTATTGTTGTTATAATGTTATGCAATTTTTTTTTTACATTTATAATGGCCACTAACCCCATTTAAATTCGTAATTAAATATACCAATTTTTTTATGAGTTACAAAATCACCAATTTGGGTGCTTTTATGCCTTAATTAATTATGCTATTGTTGTTATAATGTTATGCAATTTTTTTTACATTTATAATGGCCACTAACCCCATTTAAATTCGTAATTAAATATACCAATTTTTTTATGAGTTACAAAATCACCAATTTGGGTGGTTTTATGCCTTAATTAATTATGCTATTGTTGTTATAATGTTATGCAATTTTTTTACATTTATAATGCCCACTAACTCCATTTAAATTCGTAATTAAATATACCAATTTTTTTATGAGTTACAAAATCACCAATTTGGGTGGTTTTATGTCTTAATTAATTATGCTATTGTTGTTATAATGTTATGCAATTTTTTTACATTTATAATGCCCACTAACCCCATTTAAATTCGTAATTAAATATATCAATTTTTTTATGAGTTACAAAATCACCAATTTTGGTGGTTTTATGCCTTAATTAATTATGCTATTGTTGTTATAATGTTATGCAATTTTTTTTACATTTATAATGGCCACTAACCCCATTTAAATTCGTAATTAAATATACCAATTTTTTTATGAGTTACAAAATCACCAATTTGGGTGGTTTTATGCCTTAATTAATTATGCTATTGTTGTTATAATGTTATGCAATTTTTTTTACATTTATAATGCCAACTAACCCCATTTAAATTCGTAATTAAATATACCAATTTTGTTTGGAGTTACACAATCACCAAATTTGGTGGTTTTATGCCTTAATTAATTATGGTATAGTTGTTATAATGTTATGCAATTTTTTTTACATTTTTAATTGCCATTAACCCCATTTAAATTCGTAATTAAATATACTAATTTTTTTTGGAGTTACAAAATCACCAATTTTGGTGGTTTTATGCCTTAATTAATTATGATATTGTTGTTATAATGTTATGCAATTTTTTTTATATTTTTAATTGCCATTAACCCCATTTAAATTCGTAATTAAATATACCAATTTTTTTGGAGTTACAAAATCACCAATTTTGGTGGTTTTATGCCTTAATTAATTATGCTATTGTTGTTATAATGTTATGCAATTTTTTTACATTTTTAATTGCCATTAACCCCATTTAAATTCGTAATTAAATATACCAATTTTTTTTGGAGTTACAAAATCACCAATTTTGGTGGTTTTATGCCTTAATTAATTATGATATTGTTGTTCTAATGTTATGCAATTTTTTTAACATTTTAATGCCCACTAACCCATTTATTATGCTTTGGATTCCTTTAACATTTATAGTGTTTTACCACTTGTTATCTCCATTAATTTTCTATGTCCTATTGTTTATGTAGATGGCCACAATTCCAGCGTACCCACAGGGGTGGGACCCGAGGAGGCTGAACTATTCACGTACCAGTCCACTCATATATCTGATGCACTTTTCTCAGATAATCCGGTACAGTGATAAGACGTTAATCTTTATTACATTGCATTCATTACGTATTTCCCATCATAACATTTAATTTTGTGCCCATGCTATGTAGGCAGTGCGCAACCCAAACGTCAACAGGAAGTTGCGCTCTCGAAACCTTGAAGTTGAGATTCCGCACCATGCCCTTCGCGAGTACATCAGCGAGGCTGGTTTTATGGGACCTGCATTCTATAGAATCAAGGGGGACCAGGGCTCGTCAGCGCACTCGTTGAAAGGTGGAGGCCTGAGACCCACACCTTCATGTTGCCTTTTGGTGAGGCAACTATTACTCTGGAAGATGTGCATCACATACTTGGGCTGAAGGTGGAAGGAGACGCTGTTGTGATTCGTATGAATCCGATGTGGGAGATTTGTGTGAAGAACTGTTGGGTCAAAGGCCGGGACCCGAATCAATTAGAGGTTACAAAGTGTCATTGGCTTGGTTGCAGGAAAAATTTGCGATAACAAAAGAAGAAGAAATTGCATTTAATCAAAAACTAGATATCATCCACCAGCGTCATGCAAGAGCGTGGATCATGCGGATGATTGGTGGAATGTTACTACCCAGTTATGACAGTCGCATGATTGATTGTGGGTATTTAGAATTACTGAGAGAGTTTTCTGAGTGTGAGCAATATAGTTGGGCTTCAGCAGTTTTAGCTCACACCTACCGTGGCTTGTGCAACGCCACACAGTTTGATGCAACAGCTATAACTACAGCCACGAAGATGATTACAGTGTGGGCGTATGCCAGACTCCCGGCTTTTTTTACAGTTCCAAGAGAGTATGTTGGACCAAATGGCATCATCGGTTACTCGTAAGTGTGAAGAATAATATATCAAATTATATTTAATAATTACAATGCACCTTTCATAATTATGTTCGAATAACGTCTTTATTTGTTCACTTGTAGTTGGGATAATCCAAGGGTGAAGAAAATTAAGTTACCGGGCGCTCGTGCCATCCTTGATTCTATCCCGGTTCCACCCACTGCAGATCACGTAAGTACTATTGTGTTATGAAAAAAACATACACATTGTTATTTCCTGCTAACCATGCGCATTGACTTTGTATTATGATTTAATTTCTCAGTGGGTGTGGCAACCGTATGGTGATGCCCCACTTGACACAGCTGTTGTAGTTGTGCCATTGATCCTTAACAATATAATTGAGGGGCATCAACCGGATCGCGTTATGAGATAGTTTGGACGTGATCAGCCCATACCAGCATTGCCACTGGATTGTGATAAGCTGCACAATCAAAAACGAACCGGCCGAGTGGACGCGGACTGGGGTAATATCAATGCAAGATACATCGAGCTATGAAACGACCGAAATTATAGGCAGATAAGGCTCCAAGATTACCCGTTGGCAGTTCCATTGACCTTTGCCTCCGAGTATATGCAGTGGTATGCTAGACACAGCTTAAGATGGTACACAAGCGAGGCAAGACGACAGGCCATATTGGTAAGCATGATAATTGCTTAGTATACATAATTGTATGCATAAATGTTGTAATTTACTATATGAATGGTATGAATATGTTTGTAGGCGGATGAACTAAATCAGATACGGCACTACGACCCTACTGTAGGTGATTACGCCAACTACTTGTCACAAGAGACTGGCGTATCATATCACCAGCGTTATAGTCATCATCAGAGTCCTGTCGATTGATCAGCCCCACCTCCTGTGGTCTTTTACCAGCCACCATTTTCATTGAACGATAATCCGAGTAGGAGGGCAGCACGTGGAAGACCAAGGAGTGAAGTGCGTCCGGCCCCACGGGCACCACCAGCATCTGAACCTGAACCCGAACCAGAGGTTTCTCAGCAGTCAAGATGGACATATCCGGCACAACCGTCATACCCACTTGACCTATCTGTTGCCGATTACGAGGAAAATCCATGGGAGTGTTACCAATACCGTTCTCAGCCCAGCTCATGGGGTGCTCAGACTGCCCAGGGTACACAATGGGGGGCCAAACGACCCATGACACACAGTGGGGAGGACAAGCGACCCAGGACACACAGTGGGGAGGACAGGCGACCCAGGACACACAGTGGGGGGGGGGACAAACAAGCCAGTATGATTCATTGGGGTTGGTGGATACTAGCACTTACACTTACCAGCCAGTGGATGCCTCGCAAAGCACAATTAACCCTTGGGAGATTCCATACTGCACCGGCCAACCCACTAGTGCATGGGGGCACAACAGACGACTGCAAGCTGGGGTCAGGGTCCATACACATCCACACAACCCGATCCATACCGTCACCCATAAGGTGGTTTTGGCCATATTACTATTCCTACAGGGGAAGGGTTTTTACCTGGTCCGGGTTGGGCCATCATCGATGCAGACATTCAACATCCAAGGAGCATCAACCATCTAAAATCATCATTAAACCACATCGAGCGATCACATTTCGGGAACAATGAATTGCATGTCTATTCCATTGTCTACCTTAGAATGGACAACAATTCATATAACTTCTCGATTGCAAACGTACAAACTGATGCTGATGTTCACCAGATGATTTGGAACTATATTGATCTTCAAGAAATCATGCAAAGAATTAAAATTCTCGTCGATTATACAGACGACTCAGACCTTGAAGACCCCGCCGTGACACGAAGGAAGGCACAAATTAGAGGAAGACACTGTACTTGAGTTTTACCAAATGAACGTACTTGCTTGTTGAGTGGACAAGCTATAATTTAAATAAATCTTAATTGAAAAAATCTGCCAAAAGGCACGAATTACTCACAACCCTTTTTGAAATGACTCTGCAGAGTGCTCTTGAATTCAAATCTCTGCCCCACATGGTACACTTTATGACTCAGCATCCTGTCCTCTAGTACATTGCTTTAATTAAAAATCTGCCAAAAGCACGAATTACTCACATCCACTCCTTTTTTGAAATGACTGCACAGTGCTCTTGAATTCAAATCTCTGCCCCACATGGTACACTTTATGACTCAGCATCCTGTCCTTAGTACAGAGCTTTAATTAAAAATCTGCCAAAAGCCGAATTACTCACATCCACTCCTTTTTTGAAATGACTCTGCAGAGCTCTTGAATTCAAATCTCTGCCCCACATGGTACACTTTATGACTCAGCATCCTGTCCTCTGTAGACAGCTTTAATTAAAAATCTGCCAAAAGACGAATTACTCACATCCACTCCTTTTTTGAAATGACTCTGCAGAGCTCTTGAATTCAAATCTCTGCCCCACATGGTACACTTTATGACTCAGCATCCTGTCCTTAGTAGACAGAGCTTTAATTAAAAATCTGCCAAAAGACACGAATTACTCACATCCACTCCTTTTTTGAAATGACTGTACAGAGTGCTCTTGAATTCAAATCTCTGCCCCACATGGTACACTTTATGACTCAGCATCCTGTCCTTGTAGACAGCTTTAATTAAAAATCTGCCAAAAGACACGAATTACTCACATCCACTCCTTTTTTGAAATGACTCTGCAGAGTGCTCTTGAATTCAAATCTCTGCCCCACATGGTACACTTTATGACTCAGCATCCTGTCCTTTAGACAGCTTTAATTAAAAATCTGCCAAAAGCACGAATTACTCACATCCACTCCTTTTTTGAAATGACTCTGCAGAGTGCTCTTGAATTCAAATCTCTGCCCCACATGGTACACTTTATGACTCAGCATCCTGTCCTCTAGTAGACATTGCTTTAATTAAAAATCTGCAAAAGACACGAATTACTCACATCCACTCCTTTTTTGAAATGACTGTACAGACTGCTCTTGAATTCAAATCTCTGCCCCACATGGTACACTTTATGACTCAGCATCCTGTCCTCTAGTAGAAGAGCTTTAATTAAAAATCTGCCAAAATGACCACGAATTACTCACAGCCACTCCTTTTTTGAAATGACTCTGCAGACTCTTGAATTCAAATCTCTCTCCCCACATGGTACTTATGACTCGTTTTTGGTTTATTATATATAGAGTTATTGTGGGAAACTTCAATTGCACCACTTCTCAGCATTCAACTCTCTCTTCCTCCCTCTCAATTTGATTTATCACTCTCTTACATATCCACATTATCAAGCTCATACAACTGCCTAATTTCTTTCAATCAGTCCACAAACATATGGCGTATCCTTGTCTAATTTTCGTTAATGCTGAGCTATCCTACACTGAACATGGTAGCCTCTTTTTCTTGGAGCCAAGAAACTAAAACCTTCCACCTTCGGGTGACTGATAATTTCACCTTCGAAATGATGAAGCAATCTGTCACGGAGGCCATTCGTCAACTAGGTGCGGATACGATGTAGGAAGGATGACTTATCGAAATTTGTTTTCAAGGGAACCAATGGTGTACTCTGCACTTCAATTGAACACTGATGGAGATATTCAAACAATGATTGACAACTACAAGTGTAGTTGGGACCTCTCCCAGAGCATGGAGATTCATGTGGAGATGGATGGTGATGATGATGAAGATGATGACCTGTACGAGCCCAGGGATGATGATGATCTATCAACAGATGATGAGGTCGAACTAATACCAGAAGAATTTCTTCATCAACCAGATGTTGATGAAGGCACTAGTCAAGAAGGCCCGAATGTGCCGTTCTATCATCACGTGGATTGGAATGCTATCAACGCATTGAGTACTGATGTTGAACGGCGAGGTGTTCCACAATGGCAGTCTGGAGGAAATTTTGAAGTCCAACAAGAGTTCGATGACAAGAGAGTCTGGTTAGTGCTGTTAAAGACTTCCACATTAGAAATAACCTTGATTTTCGTGTTGTAAGGAGCTCGAGTAGAGCGTACGCTGTCCAATGTGCAAGTGGGGAAGAATGCAGGTTTTATATAAGGGGAGTGTTGTTGTCCGGTGAGACAGAATGGAAGATAACAAGACAGAGGCCACACTCCTGCACTCCTCAAACTGATGGACAAGATCACCGACAAATGAATTATCATGTCATTGCGGAGGCCATTCTACCCCATATCAGCCGTAACCCGGCATGAGTGTTCTAGATGTAATAGAACAAGTTCGGGCCAGTACAACAGGACCGTTTCGTACAGAAAAGCTTGGCTGGCGAGGTGTGAAGCAATAGGGAAGATTTACGGGGATTGGGTTGAATCATATGCCCAACTACCAAGGTTGTTAATGGCAATAAAACATAAAATACCAGGATCGGTTGTTAATCTGAAATCAGTTCCAGGTTATGAAGATGAGACTCAAACAACGCAAGTCAAATTCTTCCAACGGTGCTTCTGGGCGTTCGGACCATGCATCTCAGCATTCAAGCATTTCAAACCCATGCTGCAGATAGATGGTACACATCTATATGGTAAGTTCAAAGGTAAGCTTTTGATAGCTGCAGCACAAGATGGAAACAACAAAATTATACCTGTTGCATTCGCCATAGTTGAGTCGAAGATTTGGATTCTTGGAAGTACTTCCTCGACAAGGTAAGGTTGCATGTCATTGGTCAAAGGAACGATGTGTCAATAATTACAGATCGTGCACCTGCTATAATAAGCATCGTGGAGTCAGACAATTTATGGAGACCCCCATGGCTCACCATTTCTACTGCATAAGACATATTGCATCGAATTTTAACTCAAGGTTCAAAAACAAAAGGTTGAAGAAGTATCTGATCAACACAGGTATCCTAATATTTCAATTAATGTACTTTAATAATTAAATTTAGTATTTTCAATGTTTAACATTGACTTATTATCATGTATTTAGCGTACGAATTTAGAAGGCATCATGTCCAGAGAAGATATAATCACCTAATATCTCAGAATACCGACATTGAGCGATTCTTCAACGACCTGCCATTTGAGAAGTGGTCTAGGGCATATGATGAAGGAAGGAGGTGGGGCCACATGACAACCAATCTGGTCGAATGCATCAACGGAGTGCTAAAGAGTGTCCGAACTCTACCCATCACCGCCATTGTTACCAGCACACTGTACAAGTTGGTAACTTATTTTAATGACAACCTTGACACATACAACGGCCAGCAAATAGCGGGTTCCACATTGTATACGGATCTTGCGACTTCCAAGATTGAAGAAAACCGTAGACTGTCTAACAGTCACAATGTAACCCGCTACAATGAGATCGACCCAGTGTACGAGGTCGAAGATTTTGGCTCAGTGGCTATGAGGAGGAACCGAGGGAAGTACAAGGTTGACTTCGATGATCTGAGCTGTGAGTGTGGGGAGTGGCAAGCGTTCAAATACCCATGCTCCCATGTCATGGCCGTGTGTTGCAGAACCGGTTTGTTATGGGAAAATTACGTGCACCCAGTATACAAGTTGGACACAATGATCGAGGCATATGGCGGTGATCCTTTTACACCGCTAGGTAATGAAGAAAACTGGCCAGCATATACAGGGGTTAAGGTGGTACCAGCACCAGATGCCATTCGGACTGTCAGGGGAAGACCTAGGTATTCTAGGCTTCAGAATGAAATGGATGAAAATGAAACGAGTACAGAACGTAGACGTTGTCGACATTGTTTACAAACAGGTCATAATAGGAGGAACTGCCCTAACAGAGGGTATAATTGATTGTGGTTTTCAGATGTTATATATGCTCCTGCATAGACAGGTAGTGCCTTTAGCAAGCACACAAAAAATGTAATTTTTTCTAAGTACCAATGAAGTGTGTTTTATGTTGAGTGTATAACATAAATATGCGCTCTTATTGAAAAATTGGAAAAAACGCTAGGTCAAATGACCAACCCAGTGAAGTCGTCTTAATTCCGTAAGAAGTTATAACGGCTGTAAATGCATCATAGGACTTTAATATCAATACAAAACTGGTTAATAACATAAAATATGACATTGCCCGAAAAGTTAAAAACAGAGAAAACGTTAACTCTGGTGCCATTTATATGAAGTCACGTGGGTCCCGTATGGTCCTAAAACTCCAGATAAATGACTTAGATCCGTAGTATAACTGTTCAACTATCATCGTACAAAATTTGGTAAGTTCTGGAACCGTTAAAGCATAGCACGAATGATTCCAAAGTTGGAAAAAAAAAATTTTCTGGACGATTTGCAAAGAAGCCGCCCCAATGTACGGCTTTCCAGCAGATAAGTCAGAAACCGCCCCAAACCGTGGCTGCTTCAGAAAAAAAATTCGAAGGAGCCTGGTCCGGGCGGTTTCTGGCAAGCTGCCACAGTACCGTGGCTGCTTCTTTGCAAGGGGTTGGTACACCCGCGTAATTTTTTTCAAAAACGACCACCGCATGTAATTTTTTTTTTAATTCGGTATTTTTATGAAAATTTTCCCATAAAGTAAGCTGCTGATGAGGCCGGCCCACTATGGCTCGAGAAGAGGCAGGACAAAACTGAAATCGCACGTAGTTTGTCAACCCCACTTTGCGTACTCGAGTTACCAAATCCGATGCTTTAAATGAAGAGTTTGTTTTCTTGTTAAATACTCCCTCCTATTCTAAATATAAGTCGTTTTAGGTTTTAGAAATATTTTAAATTATAAGTCGTTTTATATTTTTGTATCTATCTTTCTACTTTTACCCTTTCTACTTTTTAAATTATTATTATCATTGCACTCTACTTTTTATCTTACCAATAAAGTATACTTACTTTTTTATTCTCCCAATACAAAAAGTAAGGGTATACTAGTCTTTTTAAACTCTTTCTTAAAAAATGTGAAAAAGTCTAGAATGACTTATAATTAAAATAGGAGGGAGTAATAATAGTAATATAAATATAAAGAAATTGATGAAAAGAAGGGTTTGGTTCCAGATTCATTAGCTAATTTAGCTGATCGTACCATACAAATACAATGGCCCCTCTTTTTTAGGGCTTTCTGTCGCTATGTGATCAGCTCTCTATCTCTCTACTTGATTAGGGTGTGGATTTGGTGACCGACACGGATTCCGGGACCGAAATTTTAATTTTTTTTGCTTTTGTTTATAGAGCAGAGAAAGATGAAGCGGGATGAAATTTTTTGTTTCCCCTTGTTTTTTTTATACCGCGAAACACAGTCAATTTATTTTTATTTTATAAAGATATTAGTTATAACCATTAAAGAATAATTTATTAATTATACAAATTTTTATATGATTGACCTATATATGGTTATTGTATAATAGTTTTTACATATTATGATATTTTTTATTGAATATATGTAAATAATATAGTACATATTAATTTAAAATACACGCATTAATCAAACGAATAATATTTTTTTTCAATTGCAAATTTAAAAATACTAAGCTATTATTTATTGTATATTTTTTCTAAATTAAAAAATTGATGTATAATGTTTTTTATATATTAAAAAAAGAGTATACTCCATGATTCATATATACTATGACTCAATGAGAATGGCCAAATGAAAGATATAAAATAGTTAGTATCATTATTTTTATATTAGTGATGGATACGATGCATGTTTCTAATAATCAGTGAAAACATTTATAAATTATTGTCGCCACGTAAAAATCAAGGTAAATGAATACTTAAAATCGACTTCAATAACTCAGTTTGTTATTTCCAAACTTTTAAAATCTCCAGGCTTATCAATCAATCAAGCTCTGTAAACTGATAAATAGTAAGAAAATTTTCTTATACACCATGATTCAATAAGAACGGTCAAAGAAAAGGATACATAACAATTAGTGTCATCTTTTCCATTATAGTGATGGAAACAATTATAGAAGGTTGTGTACATGTTTCTAATCACCAGTGGAAACATTTATAAATTATCGTGGACACGTAAAATTTAAGGTTAATTGAATACATTAAATCGACTCCAACAACTTAATTTATCGCTTCCAAATATTTATAGCCTTCAAGTTTATCAATCAATTAAGCTCCAAATACTGATAAACGGTGAGAAAAAACCGTTATACACAATTATTCAATGAGAACGGCGAAGAGAAAATATATATTACAGTAAGTGTCATATTAATTTTTAAAAATATTAATGGAAACGATTATACCAAGATGTGTACATGTTTCTAATTATCAGTGGAAACATTTACAGATTATTGTGGATACGTAAAAACTAAGGGTTAATGATATATTTAGGTTTAGAATGGATGGTATAGAATGAGTTACTTAAAGATTACCCTACACTCTACACGCTAAAAACCACCCCTGGGATAGCTAAAAATGTCGAGGCTTTTTTTAGGGTTTGTAGTTGAGGGTTTAGTCTAACGGCCTTAAATGAAATACCCCTAAGGTTCATAAAATAAATTAAAAGACAATTAATGGGTTAAGAAGGCTAGTAAGCCTTGATGAACCATTAATCATGAAAACTCCTAAACACACTTATATAAATAAATATGTACTCCATGAAGGTTACTAAACCTTATATAAACACATGGACATAAGTGGAGCCTAGTAAAGGAGGAAAATCAATCTACAATTGATTTATCATGATATACACACCTTCATGAACAAAGAACAAAAACACTTAAGGAAAATATACCTTAAGAAGTCATAATGACTTGTGAGTAAAATATCACTTATAACACATGTTATACATGTTAACACATTAAACAAGTCCAAGATACACAAGATGTGCAAAAAGAACATCAATATCAAAGGTGAATCAAAGTATACATTTTTACTAGTTTTAATGAATAGTAAACTATACCAATTCCTTAAGAAAACGTTTTTATACACTTAAGGATGAATAAAACATGTTGGTAACAAACTAACACATGATATAAGTCCAAATGTACAAGTTATAAGTCCAAATGTACAAGTTATAAGTCATAACATTAAAAATGAAACAAAGAGACCATTTTGCCCCTTGTACAATGGAGGCCGACAATGCCCATGCAAGTGGCTGTCAAATTTCAAAAAGTTGAACCAAGAAGTCTTATTTAGGTGGCTTAATTCAACAAACACTAAAATAAACCCAAATCTTACCAATAATGCCTTAAAAGTCACTTTTCTTCTCTTTCCTCCTCATTCTTCCTTGGCTGCCGATTTTGGAAGCTCCAAATCCTCTCTAAGTCTGCTACTAAACAGCCAAGAACAAGCTTGGAAAGAATTCCATTCCTAAGGCTTAAGGTAAGCTCTTAATTCATGTAATAGTTCATTCTCTTCCTCTTTTCACTAGCTATCCAATGGTCTAAGATTTATTTACTTCCACCCACGTATCTAGGCTGGATCTAAGTTGCAAAGAAGGGTTAAATTCGACTGGAACCAAGGTTGGAGAAGAAAACAAAGCAAAGTCATTCCTTAAGGTAAAAATGTGCTCTAAGCGCCTACCTTCTTCTCTATTGTTGTTCCAATGAATTCCTACCATCTAAACCTTCTATAATCTTCATATTTACATGCTAGAACCGTTGGTGCACCTTCATCCACTCGAAGTTGGCCCAAACCACCCAAAAACACCTTAAAAAGGGGGTTTAAAGAGTAAGTGTTCTAGCTTCTGTACAAGTGAGTTGTTCCGCCCCTTTGGCATTATTTTATTAAGGATTGACACCCTTCATCCTCTGGAAAATAGGGCTGTGGAAACACTTGGGAAACAGCTTCAAATCTTAAGGTAAAAAATCCATGTTTTAAGACCTTTAATGACTCTTTTGGTTAATTTCGGTTCTAAGCTGAGCCATAACCTTTACTCTCTGTTTAATTCTTATGTAAGAGGTGTATAAACCCACCTCCAAACATCCGTGACAGTACATGGAGGTATAGGTTGCTTAAAGTCTTTAAGGTGAGAAATCTAGTTTTTCATGGCTTAAAATTACTCTTATAGTTGGTTCTGTTTTTGGAACCTAACTATATCTTGTTCTTACTGTTAGAAATCAATTAGAAGCTGTCTAAACCTAGATCCCAAGCAGGCGTGACCATACAAGCCTTAAAAAGCTTATAAATCAAGGTATAACTATATATTATATGCTTTAAAGCTTATGGTATATATATTTTCGAGAGTGGACTGGTTAATTTACACCTAAGTGTGACCAGAAATGACTTAGTTGATATAAGCTAGTCATTTAAATGATTTAATTAACATAATGGTCAAATTAAGACATTATGTGGAAAATTGGTAAATATGGAAAAAAATTGGTGGTGAGGCCGTGTATTTAAAGTATTTTTGAGATATTTAAAGTGTAATTTATTTTGCAAGTTCAAGGTTGTAATAAGGCCATGTCATTAGGCCATTTTAATTTAAATTTAAAGCTTATTTAATTTAATTTATGCTTATATAATTAGGTTTGGGGTCAAACGGTAATTACTAATAGATTATAAAGCCGTGGGCTTAATTTAGAGAAATTTAGGGGTTTTAAATGAATTTAATAAAAATTATAACATTTTATAAAGTTTTGAGTCAAAATTGTAAAAATAGAAGACTATAGGGTATATATAGTAATTACCGAAAATTTGTGTTTCAAACAGAATTTAGAAGTCAAAGTTGACTATATAGGAGACTTTGACCAAGTTTGGGAATTTATGGAATTAAATACTAACTCATAATAAGTTAAGTATGAAATTGTAAAAGATTTATAATTATTGGGGTTAAATGGTGATTTCTGAAAATAATGGGTACCAAATGGAGTTTAGAACAATCCTTGGGTTATTAGGAATTTGTAGGAATTTATTTGGTTAAATTTGGAGTTAGTATGAATTATATAAGTATAATATAAGATATTTTATATCATTGTTACATTTGGGTAACATATGGGGTAAAATCGTAAATACTGGAAGTATAAGGTTAGGAATAATGTTTATAACCTTTTGGTATAGTTTGGTAATTTTTGGAATTATTTATGAGGTTTTATCAAGATATATGTATAATATATAGTTTTAATGATATTAGAAACTATATGTTATAAAATGGGGTAATTTGGTGAATATAGAAAGTTAAGTGGTGGAAATTAAATTAGAATAGACCATGGGGTCTGTTCGGTTATTTTAAGAAATTGTAACCATAGGTTATAATTATATTAAGATTTAAAGGTTATAAAATAAGGTATATATTATAAGTGTAACAAAGAAATAATATTTGGGGTGGTTATGTAATTTCTGAAACTGGGTGGAATTAATTAAAAACCGACAACCATATGGATTGTTTGGTATTTTGTAACATTTTATAACTATAGGTTATAAAGGTTTTAATGATGTAAATATCATAAGATATGTTATATAACTATAATGTAACATTATATAATTAATGTGGTGATTTTGTAAATATTAAAGAACATAAGTGTTGTTCGGTAATAATGAGTATTTTTGAATAAGAATTTATAATATGGTTTATAATGTTAAAGGGGATGTAACATTTATAATATAAGAAATATTCATTAAGGAAGAATGAATATATTATAAGGGGTTACCATATAATAAATGGTCCCATAATACATATATATAAATAAATATATGTTATGGAGTGAGAAATACAATATGGTTCAATAACCGTATAATACCATAATTAAAATGATATAAGATAAGGAGAAAAGAATTACAAACATTAGATATGGAAATTCTAATGTTAGGAGTATACATGGAATAATAAGGATTCATATAATTCAAAGTATTTTTACATATGAATTATACTACATTAAACGTGGAAAAACAAACCTTAGGAAAATAAATACTAAGGTGAGATGTATAATATATGGTAAAGAATTATACATGCAATATAGAAACAAACTATATGATATACAAGGATATATTAAGTTACATGCGATGACAAAGTTCAGCATTAAGTATATTAATATACGAGACGAGACTACGCATGTAATATAACGTTTTTTTTCAAAATCTTGAGTTAAGCCGAAAACCGACAAACGTTGACAGTTAATGACGGGGGATTAACCGGGAGGTATTAGTGACGGTACGGGGTACCGTAGAGTTATGTTGTTATACGGGATTCTAATCAGTAGTGTTATGTATTATTAGACTGTTAGAGACGACACGGGGAGCATCGGATCTAGCTGATTCATACTCCACGGTTATACATTCAGGGTGAACGGTATGTTGTTACGTGTCTCTGATTGTCTCTGAGGGCTTCCTCGGTTCAGACTTCTGTGTAATATGTGATAAGATTGTTTGTCTGATTGTGTGAATAAATATGCATGAACTGTATATTTTTAGCTGCTTATTATGTACTGTTGTTGCGATAACAGTATTGGTTCGTATATATGAACCTATATATATAAAACAAACTAGCGGCTATGGTGCTATCTTATATGTAATATAAGGATCGTCAGAAAAACGTTGTAGCACTAGGATAATAAGATATACATATTATCCAAGACTTTAATACAGAGCATTGGCCTTTCTAACGCCGCTCTCGTATCTAACACTGGATCCCGAGTTTACAGACTCCGGATTGGACTAACGACCTTAGTCTGCTGTGTTAGAAAAATTGGTAATGCGATGCGATGGTATAATTAATTAACATAACAAAGCCAAGAGGATGTGGCTCTTGGTGCGCGCTGTGATCACAAAAACGATACCAGGATGTCCGCGTACGGGTCCGCAAGTATCAAGAAAATTTCCCGTGAGCTAGAATGGCTCGTTGGTCGGAGACTCTACCGCTGGAGTGGCTACTGCCGTGGGTGACCCGCCATAGTATATGGGTAATTTAGAGGCACGTCGTTTTTAACGAGACGTTGTCACTAGGTATAACCGAACATTTATTACAGTTGAGACTTGTACATTGGCGAACAATATTGGTTTTTATACCAAGGACGGGAGTTGATACTTGGCTATTATTCTCGTTGTTTCGCCTTGTTGTTCATTGGTTATACTGTGTGGTTTATATTACGTGTGTTGATGGTTGTGTTATTGTATGGATATTACTGTTAAATGTTTTACAGTTTAAATATTAAAACGGTATTGCATGTAACGAATCTCATGCTCTCGACCAATTAATTGAGGGGTTTGAGGAGACATGACGGGGCATGTGATAACATACTCAGCAGGGGCTGATTCCATACCACAAACCATTTTTATTTCAGGAGACTAGCTGGAGGGTCGACGCGGGGCGCGACAGTTGTGTTTACTTTTGGTTAGACTTGGTACGGACTGAGACTACAGTTGTTTTGGACTCGGGTTTTGTAAACCGAGGTGTATGTTTGGTTAGACGCTCACGTGTACGGTTTGTTTAAGACGGTTGTTGTTGTTTATGTTTTAGACTGTTTAAGCACTACTATCTATCTCTTGTGATCACTGCGGGAATACGTTTCGTATGTTGATTATCATGGAACCCGTATGGGCGAGTGATAACAGTGACACCATTAGAACGACAGTCTGTTATTTACCGCTGTGATTTATTTACTAAGTACGACGTTTATATTATAATTAGGACCCGGATTAGTAGGGGTGTTATATTAAGCCCTAAACCACAAACCCTAAAAATCTGTCGAATCATTGGCGACATTATAAAGTATAAAACGAGTTACATAAAGATTACCCTACACCGCACACACCCTAAAAAACACCCTAAGATAGATAAAAACATTGAAGACCTATTTTAGGGTTTATAGTGGATGGTTTAAGGTTGTTTCCTTTATATAACATTTAGTGTCATCTTTTTAAAAAATAGTATGGAAATGATTATACAAAGATGTGTACATGTTTCTAATTAGCAGTGGAAGCACTTATAAATTATCGTGGACACGTAAAAATCAACGTTAATGATATATTTAGGTTTGGGGAGGATGGTATAGAATGTGTTAGAAAAATATTACCTTATACCCTTCACCTTAGGATGACTAAAAATGTCGAAGGTTTATTGTAGTATTTATCATTGATCCTAAATCACAAACCCTAAAAATATGTTGAATTAGTGGCCATATTATAATGTATACATGATAGTTGATAAATGTTTCCATCAAATATTGATAATATATACCCATAATAGTTGTTATATGTTCCCATTGAAGATTAAAAATTATATATATGATAGTTTATTAATAAGTCCATCTATAGTTCAAAATGTATCTAATTTAATTACTTAATACATTAATCAATAATCTACAACGTAAAAATGACAGTGCATTAACTTTTACATCAACGATTAAAAAGTGCATGTCATATTTAAATATACCATTTTTTTTAAGATTTTTTTTAGGTTTTATGATGGTTTATTTGTTGAACTTATCTTTTTCTATTTATTTTGCTTATTTTATCGCTTTACTCGTATATAAATTAGTTTTAAATATAAAAATTAGATTCTTCTCAGAGTATATATTAATCTTTTTCCAGTCAAGTCAGAAAATTTCAAATTTTTAGCATTTCTTACTTATTAGATTCGTTCATGAGAAACTTTTTTCTAAGAAATACAAAATGACGTTTTATAGGAAAAAGATATATACCATGAAACATCATTCATTTTTTTATTTATTAAAAAATTAAAATATTGTACTAAATATAATCAATACAAAAATTTGAACATTTGAATTTAAAATAAGCTCATCGTACAACCAGTTGTACTATAATACAAAAACTTGAACAACATTTGAATTTAAAATGAACGCAACCGGTTATACCATAGAATTTGCCTATCTACGTATATTGTCCCGTGGCTCCGGTGTGTTCCAAGTTCCGGCTCAAGTTTCATCACTCTTATCAAAGTTAAAATAATCAACGGTCACGATTTTCTCCGTCTAGGACGTCACATTACACCCAGCGACTTGATTATACATATTTGCTCTGAACGAATACAGAATTATGGATCAGCTCTAGTCAATGGGGAACATTAGGTAGAAGATTAATTATATGTTTAAAAAAGAATATGTCTTTTCTTTTTTGAAGTAATGTACTACCTCCGTCCCGTCATAAGTGTCTCATTTGCTTTTTGGCATGCTTTTCCACTTCAATATTAAATATATAAGATAAACTAATTTTTAAATTTTTTTTTACAATATATAGTTTTTCACATAAAGATTCTATTATAAAAAAAAATTATAAAAATATATTATCTTACATGTTAAATAATAAAGTCAAACGACAAGTTCAAATAGTAAAGTGGACAAAGAGGGTGGGACGGAGGGAGTAGCATCTTTCATCTGAGGGCGGTCACGCCGTGTTGGTTTTATGTGTGAGCGTACGCGGTTGTGCCTTGTAGAACAAGGCAGACATGGATGGAACAAATATTTGGAGATTCGAATCCAAAAATTTATGGGAAGGTGAGTTTTTGCTAGCTACATTTTATAAGAGATAACATGAGATGAGAGTATTAAAATCGATCGAGTTGGAGGTAGGGATGTCAATTTGGATGTGAACCCGGAACCTGAGCTGAAACCCATCCGTAAAAAGTTGAGTTTAGATTGAGATTTTTATCGAAAAAGATTTCCGGATCAGTTGCAATCGGGTCATTGAAACCCGTTTCGGGTTCGGATAAACCAACTAACCCGCATGAAAAAAATTAATTAAAAATTAAAAAATATATTATATTTAATGACTTAATTAGTGTTTAATGATAATATATGACTAAATTAAAAATTTCATCGATAACATATAATCATCATAATTAATTAATATTAAAATCTTATATTTTTATTAATTAATCTAAAATTTTAAAAATAAAATAAATTTTTAAAAAATGGCAGGGGCAGATCAACCCATATTTGGGGTCGGATTAGAGTTGACCTAACTATTTTTGGGTTACGTTTAGATTGAGTTCAACCCGATTCAAAATCTGATTTTGATAGTTGAGGGTTGAGGAGATTCGGATTGGACGAGGGTATGTACGTAATATACTACTCCCTCCGTCCTGAATTGACCGTGCTGTTTACTATTTAGACATGTTGTTTGATTTCAATTTTTAATATATAAGATAAAATAATTTTAAAATTTTAAATTTTGTATATGATTCCTTACATAATAAACTATATGTTATAAAATTTCATTTTATAAAACTATTTTATCTTATATGTTTAATATTGAAGTAGAAAAACGTGACATAAAAGAATCAGGTCAATTTAGACGGAGGTAATATGTGTATGAGCGTGGGAAGTGTGAAGACATAAAACATATATAACGTGCGGCGACATAAGAGGGCGTGGATGGAAAGTGTGTGAGTATATCAAAGACAAATACAGATTCTGGTGTTCCTTCCTACCTCCTAGCTAGTTGGTCTCTTTCTCCTCTACTTGACTCTTCCCCTCCTGAAGTAGTAGTATATTATAATATACGTGGAGACAACTTCTTGTTCTCTTTTTCTTCTAAAATCTCTCTCCAGCTTTCTCTCTTAATTGCTTGCGCTCTGTGTGTGTACACACAATTATATATGTATACCGCGCTTCCACTTTCCCCTATCTCCCCTACCAACTACTCATCAAATAACGGGTCGACGTCAAGGCTTATCGTTACCGGGATCCGTCCAACAATCGACCGATCAGCCACCATGGTAATTAAGTACAATTTTTTTTTTTTTTTTGAGAGTATCATCATCTGCCTTGTTATTAATTCCCCCTATGATACCGACCGACGTGGTTTGTTTTCTCGTCGTAAGTGGACAAAGAGAAACGGTCACGATCTCTTTCCCCAGTCTTGTCTTGTTCCCTTTTTATTAGTGGTTTGATCGCTTTCACTACGGTTCCCGTTAGGTGTATTCGGTGGTTTAAGCAATCAAGCAAGTCCAGCCTGCAGTTTTATGAATTAAAAAAACCACGTCCTTTGTATTAATTTAATTAGTTTATTGTTTGGAAAGCAATTACTTAATATTTTTTATTTAGTTCAGCAATTACAACACAATTTTATATTCTCGTTCCCCGACTTGTTCCTTTTGGTTTTTTCTTTAAAAGTGCATTCGTTAAAACAAGATATATTTAAAAGCACCGTACGGTTAATTATTATTCCGTGTCTAAGACGGACAGAGGGATTATTCCGTGTCAACTGTACCTACAGTAGCTTAATTTTCATTCAAAGAGAAATAAGTAAAATTCGATCGATTACCCAAATGCATACGTTAATGCAGGTGGTGATGGCATCTGCCCCTCACAACAATAGATGTGACAACCACGACAACAACAACAACAGTAGCGTGGTTCTCACACCACCTCTATCACTACCAGCAGATCATCATCATACTACTAATAGTACGGAACCATCATCAATCGATAACCCACAACCACCACGCGCCGGCGTCGGCAGCGGCGGTGGCGGTAATGCTATTCAACGTGTTCTCAGTCTTTTCAGCAACGTTAGACTTGGATCCGATCTAACTCAATTTCAAATGCCACCACAATTCAACATACCAAAATCACAGCTCCAATGCTACGGTGAATCAGTCTGTTGTACTAAAAAAGACTTACTAGCGGATTGTGTCAACCCCTCCTCCACTCCGCTAAACCGAATGACTTCTGTTATTGCTTGGAGTGTCTCTACTCTCCGACCATTACCGTTTGGTTTTGCACCTTACAATCCTGTACTTGGTGAAACTCATCATCTCTCTAGAGATCAACATCTTCATGTTTTCTTAGAACAGGTATCACACCATCCCCCTATTTCCGCACTTCATGGAACTGATGATCGTAACAATGTTGAATTACTATGGTGTCACTACCATTCCTCCAAATTTTACGGTATCCTCACTCTTCACTTCCACTAATTAATTCTACCTAGCTGCTGCACTTCCTTAATTAGCTAATAATAAACATGTATGATCAATTTACAGGGACATCCATAGAATCAAAGATTCATGGAAACCGAACATTGAAACTTAAACAAAAAGGAGAAACTTACGTAATGAATTCACCTACTCTCTTCATACGATTCATGCCATTCCCTGCTGTTGACTGGATCGGTGACGTTAAAATCAATTGCAAGGAAACAGGATTAAGAGCTGAATTAACTTACAACAGCTGTTCTTTCTTCGGATTTCAGAGAGGAGGTACTAGATACCTTAAAGGCAAAATCATTGATTCTTTCACTTCCAAAACACTCTGTGAGATTGACGGTCATTGGGACAGGTACTATTCATCGATCATACATATTCATCATCTCATCTATCCTAATTTAATCTAATCTCGAAATTACAATTATACATCTGTACAGAATCGTCAATGCTAAAGACACCACCAAAGGTACAACTAATATAATCTATGATGCTAAACAAACCATTACTACACTTCAACCTCCAACATTATTAGCTGATGCCAAGGTACGTCGTTTTTATTCATCTCTTAATTAATTTCATCAATATTAATCCTAATCTTATATATAATCAACTCTCTATCTTAATTACCTATATAGGAAGTGCTAAAAGTGAATCCGCTAAAATATGGGCGGAGGTCAGTAAAGCTATAATGACAAGTGACTGGGAGACAGCACGCAAAGCGAAGAAAACAATTGAAGAAACACAGAGAGAAGTAGCTAAGGAAAGGAAACAAATGGGACAAACATGGGTTCCTAAACATTTTACTCTCACTCACACCAAAGAAGATGGTTGGACTTGTATACCTAAAGTCAACCAAGTTCAACAGTCTCCTATCGTATTTCAAGTCTCATCTTAATTCGCTACTCACTTTCCTAATATAGATATATTTGTGTATTAGTTTTAACTAGGTAGCCTACGTACGTGTTATAACTTTTTAATTAATTTTCGTTTTGCATTGAACAATAATATTTATAACTACTATATATATAGCTGATCGATATACTTTTTATACTCTTAATTAACTTAACCCGTTTTCTTGCGAAAATCTCACGAAATATGGTTCTCAAGAGTTATTTGTTTTTTTAAACCACCATCCTCCACTTCATTTAACCTAACAGAGTAAATACAAGGTAATGAACATGCTCGAAATAGTTACATAACCACACCTGAGATAAGAGCAAAAATAGTCCTATCGTTATTTGCAACCTTAACCCAAAGCAAGGTTGCATGAGCAGTCGATTGATGGACTTGCTAACAGCTTTAGTTAGCCATAGAAGCCACCATTAAAACTTTGACAAAAACACTAGGAAAGTACCAACATAAGACTTAAGACCATAAACTAGCAACTGAAAGGACACTATACCAACAAAATGGAACCCCCTTCCCCATGCAATCAGTAAACATAAACTTCATTCTTCTTGGCAACCTTGGGGCCATCCAAAAGTCGTCTTCAAAACAAGTAAAGTACCTACACCATTCAACTTAGAATTAGCGGAACATATTGCATGTGATAAAACACGATCCTCTTACTCTTTCATTCGGCCTCACTCATAAGTAAATCCCAGAGTTCATCTCTTGAAGCTGCAACCAGAATGTCAAAATTCTCGTTTCATTGACACCCTAGAGTGCTTCGGTTGATCTATATTCATGGCCAAGTGTGGGAGAGCATGATCAACGTCAAGTCCATCGGAGCCTCGTGTTGTGTTGCCACAAAACTCAAAACCCCGACATCTTGGAAAGGTTAGGAGAATCCCGACCAAGAAGATCAGAAGCGATTATGCACATAGGAGACCAAGGGTTTTAGTTTGAAAGTAGAAACCTAGGTCTTGTTCGTGCAAAATAATTTCTCAGAGCCACATTTTGAAAGGTACATCATCTTCATCAGGAGAAAACATCAGAGGACACTTTTCAGAGACATGCAGGTATGTCACGCCCATTTTCTAGTTAACTCTTGTAATGTTGCTTAGGCCTGGTAATGTTGTCCTTGTACTAAGTTATCATAATGTGTTCATATACTTAATCCTCATAATCATGTTTGATGTTTAATTTAATAAGTGTTCATGCCTTACAATCCAAAGTTGGAGCAAATAAGGCATGCTATCATAAATAATGGTAAAAATCAAATCTTGCCCACCAAGAGATAGGGATAATTAAGTAACGTCACACCGAAACTTGTATGTTCAAGAGAACTTTGATACACATATATATATTTGTAGCTTGAACAAGCTTCATCCTCCATGAAACCTACAACCCGACCCACTTTCATGTCCATTCTCTTTGCGAACTAGATATTGAAGTAAACTCTAAGGACATCGAAGATGCGGATAAAAAAAAGGCACCCACTTAAACGCATGCATGTCCTCCCTCCGTTCAAACTCAGGTTTACGTGTGGCTCCACCGTTTGGATTGCAAGCAAAGCATTACGGACTATCAAGGGACCCGTTACCAAAACTTAGAGCTTATCAAACCCAACTTGGCCCGGTGACCCGACCCTGCCTGGCCCGAAAAACCGGGCTTGAAAAAAAATTCAGGCTAGCTTGGACAAAAGCTCCGGCAAAATTTTAGGCTTGATTTTAAATATCTACTACTATTTAAAAATACATATAATATAATATATTTAATGTAATTTAAATAGAATATATATAAGTTTTTATTTATAATTTTATTAATTGATTAATATTTAATGTTGAATTTTCTTATTTATTTAAACTTTTATTATAACTTTATTATTTATTAATTATTTATAAAAAAATGAAAAAACCAGGTCGGGCGAGCCGGGTAGCGGCAAAGCCAGGGAAAACGGGCTTGACCTGGTCCAAAAATAAAAAACTAGGCATGGACATTAGAAACAGGCCCAACGGGCCTAAAATTATTTCTAGGCCCGACCCGAACCCGGCCCGCTCGCCCATTTGATTAGCTCTACCAGAACTACATGCATATCCTCCCTCCGTTCAAACTCAATAATGAAGAGATTCCTACACACCCTACATAGCCTAATTTCCTTGAAGGAACTTCAAATCCTTTGGAGTGCGAGGGCAAGAGCACGAGCATAAACATGGAGGCTTAAGAAAATCTTCCCCGAAATACAATGATCATAAGACAAATAATCTCCGTTAACCTTGAAAACCCTCATCAAAGATGGAACACGATGGGTGAGTCAAAGCATGAGATGAAAAATGCTCAACTTAAAGGAAATAAAGAATATCAAGGGAAAGCATAATGAAAAAATACACGAGCTGGGGAGAATGGGAAGTGTAAAGGGACTGACTTGACCGAACGATTGGATTCATGCAAAGCTTTGTGGCTAGTTGTATTCCTAACAAAAAATGCAAAAGGTGACAATATCCACTAATGGGCACTATGCAAGAAAGAGAAGAGGGCGAAGGGAATAATGGGTGGCCAGTTCCTATCGAGCAAATTGAGCCAGTGAGGGACATTTTGTGACTCGAGGGAGATAGAGAAGCAGAACAGAAATATGGCGAGGAGAATCGAGGTAGATATCTAACCCACTCTCCAAAACTGAACTTGATCAGAACTATTCCCGTTTCCCAAAGTCTCGAGGATGCCAAGAGTACAAGAACAAGAGATCTCAAAATCAACAAGGAGAGGTTGAACAGCAAGCCAGCGAATAGTAGAAAGGAGAATGGAATTCATAACTAAAAGGAGTTGAACAAATAGCCAAAGGAAGAAAACAACTCTCGCGGAAGGGAGACTTGAAGCAGCGTGTTGATTTTGCTTTCTGATCATACTATAACAGCAATTCCAAGAGCTATATTGTTAAATATCTTCACACCTGAAAAAACAATCATTGAAGGCATGTATACCTGGGTTTATAAGGTGTTCAAAAAACCTAACTTAAGGAAAAAATCAATATTCAAAATGGTTCGCCTATATACCCGTGTGGGTTTACAAGGTGGCCAAATATTTGCACCTACACATGATTTTGAGTTTGATAGTCCAAAATGGTTCGTCTATATACCCATGTGGGTTTACAAGGCGGACAAAATCTAGCATTTAGAAAAATAAATATTCAAATCGGTTCGCCTAGATATCTGTGTTAGTTTATAAAGTGACCAAGTACGATCCAAAATTGTTGTGATGACCCAAAAAATGACTTAGCCTATATTAATGTGGGTTTGTTAGACCCATTGTCAAATGGTTTTGAGTCTTTTTATGGTTCGCCTATATACCCGTGTGGGTTTATAAGGTGAATAAAAACGTGACGGTCCAATGGTTCGTCAACATACCTGTGTGGGCTTATAAAGTGGCCAAAAAACGTCATAGTCCAAAATGGTTCGCCAATATACCCGTGTGGGTTTATAAGGCAGCCAAAAACGTAATGGTCCATAATGAGTGATTTTGTGCTGAACTCCCGGGGTGTGGGCGAGCCCGAGGCAATTCATGGGTGTCTAGAGCTTGTTCAGGTCAAGATGCCATTTTTTGTATGTTTGCTGATGATCCATTTTGCACGTAGGCGGTTAGTAGTTTCCTGGGAGCAGACTAGGAGTGTTACCAAGATTGTAAGGGGTGGTGTGTATACCAAGGATTTGTCTTGTTGGTTGTGGCAACAATCATAGGGACACCTTCGGAGGTGTATGGAGGTTTTTGGTTTTTTAGGAAAATTCTTGTCCCAGATTCAATATTTTCTTTGTTTGGCGGGAAGTTGTGGCAGTGGTGGACATCAGGTTGATTCAACACTGTCATACATCGCTGGTCTTTGTTAGAATATCTACCTTTTTTTTATAATTACTGGATGACCAGTTACAATGGCAATACTACGGCATAAAGCCTTTCTCGCCAGAAAAAAAAAGAAACAGAAACTAAATACAATCACTTATCATATAGCAATTGAAAAAAATGCTTTGAAGATAAAATAACATGTGTTGGGAGGTGCACCGATTGACGACTCACTCTAAACTTAAACGCTTTACAGAGTCCACTGCCTCTGCCCATGGTCGCGCTTCATTACGGAACAACATATTATTCCGCTGGTTCCAGATCATCCAAATAGCATGAAAGAAAGTACTCGACCAGAGGAGATATTTTTTCGAAGAACCCAACGCTCCTACCCAGGCGTGAAAAGCTTCGATCAGGTGCTGAGGAAAACCAAAAAGTATGCCCCACCAGTCAAACAACATAGTCCATAAGCGTCTTGTTTCATTACAGTGCAAGAAGAGGTGATCGGCTGTTTCATCTGCTCGTCTGCAGAATACACATCTTAGCTGCCCAATAGGGATTAGATTCCTGACAAAGAGGATATCCTTAGTTCGCAATCGCCCATGAAGAAATAACCAGACCAAAAATTCAATCCTAGGTGGAGCAAAACTATGCCAGAATGCTTTACACCAGGATATTGTTGCAGATGGTATCAACTCCAGCGCTGTATCGTAAAAGCTTTTCACAGTGTATACACCATCTTTTGCAGCAACCCATGACAGAGTGTCATCGTCATTCATTTCCGCCGGTCCTTGACACATGGGTTACTAGCATGTATAGTTTTGCTGGTTTTCGACATAGGTGTTGCCTTTAGCACTATTAGGAAGTCTCGTAAGAGAAGGGTTCTTAATATCAAGGGTGTTAGTTACGATTAGGAAGTGTGGTTTAGGTAATGCAATTGTGGAAATTGTATCTCAAGTGCTATTTTGTACGTGACTACTAGATGAAATAGAAGTTTGTTTGTTAAAAAAATGAATATTACCTGTATTGAAAAACCAGAAACTTTTCCCTCGTACACTAGGCATCTTATTCCAATGAGAAGAATAAAAGGAAATGTCAGTAGGTGCAAGTAAAAGTTAGTCAAAATCCAACAACAGAACATCGAAAGAAAGAACTTGCTATTTGGACTGTGAACTAGAAGTCAAGGCAGGTATGAAGATGGACAAAGAGGGGTGGCCTGATAGAGTATGTCTGAGCTACATCTAAATGTAGCCAGATGGGTACATTTGAGGCTATCAGTGAACACGGGTAATTTAGTACGGTAGGACAAAACAAATAACAAAAGGAAAAAAAAAAACACATCGGAGGCGCGTTGAGCGAGCCGATTTCTTTTTAATTTTTTTTCTATTTTTTTTTCTTTATCAAAATAATAATAATTTTAAATTGTTGTAATTTTTAATATATAAATCCAAAATGAAAAAGAATTATATCATTGTTGACCTAAATTCAAGCTCTTCAAAACAAGACTAGACATGGATACGTTTGGATAACTTTTAAAATAAATTATTTTTACATATATACGATGATATTTTAATGTGAGGATGTATGTACATATTTTAATGTGAGCATGTACATGTTTTAATGTGATGATGTACATGTTCAAATGTGAGAATGTACATGTTCTTTAATGAACATGTGTACATGTTTGTATGGTCATCTGTACAAGTTTTCTCCTTTATATGTACAAGTTTTAATCTAAGGATGTACATATTTAATGATTCGTACAGGTTTATGTGACCATATGTATGTTTTTAATACGAGGATATACATATTTTTAATGCGATAATGTACATGTTTTTACGTGTGGATGTACATGTTTTAATGAACACTTGTACAGGTTTGTACGACCATCTGTACAAGTTTTTTTACGTCTTTTACACTATACATGTAAAAATATTTTTTTTTAAGTTGTCAAAACATGTCCATGACTGGTCTTGTTTTGAAGAGCTTGAATTTAGGTGAATAATGATATATTTTTTTTTCATTTTAGACTTATATATTAAAAGTTACAACAATTTAAAGTTTTTATAATAAAGAAAAAAATAAAAAAAAACTTTAAAAAAAAGTAACCAAATCACGCATAGTGTACGCGCGTCCTCCATGTATCTCTCACAATCTTTCTAAATTAACAAACTTACCCACAGACGATATCCCCATGTCCTATGAAATCTTCATTAATTCGGTTAATTTGAAAGACGATACATGTGTGTTGTAATTAGGGGTCAATTTTGCTGTGGTGCCTGTACTCTTTTTCCCCAATTAGCCTTTTTTTTCCAATGGGTTTTTGCTAATTGGGGTTTTAATGAGGCAAGCTGACAAGTGGTTGGGAGTGCATTTAGAGGACCTTTGCAGTGATTGTGCAATGTACTCCGAAGCTGCACCTCGTATTGATTTGATTATATGGATAAAGCAGATTAACTATCAAAAAAAACTAGAAGTCAAGGCAGGTTATCGAGCTGGTCGATCGATATGGTACGCGTGCAGGCAGCGGAGCCATCCGCAGATCTGAATAACCCCGACGACAAAGGCGGCGACGATGTTGTCCTCACGCCACCATCATCGCTATCAACACGCAGTAGCAGCGGCAACAGCAGCGGCACTATTAAACGGATTCTCAGTCTCTTCAGAAACGTTCGCTTTGGATCCGATCTCACTCATCTCCAGGTCGATCATCCATCAGTCTGTTCCAACTGATGTTAAGATAGTTGACCGGGCCCAATTGTTCATTGCTTCGATCCCTAATTAATCATTCGATTTGGTTGCACATATGAATTCGAACAGATGCCGCCCCAATTCAATGTGCCGAAGTCACAGCTCCAGAACCAAGGCGAATCAATTTGCTGCACCAACAAGGACTTGTTAGCGGATTGCGTGAAAACCGGGTCGAGTCCACTCCAGAGAATGACTTCGGTTGTTGCCTGGAGTGTATCTACTCTCCGACCATTGCCGTTTGGTGTTGCGCCGTACAATCCTGTCCTTGGAGAAACACATCATCTTTCTAGAGGTGATCATCTTCACGTTCTCCTTGAACAAGTTTCACATCATCCGCCAATCTCCGCTCTTCATGGAACCGACCATCGCAACAATGTCGAATTACAATGGTGCCACTATCATACCACCAAGTTTTATGGTTCGTACGTACGTGTCCCTAGCTAGCAACCATCTCCAATTCTTCAACACTTACCTAAATACGGAGTACTAACTATACTAATAGTTGCTTAATTGCACTTTTAATATCGTCGTCTCTCATGATCATTCTTCTCATGTACAGTACTGCTGTGTGTTTCCATGATTGATTAATTAAAAAGGAACTTCAATAGAATCAAGGATTCATGGAAAGAGGATTCTCAACCTCAAAGAAAGAGGAGAGAGCTACGTGATGAATACACCCACCCTCTTCATAAGATTCTTGCCTTTCCCTGCCGTCGATTGGATTGGCGATGTTAAAATCCACTGCCAGGAAACTGGGTTGAGAGCTGAGCTCTGTTACACGACCTCCTCCTTTTTCGGATTCCGAAGAGCAAGCCGTAATAGTTCCATTAAAGGAAAGATCGTGGATTCTTCAACTGCAAAGACTCTCTGTGAGATCGATGGCCACTGGGACAGGTAATTAACCGTACTGGAAAAACTTACAAAGTCTGGGGTTGGGTCCGTCTTGTTAATTTTATCGATCTTTCTTTTCTACGATTTCTATGTGATAGAAGTAGCCAGGAATGTTTAATTACAGAATCGTCAAGGCTACAAACACCGCCGCAAAGGGAACCACGGAAATCATCATCTATGACGCTAATGAAACCATCGGTATGCTACAAACACCTAAATTATTAGGCGATGCCAAGGTGCGTTACAAATCATCACCATCAAATGTTTGCAATCCATTCTTCACACCTGTAAGACGTCTAATTGACTAGCCAGCACTTTTAGTTTACATTCTTTCCCCTCGACTATCAATAAACTTTAATTAGGAGGTGTTGAGGAGTGAATCCACTAAATTATGGGCGGAGGTGAGCAAGGCTATCATGAGAGGAGATTGGGAGAGAGCCCGTAAGGCCAAGAATTCAATTGAAGAGCCAGAGAGAGAGCTAGCCAAGCAAAGGAAACAGATGGGTCAAACCTGGGTTCCCAACCATTTTACTCTCACTCGGACCAAGGATGATGGATGGACTTGTACACCTAAGAGCAAGCAAGTTCTACAATCTCCTATCGTATTTGAGGTCCCTAATAATTGATCTTGATATTGGTGTTTTGTGTTCCAATCCAATTATGTTGGGAAAAGTAAGCAGCAGATGTATTTTATAATTTCGTGAAAACACAAAGCAAAAACCGGAGAATTAGGCCCCATTCTTTTGCATAGCTGATAATCTAGCTGATGTCAGTTGTCAGCTGAAAGTTAGAAAAAGTAGAGGAGAAAAATAGTTAATATGACAATTGATGTATGTGACATACAGAGACAATAAACTAGCTGATCAAATAAACTCGGTGCAAAAGAATGGGGCCTTAAAACAGTCTAGTCCAGTTTCATAAACAGAGACTTGCTGGAACTTTTTGGCCTCTGTTCTGCTTGTCATCTTGTTAGAAATGATCTGCAAAGCTTTCGTCTTTTAATGATAATTGTGCCCTTAACCTTTTCATTTATAAAATAATAAGAGAGTGGATATATGCAAATAGACCTGACAAAGGTGACCCGAACCAGAAAAACCGAACCGATCCAACCCGATTCGAACCCGAACTTAAACCGAATAGCGTGACCCGAAATGTGACCCGAAAATCCGATCCGAACCAAACCAAAACCGAATCAAACCGAAATTTGGTATAACCGAATCCACCCGAACCGAATTCACCCGAACCGAATCCACCCGAACCGAATCAACCCGAACCGAATCAACCCGAACCGAATCCACCCGAATGTTTTGCTAAATCTAAATCTACTATAGTTGTTCCAACTGTAAAAATAATCTTGAAACCAAAATCACATAATGGAGATTTAGACATCCAATAAGTGTTCATTGCTCACAAATGATATATATATATATATATATATATATATATATATATATATATCTATATATATATATATATATATAATATTGAACATCTTCAAGCATCTCAAGCCTTGTTGTACTAACACATTCATAAATTGTGTTATTACTCTTCCCACACATGGATGTTTTGCTACAAACTATAGATGTTTTGCTATAAAATGTTTTATAATACAATTTAATGTGTATCATTACTATTTTATAATACTATACTAATTTTGATTTTAATAAAATTAGGTTTTTTTTGTTTAGGACATGAGACTTGGGAATGGTTTAAATGTTGATGAAGTTTAATTATAAAACCTAAACTTTTTAGTTGAGACATATACTATTCAAGATTAATGTGTATATGCCTAAAGAAAATTATGCAATAAAATGAGGAAAATAAATATTCCAAATGGTAGATTATTGTGAATCGTGAGATAGACTAGCATTTTGGAGGATGAATAAGGTTTGGAGGATGAATAATCCCCACCTTATTCCATCTACCTTAACAACTTAACCTAAAATGTTGTATAAGACAATGTAATGTGTATCATTAGTGTTTTATATTACTCTATATTTTATAAACTTAGGTTTCTTTATATTTAGGACTTAGGAATGGATTGAATGTTGATGGATGGGCGTGGGCGTGTGACGCTTGTGCGAGGCGGTGATGGATGGGTGTAGATGCGCGACGCTTGTGCAAGGTGATGAGCTCAGGGTGTGACGGGCGCGGGATGACGGGAGGCACGACATCGGGAGTGGGTGGGGTAAACTGGACGTCGATTGCCGAATATTGACCACTAATTCACAAAAACTAACTTTGTACTTAGTCTATACAATTAATAGTTTAAATTCATTTACAAAATTTGTCATCCAGTTTGATTTTATCCAACCTATACACAATAGAAGTCTTGATCACATTAACACTAATTAAAAGAATTTAGAGCCGCATATGAAAATCAATACAAGTTACGAAGGTTGCTTAAAATTCGTACTTTAAAATTTTTATCAATTAAACCCGGATAAGTCACCCGAATTTGACCTATAACCCGAAAAAACTGAATGACTCAAAGGCTAACCCGAACCGAAAGCACCCAAACCCGAACTCAACCAAACCGAAATAACCCGAATCAAATTTAAACCATTGAACCCGATCCGATCCGAACCAAACCGAATACTAAATATTTACAAATTGACCCGACCCGAATCGAACCGAACCCGAACCCGAACCGAGTGACCCGAATTGCCAGGTCTATATGCAAAGAAGGAAGGAAGGGGTAAGGGTCCACGACCAGAAATGGTCTGCTTGTCATTTTGTACAATCTAATATTTCAGTTTATTGAAGGTTCTTGTGGACCGGCACCAATACATCATCACGAAAGTCGCGACTGCGCGTTAGATAATAGTAAGAGATGATTTCAACATTTTGTCTTCTTTAAAACACGTCACTACAAGAAAGAACCAGATTTGAAACGCTTAAAATATCGATTATATGCGTTAATGGAGCATTGTGCACTAACGATGAAGCGTTTGAATGTAGATTTCAGTGCTTTACTAAAGGTGGTACATTTTTTAAAAAATAAAGGCACATTTATCTAGACATTAAATATAAATGGAGTGAATGGAGCTTAGTCAAAAACGTTTTCTATACATTTATGGCCACTAGAGTAAAGATAACTATCCTACAAACGAGGTTACGAGGGTGAGTAGAGTACCTTAACCAGATCCACTTTTCGTTTCTTTTCCCTAAAATGAAGAGAGAATCGTTGAATAGAAGTTTATTCTCAAACCTTTTATACTAATACTACTAGTGGTTACCGACCGACTTTCTCTGCACTCTACAGTACTGAAAGAGGTGTAATGAATGGGGCCGGCTCTCGTGACTTCGCTGGCGATCGAAGGCACCGTGCCTTCGCTCATCTCAGCCGCTGGATTGACATTTTCTCTCATCTGACGGTGTAGACCCAGTATGGGAAAATCAGGGGTATGTTTGTAATATCGCATGCCTGACAGGGGTCTAGCGGGGTATTTTCGTAAACTCGCGTTGCACAACTCACGTGAGATCACCCACACTTATCACATTTTGTTTTTTTTTTAAAAAAACGAATTAAATTCCCCCCAATTTCAATCTCCCCCTTTGCTGAGTTGCTGACCGTAATCCAAGCAAGTTCTCCAATCTGCTCTTTTTCGTTTCACCCCATTCTTCTTCCTAAGCCCCGGTCGTTTCCGGTAATCTGGGATTTTGCTGTTCCTTTCGACCGTCTTACAACTGTCGCCCATCAATCTGCATCTGTTGGTTGGTATCACAGGTAGGTGTCCGGAGTAAGCTGAGTTTAAATTTGTAGATCGTAAATTTTCTTCTCCACGAATGGTCTAGTGTTTTTCATCACTCTCCCCTTGTTTGGCTTTAACCTTTCTCCTGCTGAATAAAATTGAAATCCTCTGTGTCCGTTAATCTTAAATTTACAACACGCAGAAGTTATTTGGATAACTGATTGGTCTGTGGCCACTTGTTATGATAAATTAGTAAGTTTGGTTTCGTGAATTAGGGTCATCGTTACCGAAATCGAGGTATGAAACCCTAATACAGTTGGAATTGCTACGTTAGTTAAACGCCTAAGCCCCCAGCTCCCCCTCTGCGGCAATGCCGCTGCTCTCATGTATCCAGTTCCATGCAAATTTTGCATGTATCTTTGTTTAGACTATTATCTGCTAACCTGTCCTATTTTACGCCATCCTATAGAATTCTATACCCCTACAGGGCTACCCCACCTCACAACATTGAGCTGCCTGCTATTCCTGTGATACAGCTACCTGAAAGATGTCCCCCAACATTTTTTGACCAGACCCTCTCGACACCTGTTTATCAGCCGAGTTTTACCATCATCTTGTCAAAACAATGTACTACGTGGTCATGAAAAAGTATGATCCAGTCACGAAAATTGCACACATCAGATCCTATTTTTGGCCAATCTATAGGGCTACCCACCTCACAACATCGAGCTACTTGCTCGTCATCTGATACATCTAGCGGAAAAATCTCCCCCCAAACTGATTTTACCAGACCATCTCGGTATCTGACTCAACAGCCGAGTTTTACCCCCATCTTGTCATAAAAATGTACTAGGTTGTCATCAAAAGTATGATCCAGTCACGAAATTTGCACACATCAGGTCCTATTTTTGACCAACTATAGAATTCTAAACCCTTAAAGGGCCACCCCCCTCACAACATCGTGGTACTTGCTTGTCTTGTGATACAGCTACCTGATGTTTAATTTCTGTGCTTATTCCTAATGTTGTTCATCATAGATTTTTTAAATATGATGAATTATGTACGTAGTGTATTCATCCTCCATTATCTTGGTATCTGACAACAACGTGCCCCCTTATTATTAGTGCTGTAGGCTGTAGTCTGTTTAATTCTGACCTTTGATTTCGATGGAAAATTACAGTTATGGTATGCACCCCTTAGATTCGGGAACAATTAGTAAAAGGGGTTACATGAGCTACTCTGGACCCATGGTTGTTTTCTTTTTCATCGATCCATTCTTTTTTCCAAGTCTTTAAATTTCTGATCATTTATGAAATGTCTGTCTTTTACCTGTGTTGTCCTTAATATGAACCAATATTCGACTACTGAGCTACTCTGGACCCATGTTTGTAGTCTTTTACATCAATCCATTCTTTTTTCCAAGTGCTGAAATTTCCGATTATGTATGAAATGTTTGTCGTTTTCCTGTGTTGTTCTTAATATGAACGATTATTAGTCCACTGAGCTACTTCAGACCCATGGTTGTTGTCTTTCTCATCAATCCTTTCTTTTTTCAACTCTTGAAATTTCAGACTATGTATGAAATGTTTGTCGTTTACCTGTGTTGTCCTTAATATGAACTGTTATAAGTCCACTGAGCTACTCTGGACCCAAGGTTGTTGTCTTTTACATCATTCCATTCTTTTTTCCAAGGCATGAAATTTCTGATTAGGTATGAAATGTCTGTCGTTCCCTGTGTTTTCCTTAGTATGAATGATTATTAGTCCACTCAGGTTTACTTGGTCAAATGGGTCCTAGACGATCACATAGGGCAGCTGCCGAACGTAAACTTAAAAGGAGGAAGGTTGCGCATCATCAATCGGTTCATGATGATGCTGAACCCCAAGATGGGAAGCAGCAGGGCGATGAGGACCGGCATCCCGACAGCTACCAGAACAAGTGCGCGCCCAAGAAGATGATTGAGATGGTAAATAATCTTGTCAACGGTGGTATATTATCAGACTTTAGGAAGGTTCTACGTAATACTGGGTTTATCGGTCTGACCAAGATATCAGTCGATCGTATGGATCGAGGTATCATACACAATCTATTACAGTTATATGACAAGGAGTCAAAGTCATTCCGTCTCGGTGAAGGAAATTTGCTCAGGGTGGGCCCTGATGACGTGAAGAGGGTCTACAATCTTCCATCGGGCAACTTACCAATCAAATTAAGTCCCAATCGTACGAGTAGGGCTAAACAACTTGGTGCTGATATGGGACTGCGGTCCACCTCGTTGGCTCCATTGCAATCTGTGTACAGTAGGATCCTTTGTGAAAAAGATCCTGAAAAACGTACCAAGCTGTTTATGTACTCATTAGGATGTGTACTCAACCCGTCCCCCAACAACAGAGTCAATCTCAACTACGCTGACTTTTTACATGATCTGGAATTGATTCCAAAATATAACTGGTGTCAGCACATTTCAGACACCCTGATCGGTGGTTTAGACAAATATGCTGATTCCAAGGATGCAAGCCCTCTGCTCAAAGGGGATTTCCATTTTCTGTTTGTAAGTTACTCCTTAACACATTTGTAAATTCATTCTATGTTGTTTATGTGAGATCCATGATGCCGTAACAGTAGTACACACAACGCAGGTACATTTTCTTGACAGCGTACTGTTTGATGACGAAATACCGTCTGACGTTGTCCCAACATGTGGACTCTGGTCAACAGAACTAATAAAAACAAGTTACGGGATGTGAAGTCGGTTGAAGCGATATGCAGAGGTCGGGTTAAGTATCCTGGTACATCCAGCTGTAACATGGGGACCACTATGCCAAAATCCAATTACCGTGCAGATCGTAAGTCTATTGGTGCTGAGGGTTTGGATGATGGGGAAATTGACATGACTCTATCGGAGGTAAACGAGTATTGCAGTTGACCACTGTTATTTGCCGAACTCTGTTATGTATATATGTGATTTAAAATTTTGTCCATCTGCAGGCCACTGCAGCACACGCTGAAGCTGTATTAGCCACCAACAGATGGATTCGGAGGGTTGAAACATTGAATAATTACATTGTTAGGTTGCTTCGGGCAGACGGTAAAAGTAAGGATGCACAGGGTAAGGCAGAAGCTGATGGTCTCAGTGAGGGTCGACGCGAAAGAAAAGCAAGTTACGATGGGTGTACAGAAAATACCGGTGATTGCAATCTTGCGGCGTAGGTATTCTGTCCCAATCAGGCTCTATGTTATTCATTTTTGTTTGCCGTGCAATCTTGTAATATTTATTGGTGATACTTTTGTCGTTTGGAACCAATTTGTTGCTACAGTCTTTAATCACCCTGCGCGATGGAGGTTCTAGCCAACCACCTGTCAAGTATGATGTTGAAAAGGTAAACATATGTGGTGATTATCAGGTATTCATGCCTCAAGTTTTAAGCATTGATCATTTCTAATATAATGAGTGTCTCCGTGTGGTTTCATTGTAGACTGGTATGGATGTTAAGTCTATTCATACCAGTCCCAACATGCCCAGGCAAGTGAAGAAAGGACGTTGTCAGTGTTCGCCTTACGTCTATACCGGGGCAAAGCGTGCAGCCAAGCTTAGTGAGACTGAAATTCAAATCTTGGAGTATGTTAGGGGAGCCGTGTGCGATGACCCGGTGTAAGCTTATACACACTTTGCTGTTAACTTCCATAATAATGATGAAATTACGTTGACATATTGTTTGGTGTTATTAAACAATCTTGTTTTGCAGGAGTATGCAGGTCTTCTGTGATGATTTCAATACACTGACTCAGCATGACATGTTAACAATGAGTGATGACCAGTGGATAAGCACCAATGTTGTTAACAGTTTTGTAACTATTTAAACCGTCATCAACAAACTAAGAGGGTCATCAATGCCATATTCATGCCTGTTTTGATGGTAATGTCCGTATAATCCTACAATTAATGATTTCAAATATTCGTCTTCTGTATCTCATCTGCAACATGATGTTATTATCTTGCGCATGACAGTCCCAGGCTTCAGTACTGAAGGATGTATCGTGTGATGACCAGTTCTTTATCAAGCGATTTGATAGTCTTCTCAAAAATCTTTGCATTGAAGCGGACACTGTCAAAAAATGTAAATATGTACGTACATGGCACCTTAATTCCAATTTGGTGGGTATGCTTATTGTTTGAAATGCTTTAATCACTGTTACTGACATTGTTAATTGTCTCTTTCCTTTTGTTTTCCCAGCGTTGTATGATTCACACTACGTCCTAGTAGTTATCAACATGGTGAACAAACAATTTCACTGGATAGACACTTTACCTCAGTCGAATTTGAACTTCAAGAGAGCTAAAGTGCATGTCTCCATACTGGTAATTCTGTGCGATGGCATAACCATGATTTTGTGGATTTGCGTACCCGTTGATTTTTGTCGTCCATTTAAATTTTGTCGTCTTTGTTGTCAACCACTGCAGTTGAAATATGTATTATGCTGGCTCATCCATCATGGAATAGTGGACAAAGCGGTGTTCGAATGGAAGTGGGACATCTGCACGTTGTTTGATCAGGGGGATGCGGTAAGCTGTGGCCTACATTGTATGCGGATGATGGAGAACTATTTAGCAGTAATCAAATCGCGTAAGGCCCGTCATGATAAATCTGTGTGGTCTGATTGGACCAACAAAGATTATATCTCATACCATCGAGCAAGAATATCTGTCATACTACTCTTACAGCCTGAGAACAGTCTGAAGGAACAAATCGTTGAAGCATCGTCGTCAGCTGATGTTATGGACGCTATTGTTGTGGAGGGTGCCAAACAAACGAGAAGGTCTGTACGGAATCGAGGTGGCAGGTAGGGACTGGGTTGCGAGGGCACCACTTAATTTTGACCGTGTGTATCTTATTAAATGGCGTGTGGATTTCCCAATGATGTGAATACTACCTATGGTTGTATCTTATTCGATGGGTATGGTTTGGGGGGTGGGTGGTTGTTTGTTTGTACAACAGTGTTAAAAAGTTGGTCCTTCTGATTCTGATATGAATGGGTCATGTCGCCAATGTTCTCCACAAATGGCGGAGGCGGCAATGGCTCTTAATTTTGCTCTGCCGGCCGTTGATGATATGGAAAATGTTGGTTTTTGTATGTATAGCGACTGTCTCGCAGCGGTGAATGTTGTAAATGGGAATGGCGAAGTAGATGTAGATGCTGGGGTTATTTTGTGTAGTTTTGAGAGGAGGATGAATGATATGTTAGATTGCTCATTTTCTTTTGTTGATAGTAGTCAAAATGTTAATGCCCATGTAGTTGCATACATTAGGTCTTGTTTTTTGGCCAACATATAGTATTGTATACTGTGCAGGGCTACCCAACCGCAAAACAATTAGCTACCTGCCTGTCCCGTGTTGCAGCTACCTTAATCCTCTTAAAGCAACCTTTTTTGACCAGACCATTTCGATACCTGTCTAACAGCCAAGTTTTGCCTCCATCTAGTCATAAAAAAATACTCTGCGGTCATACCAAAGTACGATCTAGTAACGTTTGACGCAGCAGGTAAGTTAATTGGCCAAAACGTCTGAAATTGTATTAAGTTCAGACAGGGCTACCCGACCGCCCAACAATGAGCTACCTCCCCTTCCTTTGATGCAGCTAGCTGAATCATATCAGTGCAAAGTTTTGATGAGTAGACCCTCTCGAAACCTGACTTGTAGGTTAGGTGTACCACCATCTAGTGACAAAAATATAGTTGATGGTGATGAAAAACTATATGATCTTGTTACGTTGCACATCTGGGTATTTGGCCACAGATATCAAATAGTATGCCCACACAGGGCTACCCAACCGCACAACAGAGAGCTACCTGCCCCTGAAGTGATGCAACTACTTGAATCCACCAGGGCAAGATTTTTGGACCATTCCCTCACGCTACCTGACTTGTTTCCGAGTTTTGTGGACATCTAGTGATTAAAATACACTATAAGGTCAGAAAACAGTATGATATAGTCACGTTTCACGCAGCAGGTCCGTTATTCGGCCAAAACGTATCAAATTGTATACCCCTACAGGGCTACCCGACCGCACAGTGATGAGCTACTTTACCGTCCTGTGATGCAGCTACCCGAATCCTCTCCACTTTTTCCAAACCCTATCCATGCTTGACTTATAGTCGAAGTGTATCACCATGTAGTCATAGAAAGCTACTATGTGGTCATACCAAAGTGTGATCTAGTCACATTGTGCACATGAAATTCGTTATTTGTACTTAAATACAAATATTTATAATTATTCTATTTTTTTATATATATGTATATAATATATGTCTGAAATAACATTAGCTATCTAAATACAAATTATCACGTATGAATTATTTTCATTCAAAAATTTTACCACGGATATAATAGCCCCTACGAGTTTTGAAAATGACTTGTCATATAGGATAACTTTTACTCTCTAAACCTTTTAATACATGACCAATTGCGGAGGTCTGCCACCATCTTATCATAAAAATGTACTCTTTGGTCACACCAAAGCATGATCTAGTCACGTGTCACTCATCAGTTCCAGCTTTTTTGGCCGACATACAGAATTCTATATCTTTCCTCTAGAGCTACCCGACCGCACAGTGATGAGCTACTTTCCCGTCCTGTGATGCAGCTACCCGCATCCTCTCCAGTTTTTCCAAATCCTATCCATGCCTGACTTATATTCGGAGTGTATCACCATCTAGTCATAGAAAGCTACTATGTGGTCATACCAAAGTGTGATCTAGTCACGTTGTGCACATGAAATTCGTTATTTGTACTTAAATACAAATATTTATAATTATTCTATTTTTTTATATATATGTATATAATATATGTCGGAAATAACATTAGCTATCTAAATACAAATAAATATCACGTATGAATTATTTTCCTTCACAAATTTTACCACGGATATAATACCCCCTACGAGTTTTGAAAATGACTTGTCATATAGGATTACTACTACTCTCTCAACCTTTTTTTTCGATCAAAATGAAGATATATTAATTAGCTAATTGGATCAGAACAAAGATCCGAGCGAAGCAGCTGAGTACACACATCAGGAGGGCTAGGCACTAAAGTACATCCCCTATTACAAGCCTCCCTCCTAATAGCTAAGACCTTACAAAAGGGAAACCATTGGAACAGCTCTTTACAAGCCTTTACAAGACACTCCAAGCGATGATTACAAGGAAGAGGATTGTTAATAAGAGCCACGGCCTCATACGAATCTGATTCGATAATCACTTGGCGAAGGAGCTTATTCTTTGCTAGGGACAGACCATCATAGATTCCCCATAATTCTGACTCCAAAATATCCACGTTACCCAACAAATGAGTGAAACCAAACAGCCAAATTCCCTCATGATTACGACTAACTCCACCAGCTGCCGCAATTCCATTAGATGAAACAGCAGCATCAGTGTTAATTTTCACAAAATTGATGGGAGGAGGACTCCAAGATCTTACCAGCTCAGGTTGAGGGCTGAAAGTATGGCACCGGTCAATCAATTCAGGGATATTCAGGTAACTCCTAATCCTGCTCTCCACCATCTGAATAGGAAGCTCACTTGCAGCTGGGAGCTCTTCATGAAATTTTTATTTCTCCAGAACCAAATAGCATGGCAGGTGATAGCAAAAATCTGTTTCCACAAGGCAGACCCAAAGTGTGAAGTATGGACATTGCACTGCAGATTATATTCAAACCATTCTTGGAAAGAACCATGCACCTTATCCCACTGAAGCTGAAATAAGCTGTGTAGGTATTCCCAGAGTTTAGAATTGATCTTACAATGTCTCAGAACGTGGTAAGTATCCTCAGCCTCCCCACAAGTAGAGCATCGGTTATCCCTGGCCAAACCCCGCGAGAAAAGTAGACCCTTAGTCTTCAGACCCCCCATGGCAGCAAGCCAGAGAAATAATTTGATTCTCTCTGGAACTTTCAGCTTCCAAATAACTGTCCAGAACTTGTTTTTAGACCCAGGTCCAGAGCATAACTTATAAGCAGAAGCAACGGTAAGAGATCCCGAATTATCCTTGGACCAGATAATGGAGTCACTTATACTGTCATCAAAGATGGCTTTAGATGATAAGGTATTTAAGAAACTAGAAGGCAAGGAATTTTCCAAAAGCTCCCACTTCCAACCTCTACCAGCCTCCCAGAACTGCTCGACTGTGGCATCATAGTTAACACTAGGATTTGGTCTGCACACTTCCAGCAAAGGGACATCAGACAGCCATATATCCTTCCAAAATAAAATTGTCTTGCCGTTACCAAGCTTCCACTTAGCACCCTTCTCAATGATATCAGAACTGTCTAGGATATTTTTCCAAGAAGTGGAGGAATTTCTCCTATCAGCTCCAGCATATTTGTTAAGAAAAACTTAGCCCAAAGCTTGTCCTGATTAGTCAGAAGGCGCCATCCCAGTTTGGCCAAACAGGCCTTATTCATGGATGAGGAAATCCTCAACCCGAGGCCACCCTCATCCTTAGGTCTGCATATACGATTCCAGGAGATGGTATGCAACTTCTTCTCACTGTCCTTATGGCCCCAAAGAAAGCTCCTGCTCAATTTGTCAATTTGTAAACAAGTAGCATTAGGAATCTTCTGAGACATCATAGTAAAAACAGGAATAGAATTCAGCACAGATTTAACTAAAGTCAGTCTGGCAGCAAAGGACAGAGATTTAGCCTTCCATCCATTCAGCCTTTGCTGAATTTTATCAATGAGGTTGTTAAAATGATCTCCCTTTAAGCGCCCATGGATCAGATTAAGCCCCAAATACTTCCCCAGGTTATCAGCCACAGGAATACCTAACACTCTACTAATATCCAATTTTCTGCCAGCAGAGACATTTTTAGAGAACAGAAGCCTAGACTTACTACGGCTGACTTGCTCCCCAGAGGCAGAACAAAAGTCCATTAGAATATTCATCATAGAGCGAACATTAGACTTAGCAGCAGACCCCATCAGAATCAGATCATCAGCAAAGAAAAGGTGAGAAAGCTTAGGACCTAGTCGACTGACTTTAATAGGAGTCTAGAGATTGTTTTCTATGGCCGGATTAATTAAATGGGAGAGACGTTCCATGCATAGAACAAATATGTAAGGGGATATAGGGTCCCCTTGCCGAATACCCCGCGAGGGATAAAACTTAGCAGACTGCTCCCCATTCCATAACACTCTCATAGTCTCATAGATGGAGATTCAATACAAAACATAACTAGATCAATGAAACTGCTAGGTAGATTCAAACAATGAAGAGTATTCCTTATAAACGACCAGGAAAGTTTATCATATGCCTTCTCAAGATCAATTTTCATGACCACCCAGCCATCCTTACAAGAAGTTTTTCTCATGGAATGAATAACTTCTTGCATAATAACATGATTATCTTGAATATGTCTCCCAGGTATGAAACTGGTTTGCAAAGGAGATACAATATCAGGAAGAAAATTTAATTTTATTAGCCAAAAGTTTGGAGATAATTTTGTAGCTGGTACTATTACATAGGGCAATGGGTCTAAACTGACTCATGGTGGAAGGAGAGGAAATTTTGGGGATCAAGCAAAGGAGTGTTTCATTTAGATCTTTGAAGAATTTAGAAGAATAAAAGTTACCAGGACAAACTTAAAAACATTAGACTTAACAATGTCCCAATGGTTCTTAAAAAAACCACGCATGAAACCCATCAGGACCCGGGGCTTTAAAACTACCCAAAGACTGAACCACCTGAGTCACCTCCTCCAAAGTAGGACTAGTCCCACAATCTCTAAGTTGATCGACACTTAGGCAGGAAAAGCATGAAAATCAGAGACACAGATGATAGAAGAGTCCTGAAAATACAATTGTTTGAAAAAAACAACCGCCAAAGACATAAGGTTCTGCTCACCTTCTATAATCTGACCATTTATGTCCTGAAGAGAAAGGATTTTATTTCTAGCCCTGCGGATCATAGTCTTCCTATGGAAATAACTAGTATTTCTATCACCAAATCTAAGCCACAAATCCCTCGATTTTTGAAACCAGATAAGCTCCTACCTAAATAAAACAGACTCAAGCTCATGTTGAAGGGTAACTTCTAGGTTTTTAAGAAAAGAGAATGCCTAGTCTCCAAATGCTTTGAATACCAGCAATTCTAGCCAGAAGTTTCCTCTTAGCAGCAAACATATTGCCAAAAACATTTCTATTCCAGCAACTCAAAACCATACTTAAATCAGATATTTGAAACAGAGTCTTATCCTCAATCCAATTATCCTTAACAGTAAGCTTATAATCCGGATGAGTTGCCCAAGCAACCTGAAAGCGAAAGGGTTTAGAGCCAGAGGGCAGAATAGAAAGAGAGGAGTTAATGCAGGAAAGGACAGGAGAGTGATCTGAAGCTATCCTAGGCAGATTAACACTCCAACAATTCGGAAAGGAATCAAACCAATCACAAGACACCAAGGTTCGATCAAGCTTGACAAAAATAGATCCATTAGTCCAAGTAAATTTACTCCCTTTAGCAGGCATTTGGATAAGACCATTAGAGTGGAACCAATCACAGAAGGCTTTACTACCTCTATTTAAAGTCTAACCCGCCGTTTTCTCAGCAAGGGAATCCCTTCCAGAATTAAAATCTCCAGTGAGCATCCATAACTGATCCCTACTAGGCCTAATCTCATTCAAAGACTGCGAAAGTAAGATCCTATTACTATCAAGGGGATTAGCATAAACAAAAGTACAGTAGAAGCAAGCATTATTAGAAGAAATAACAGAATGAATAAATGAGATCCTGTTCGAGAATAGAAAGATTCACAGAATCCTTCCAAAATAGCCAAAGACCACCACTGAAGCCAGCAGCCTCAACTCTAAACCTGTTAGAAAATGCAAGTTTTTGACAAATACTATCAGCCCTACAGCCACTAACCCTAGGTTCACAGATAAGGAGGATATCAGGACAGTAATCAGAAATCAAGTTTCTCACACACGGCAAAAAACTAGGTTTACAAGCACCACGAACATTCCAAGACAAAATTTTAAGAGACATAATCATAAAAGGAGATAAAGACAAAAGAAACCCAATTAAGGTAAACCTCCCTGAATAACCGCGGAGTGGCCTCCACAAGTATAGTATCTTGGGACTCTAAGCCATCTGATCAATAGGTTGATTGTTGTGGTCCATAAAATTCATTGGATTAGAAGTTAGGCTAGGAGACTCAGACTCATTAGCCACCTCTACCATCTGATCAGCACTCACCATGCCATGTGTAGAATCATCCAGAGTAATATGCCCGCTGCTTGCTATGCCATCCTGTCTCGTATGGGCCTCAGAAAGATGCTCCTGGTCCCGCTCAATCAAATCCGCAAAGGAGTTATTACCTTCAACTATCGGGGCTTCAACTACCGGAGCTTTAGGCTTGGGACGAGGAGCAGGCTTTTCATCCCCTTTTCTGTTAGCATCAGCCGCTTGCTCTCTCCTAGCAGGGCCTTTCCTTCTTCGAGAGACTTTCATCCAATCACCAAAATTATCTACCTCCTGTGGTTTCTCTTCAACAGGTTTCTGAACCATCTTAAATCCTCTATTGTTAATTTGGGCACCAGAATCGTCAACCAGAGGGCAAACATTTCATAAATGACCATATCGACCACAGAGAAAGCAGAGTTGATGGATACCTTCATACACAATCCTCTGGGTCTCCTTCTTGAACTGAAATTTACCAATCAGAGGTTTAGACAAATCAATACTTACACACACGCCCATTGAAGGCAATACCCAAGCTGGACCTTATCAGTTCAATCTTTCGAACCCTACCCACCAGATTCCCAATTGCTGAAAGAACATCTTCATCCAAATATTCAACCTTTAAGTCCGGGAACCGAATCCAGACATCTAAACTCTTAAGCGCCTCTGTATGAATATCAAAATCCTTAGACCACCTCCGAATAGTGAGATAATGATCGGAGATCATCCAAGGTCCCCCATAAAGGACATACTTCCTATCCCCCGGATTTTCGAACATTATCGAGAAATACCCATTACCTAGAGGGAAAATGTCGAAGCGACCTTTGATTCGCCATCTCTGCACAAGCCTCTCGTACATAATAGAAGTAGGAAAACTCTTACCAAGCAGCTTAATGATAATCGCCTTTTTCCATTTGTTGTTGATGTTCTTCAAGACGGTCTTGGGAAGATTGACTCTTGGGCACAAAGGATCCTCCTCCATCTGCTCATCATCACCCTCCTCATCTGATAAATCATCCCCCTACGAATCACCATCTTCCCTCGCAGCCTCTTTCTCGACAACATCCCGATAGGAGACCAAATTTCTCTTAACACTCGGACTAGACTCACCCAAGTCTTGCGCCGGAACATCTTGTCGTTGAGGCTCCCGAATTCCACGGAAACTTCTATTTTTGCGCTTCTTTAGAGCCTTTACGGGATCTTCGTCGCCCTTAGACGCGTTGAACTCCATAGCCAGATGTACCCAAACCTCGCAAGAAAACTACTAAGGGCGAAGCCGCCCCAGATTCGCCAATCCACGACAACAGAAAAGACCCAAAGTGAGGACACCACGCACGGCGCTTCGAAAATTCGAACCTCGGAGAAGAAAGAAATCGAAGAAGGCGACGCCGCCCCAAGATCCCACCAAAACCACCGCTAACAACGGAGGAGTATCGGAGAAGAGTATGAACGGAAAGAGGGAAATCGACAAGAAGTCGAAAACCCTAGGTTAGAAGAATATCACGTGCAGCGCGTTCTTTTACCATTGTGACGCTAGACCAAACTGTTAATGGTTTTTTAGTTGATAATTCCGTACTCTCTCAACCTTTTAATACATGACTAATAGCGGAGGTCAGCCACTATCTTATCATAAAATGTACTCTCTGGTCACACCAAAGCATGATCTAGCCACGTGTCACTCATCAGTTCCAGCTTTTTTGGTCGGCATACAGAATTCTATATCTTTCCTCTAGAGCTACCCGACCGCACAGTGATGAGCTACTTTCCGGTCCTGTGATGCAGCTACCCGCATCCTCTCCAGTTTTTACAAACCCTCTATGCTGACTTATAGTCGAAGTGTATCACCATCCAGTCATAGAAAGCTACTATGTGGTCATACCAAAGTGATCTAGTCACGTTGTGCACATGAAATTCTTATTTGTACTTTAAAACAAATATTTATAATTATTTATTTTCTTTTATACATATATTATATTATTAATATATATAGTATATATCGGAAATAACGTTAGCTATCTAAATAAAATATATGTATGAATATTTTCTTTTACACATTTTACCACGGATATAATACCCCCTACGAGTTCTGAAATTGACTTGTCATATAGGATACCTTTTACTCTCTTAACCTTTTAATACATGACCAATTGCGGGGGTTTGCCACCGTCTTATCATAAAAATGTACTCTCTGGTTACACCAAAGCATGATCTAGCCACGTGTCACTCATCAGTTCCAGCTTTTTTGGTCGGCATACAGAATTCTATATCTTTCCTCTAGAGCTACCCGACCGCACAGTGATGAGCTACTTTCCGGTCCTGTGATGCAGCTACCCGCATCCTCTCCAGTTTTTACAAACCCAATCCATGCTTGACTTATAGTCGAAGTGTATCACCATCCAGTCATAGAAAGCTACTATGTGGTCATACCAAAGTGCGATCTAGTCACGTTGTGCACATGAAATTCGTTACACGTACTTAAATACAAATATTTTAATTACTGTATTTTCTTTTTATACATATATGTATATTATATATATATATATATATATATATATATATATATATATATAATATATACTGGAAATAACGTTAGCTATCTTAAATACAAATAAATATCACGTATGAATTTTTTTCTTTCACAAATTTTACCACCGATACAATACCCCCAACGAGTTTTGAAAATGACTTGTCATATACGATAACCTTTACTCTCTTAACCTTTTATTATATGACCAATTGCGGAGGTCTGCCACCATCTTATCATAAAAATGTACTCTCCGGTTACACCAAAGCATGATCTAGCCACGTGTCACTCATCAGTTCCAGCTTTTTTGGCCGGCATACAGAATTCTATATCTTTCCTCTAGAGCTACCCGACCGCACAGTGATGAGCTACTTTCCCGTCCTGTGATGCAGCTACCCGCATCCTCTCCAGCCTTTACACACCCAATCTATGCTTGACTTATAGTCTCACCATCCAGTCATAGAAAGCTACTATGTGGTCATACCAAAGTGCGATCTAGTCACGTTGTGCACATGAAATTCGTTATTTGTACTTAAAAACAAATATTTATAATTATTTTTTATATATATATATATATAGTATATATATCGGAAATAACGTTAGCTATCTAAATAATAAATATGATGTATGAATAATTTTCTTTTACACATTTTACCACGGATATGATACCCCCAAAGAGTTACAAAAAATTAACACCTTTAGATTTTTATTTTTTAGTTTTAGGCTTTGGTTAATGAATAACAAAACTCTAAATGTCCCAAATCTAATCTATCAGTATCACTCCCCCCATTCCAACAACGCACGACACTTTTTTCACGATTTCACGCCGCTTCAGTCTTCACTGGTCTTCTCCATCTCCAATCTCCATCTCCAATCTCCATTCTCCATCTCATTCTCCAGTTATGAGTTCTCGACCTTCGATTCGACCTTCCTTATCCAGTTATCCTTCCTCCTTCGTCCTTCCTTATCTCCGACTCCGATTCACTCAAAAAAAACGAGGACGCAATCTGCAATCACAGAGGCCAGAGCAGCGTCAGCAACGGTGAACTGAGACGGACGGCGGCAGAATCGACTGGCGGTGGGGGCTGGTATTTCTCTTCTTCGGCGGCTGCGCCTGCGTGTTTCTCCATTTTAGTGGCCTGCAACTGGTTTGCTCTGGACGACGGTTTCTTTGCTTTTCTGGTCATTTACGGTTTATCTCTATGGACTGCCTGAATATGTTAAGATGTATACAGCTACTACAGCCTGTTTCTTGTACTTCTGGATTTGTTTCTTATACATTTTCTTATTTGAATGCCTGTTTCTGGTCACGAAATTGGACTCCATTTTCATTAAACTGGGGGTGTTGGCTAGGTTGCAGTGCGAGAGTAGGAGTACGTTCTCGTTTCCTATATACGCAGCACACTCCTCTCCCCTCCCGTGCTCTGGTAGTTGGTTGCTTATCTAATTACCTATTCAGTGAGGTAATGATCAGATTGCAAAGGAGGATAGCTAAGATTTTGGAAAAACGTAATCGGATTAGTAGAAATGTCACCGTTGAAAGAGTCTTGGCTGGGGAATTTAATCAGATGCCTAGATTAAACTCTACAAATTTCCAATGGTGCGATATGATAGTCAATTGTTTATTAAATTAGCTGTGACTCAATCTACCGCTGAGTAGAAAACAGCCCATGAAAAGTTGGAAGAACTAGGAGGTTAATCTCCACCCATTTGTCTGAACTTTTGCTCTCTACTTGCTTAGTTACTTCCCTCTGTTTCAGAACTTGCCTTTACTGACAGCGCGTTGGTAAGTTTCTTCATTGATCTTTTCTTGATGTTTAAACAATCTGTCACAACAGTTCAGTTTTTATTACAATCTGCTGAGTATAAACAATCTGTCACAGCAGTTTAGTTTTTATTACTTCAGGGTGATATATGAATCTACTCTTTATCACTTCAGTTTGTTATCACTCAAAAACAATACTGTGCGTTTAGCTGCTACTGCTGATAAAGGAGTCTTTATTACTTCAGTTTTTCATCACTCTTAAACTCTGTTTATAAACTGAAATATGTATGTTGTCTGGTCTGAATTCAGCTGAGCACAAACAATCTGTCACAGCAGTTTTTGCAGACATATGTGTTGTTTGATCTTGGTTTATACCCTCTGTTGACATCTTTATTTGATTACCATCATTCTTTCGAACTTCATAGATTGTGATGTGTAATACCATGGATATTAACTAGCGAGTATGAAGGAAGTTTTCTTTGGCTGTGAGGAATGGTAAATCGAATCTGGTTTGCTGCTGGTTGGGTTCCACATTTTTTGTTTTCTGTAGGCTTTTTTCTAGGTATCTTGTGATACTCATCCATCTCGGTCAGGTTTTGTTTATAGAGAATAGATTTGGACTGAAGATATCTAGGATGCCATGGTTTGGAATAACGCTGTGCTGCTTCTGTCTTCTAGATGGGTGTATATGGGTTTGAATCCTTTTACAGTACTGCAATATAATGCACGGGCGCTCAGTGTTGGGGAATGTTCTCATTTATTTATAATATTGTGTAATACGCATCTCTGGTTGGGTCTACTGCTTAGATGAAGCACACGAAATCAGTACTCCCTCCTTCCTGTTTTTTCATAAGTCGTTTTAGCCAATGTACAGTTTATTTAATTTTAAGACGTTTTGTTATTTTACCCCTTTTTTCCTAATTCCCAATTAACCCTATTAATAGCTGTAGGTTATAGTCTATGTCTCTTCTCTCAGTATTCTCTCTGCAAAAGCGTGCATGCTCGCTGTTTTCTTCTTCAGCACACGCTTCCTCCATCCGCCGGTTTGAGTTTTTTTTTTCTTTTTTAACTCTCAACCTTCATCGCTCCTACTCCCTTAAGTAATTGTTCCAAGTTCCAACCAATTAGTTCAATCATCTTATTGCAACTGACAATTGTGGATATCCATTAAATGCCTCCCTGTTAACTTTTGGCCTTCCAACTCCCCTGTAACCGGTACACCTGGGACAGTTGTTTTTAAATGGCAGTCCACCACTGATCAGGATGTACCACCGAATTAACCCACATCCCCTTTTTCCATTCTCAAGTTAAACCCTTTTTCACCTTTCTTCTCCTCTGCTCCGGCCGCACTGAACGTAATGGATAAAAAAAACAATACACGCCCTATCAAGGTTGTCGATTTGGAAACCACACCCCATACTGAAAGGGAGTACATTGGTAATCTACCACTGATCGTGTTGGATGATTCTTCACCTCATTCCCCTACTAAATCTCCCGAGAAGTGTGACTCCATGCACGGTTCCAATGGAAGTTTCCAATCTGACGATCTTACCTTTGAAGATGCCCTCTGCACTCGGTACCAGTTTGGCTACTACCGATCAAGGTTCACACCACCAGGGCGGCGGGAGTTTGCAGATTGGTGTATGTTCGCCCCCCTCAACAAGAAAGGAAATAAAGCCGCGCAGTGGCATAGAAGTGGTGGAGAGTCCTTCTGATGTAGAATCGGTTGAGAGTGCAACTTACAAGGAAGATGATGAGTGGTAGGTAGTCTGCAAGCAGTGGTTTTAGATAGTTTTTTTCTGTTTGTTTCCCTTCGAATGTTCCCCTTGGCAATATGCTGCTACACTGTTTGTTTCATAGGGAATATGAAGGGAAGGGAAAAGAAAAATGGGACTCGCTCCCTTCCCTTCAATTGTTTGAATAGAAAATACACTCTGGTAAGGGAATTCATTCCCCAGTATTCCCCCGCGTCATTACATTTTCATTCCCGTGCTATACTTACGGGAATGACAAGTTTGTTTTTTTTCCCCCCCTACCATAAGGCTAGCGCATGTGATGTTTTGTTTTTTCTTTTGTGAAATAATGATGTTGTTAATATAATTATTTGTTCTTTCTTCCGTAAATTTGCTATAATATATAACTAAATTGTCATTTAAATTTCCAAAAAAAAAACTAATTTGTCATTGATAAATTATTTTGGTGTGGTCCTGATTAATATGTTAAATTATTTTTAAAGTGTTATAGTATCTTAAACATAAATATGGATTACCAAATTATTTAATAATATTTAATTTTTAATTTAATGTACATTTGTAGATATTAAAAAAATTGTAAAAATTTAAAGATTTTCTTATAGTATTTTTTATTCCCTTCCCTATACATAACCAAACAGCATACATATTTTCCCGTTCTCATTCTCCTCGTTTTCCCTTTCCCATTCTCTTATTATATCCAAACATTATGATTTGAAACTTGAACTTTAAACTACATTTGTATTCTTATTTAGTCCGCAAGTTAACACCCCGCAAGGTGGGCCAAACCGACGTTGAACTAGATGTGGCAATTGGGGTAAATGTTTTGGGTTCGGTTTGGTTATTTTTGAAGACTCAAACAATATTCCAAGACAGCGATATATTAGAAATAATATTATAATTTTGATACATATTTCCATAACCAGTCACATGCAGTTGACTCATCCCCAAATCAGCAATTTCCATTTACGTCACACATCATGGGACAACTTATTTTTATAATTTGCTGCTGCTACTGTTGCTTTAAATGACTTATTTTAATATTTTACATCAGACACATCATGTAATTAAAATGTCTGCTCAAAACATGGCTCTGGAGGATGTTTCGGGTACGTGCATCACAGGACGGGCAAGTAGCTTAATGTGGTTCGGTGGGGTAGCCTTATACAGGGGTATAGAATTTTATATGTTTGCCGAAGAAATACAGACCTGATGTATGCAAATTTCGTGAGTTGATCATAATTTTGCATGACCGCTTATTAGATTTTCATGACAAGATGGTGGTAAAACTTGACTATCAGTTTTTACCTTTTTTTTTGTTGGTCCAACCAAGGGGCCATCAGGCCTTTGTAATATGATCTCGAATTGGCAAAGAATCTCACAAAAACCAGGATCCCACCTAAGTCATACTCGGGATTATCTATCAGCCACCTTGTTACTGGATGTAGGGGTAAAATAACATTTGCCTGATTAATTGACTATCAGGATTCCTTACATGCATAGAACAGTGGGTGAGAATGATAATTAAAGGGAGACTCCTCATCAGACAACTTATTTTTATAATTTGCTGCTGCTACTTGCTTTAAATGACTTATTTTAATATTTTACATCAGACACATCACGTATTTAAAATGTCTGCTCAAAACATGTTTCAACTTCTTCATTACAGTTAAACTTTTAAAAAAAATGAACATCTGCTACAAAAGCATCAAAACAGAGGAATAGTCTACATATTAACTTTGATGTTTAAAGTATGTTGAAAAACCCTTATACTCTAACTAGATTAAAAATATAAAAGTACTACGCCTTACAGAATATCTAGCATAATCTGAAATCTAAAACTAATTGATTCCATCAAAAAATGGAGAATTGTCCAGCCTCGCTTCATCCAACTACCCCAATAGTTTTGTCTGTGAAGAACCTTCAATGTTCTTTGCAAACACTTTAGCAAATGAGTACATAGTTATGCTATCAGAAGAATAATGAAAAAATTTAGAGCAGTAGCAGCAAACAACTTAAAGTGTAGCAGCAACTTCATACTGAATAACAGCAACAAACAACTTAAAAACAGTAGCAACTTCGAAGCAGCAGACAATCAATACAGCATGGAAAATGAGGTTAATTTGTAAAATCCTGCGCCATCATTTTCAAAATGGTGATCCATTTAGTGCTAGTGATGAAGTTGTCCCTACAAATGACAGAAACATGGCTGAAGTGATGAAATGGAAAGAATGAGCAACCCAACATGCAGCTAAGTGATTTCTGATGCTGAAAATGTTAATTTCACAAAAAAAATATATATATCAGAGCAGCAGACGCTCTGTTTCAATATTCAATTCCACCGCAAAAGTTGCAAGAATGAGCACCCCAAGCGCGCAACTAAGACCAACCAGCAGCCCCTCTGTTTTCAAAGGAGAAACCCAACCAAGGGAAATAACTACAAGCAGCACCAACTTAAGTACAACAAGGGGTTAGACAATGAAGCAGCATCACTTATATAAGCAGCAACAACTTATTGAGAAACTGATGATACAGGATTACACAATGAAGCCACGACAACATCAACTTTATATTGGAAAGACCACAACAGTTTCCTGCTACACTTATAAGCATCATGGAGGTAAAAGATACAGGCATAGGTTTCATCAGTTGGAAAAGAAAACAAGAAATTATTGGAAAAAAAAACTTGTTTATCTTCAAAAAGTAAAGAAAGACGGATGTATGGCAAATACTAGTAGCGAACAAGAAATGACATCACTGAAGCGGTGAAGCAGAATGTATTAGACAATGAAGCAGCAGTGAAAATAACAACAACAATCACACCAAACACCAGCAATTCAATTCAAGGGCAGCAAGTACATTAAGCAATTCCAGGTAATAAATACCTTCATTTTCAATACAAACTAAAAAGTGGAGGACAGAAATTTCTTACCTTGGCCAACTCCTCCATTCGAAGCAACTGATTTATGTATCGCTTATCCACTGAAAACCAACCGAACCAAACCCGAACCAAATCCAGTGTGACCCGAATAAATATATCCATTGTGACCTGAAAGAATATATTGCATTAACTATGGGAGACAATGAAAATAAAATGGTTAGTCATTACTTAATAAGCGGCGTACGTATAAAAAAGTATTAACAAACTTATATACAAGACAATTAATTTAAATATACCCCAAATATTACATTATAAAATTTAAAGGTAATTAATTATCATGCATCTTCATTAATCGCATAAGTAATGATAATTGATGATAATGCGTTACTCATCAATGATAGATTCATAAGAACCAAACATTTTTTTTTTAGATTCCAATTCTTCAGTGATTCGTATCATTCTTGTATGACGTAGTCATAAAAATCTACTATGTGGTCGTACCAAAGTGTGATCTAGGCACGTTGTGCACTTGATGTTCGTTATTTGTACTTAATACATGTATTTTTAATTACTCTATTATATATATATATAGTATCGGAAATAACATTAGCTAGCTAAATACAAATAAATATGACGTATGAATTATTTTCTTTTACAATTTTTACCACAGATATGATACCCCCAACGAGTTTTAACAATGATTTGTCGTATAGGCTAACTACTACTCTCTCAAGCTTTTAATACATGAGTAAAAGCGGAGGTCTTCCACCCTCTTATCATAATAATGTACTCTCTGGTGACACCAAAGCATGATCTAGTCACGTGTCACTCATCAGTTCCAGTTTTTTTGGCCGACATACAGAATTCTATATACTGTCTAGAGCTACCCGACCGGACAGTGATGAGCTACTTTCCCGTCATGTCATGCAGCTACCCGAAATCTAATATTTTGCCTAACCCTCTCCATGCTTGACTTATAGTCGAAGTGTATCAACATCTAGTCATAGAAATCTACTTTGTTGTCATACAAAAGCGTGATCCAGTCACGTTGTGCATCGTTATTGGTACTTAAATACAAATATTTATAATTATTCTGTTATTCAAAGCATACCTAATAGCTACTTTCACGAGATACCCCTGAGGTTTAAGTGAATTTCACGAGATACCCCCGAGGTTTCATTTTCATTATGACCCCTGAGTTTCATTTTTTCGATATACCCCTGAGGTATCATTTTCATTACGATATGCCCCCGAGGTTTCAATTTTTTTACGAGATGCCCCTCAGTTCAGATTCTAATATATTATATTTTTCATATCCTAGTTTTACCCTCGGACCAATATGTCCCGCAATAACCTCACGGGTTTATGGTCAAATTTTTAAAAAATTAAAATATGAACAAAATGCACATAAAAATTAAAGAACAATTAAAATTTTAATTCAATTTAAAAACATAAATAAAAGTATAAAAATTAGAATCATAAAAGTTTAAAATAAATAGAAATGACTAAACAACAAAAAAATCTATTTGAAAAACTTATATTGTTACATAATTTAAAAAATATTATAGTGATGGCTTAAAATCGTAAATTATTTATAAAAATTATGTTAAATACAAGAAATCATTAAACAATTTTATTAAATATAGTATGAGTTTATTAACAAATATATTATTCGATATCAATAATCATAGAGAAATGATCATATTTTATGGTTTTTATACTTTATTTTCTAATTTAAAATGATGATTTTTTCTATGTACTATATGAAACTATTGCTTTTAATATTCTTCATATTATTGTTATACAGTTTTTATATTTTTAACAAATATCTAGTAACTTCCTAACAAGTTAGGATACAAAAAATATAATATCAGAATCTGACTGAGGGGCATCTCGTAAAAAATTGAAACCTCAGGGTATATCGTAATGAAAATGATATCTCAGGGGTATTTCGTAAAAAAATGAAACCTCGGGGGTATCTCATAATAAAAATGAAACCTCGGGGGTATCTCGTAAAATTCACTTAAACAGCGGGGGTATATCGTGAAATTTTCCAAATAATAAATATCACGAATGTTGACCTATTGACCTCCCTTGACCAAAGAGACATGTTCTTTACCCCTCTCATTAGGTTGACTCCAGTAAATGGGTTCACTTATTCGATACTCTTCCTAGTTCCTATTCCTCACTCTCGATAGCTTCGTCTTCGTTGGTTCGGATCCCTAATCTATCTCGACCGTGTGTCTAAGGTAACGAAAAACATGATTTCCTTTGCAACGATCCACGGCGCTGTTGTCGCTGCTCTATTCTGTCGTCAATCTAGGGTTCGAAACTTGATTTTTTGTCCGCTTTTGAATCCCAGTATCGCCGCTGTAATCTGTACCCGATTTAGGGTTCTGCTTTTTCAAGTCATTCTTCGTAAACGATTCTGTGTGGTTATGAATTTAGGGATTACTACCCTTGTCTGCGTTTTCAGGGTTCGCACGCGATTTAGTCCCGTTTATCTGGTTTATTGACGTCATGAACTACATTTGGGGGAATTTTTATGGACAGTCCAAGACCCTGGATTAAGGGTTCTGGGATTTGGCAATTTCCCTGGCGATTATGTCACGTCGTTGCTCTGTTGTTTGGCTTTGATGGTCGGCTCTCCTCCCCTGTCTTATTCACGTTCCATATTACGGTATCTGTTTATGGGAACAAAAAATTGTTTGGGAAACTTACCAAAACCTGCTGTATCCACAGGCTACCTGGAATATCTGCTGCTTACCGAACATTTGTTGTTCTATGCTTTTGTGTCTGGCTGAAATAGATTGAAATATTCATCTGTTATCTGCTTCTGTTATACGAAGCAGCTATTGGTTCTGTATGCAAGTTCTGAATATGTTTATCAATGGTGTTGTTTTGCTAAATGGCCTCTTATGTGTGGTTATGACTTTATGTGTACTTATCCGTGTAGAAGCCGCCGTTCATGTAATTGCTCCGCTTGAATGCGTTGAAGCGGTTTATGATAGGGTTTCTCCATAGATACGACATGTAAACAATTTTAACCACTTTTTGTAGCAATGACGATGGCCATATACACCAATCTGAGCTCACTTGTTATGATATACTTAAGTTTGCGTTTCTGTTTGATTTTCCATGCAGAATGTCGTCATGTAGTGGGCACAATTTCAACACAACCCCTACCAAGGATTTGAAATGCCACTGCAATTTGAGTGCACAGTTGCATGTTACTCGTAATGTTAGAAACTATGAGAAGCCGTATTTCAATTGTGCCAATAATAAGTGCAAATTTTTTGTATGGTGGAGGGACGTCTACCCACCCGTCTCTTCATCACCAATTCATGCCTCATCAAGAGCTTCTTCTTCCGCTAGTGATATCGAATCTATGCTATTTGAATTGAAGAAGCAAAATGCATGTCTGCTGAACAAGCTAGAGGAGATACAAAAGACAAGATTGGCTGAGCTTCAGACGACGAATGATGGTTACATGAAGATAGTGTTTGTCATAGTCATAGCGTTATTTTTTTCCGGTATTCACTGATGTAATGACAACAGACAACGTAGTAATAGTTTAGAGTGTTTTTTTTCACCACACCATCTCCAAACCTGACTTGTATTCGAGGTTTTCCAACATCCAGTCATACAAATACACTCTGAGGTCATACCAAAGTATATAATCTAGTCACGTTTCACGCATCAGACAGATACCCACGTAACACTGTACGTCTGCTTCGCATGCACCCCTGTGGCCTGTCTCTTCGATTGTTGCCCTCTGCCAGTACTAAATATGTTCCCTAGGCTGACAAATCATTAATAATAATGAACTCTGGATTAGTAGTTGCCAATATCCATGTTTAGTATGTCAGTCAATTTGTTGGGACGCTTAAAATATGTCTTGATCTGTTTAAATCTCTAGGTACAACCTTTACAATACTACTACAATGGTGTGTCCTGGAATGCCCGACTCATCACTCATGGCCCGTGCAAGTGGTTCTATCGAACAGGGCCACCAAATATTAGGGGACCAATTTTGTATTTAATCTCTTTTTACTATGTTGTCATGAGAAAATTATAAAGTGCCTAAGTGTATTTTATATGAAGTGTTATAAGGGGCCACATGTTATCTATTTTTATTTTGTAATTTTTTATCATAATTTAATTGAATTCTATGAGGGACTCATTCTTAGGGAACAATTTCATAAAAATACCCAATAAAAAAAATTACATGCCGTCGTCTTTTTCGAACAGAATTACGCGGATTTGCCAACCCCATGTAAAGAAGCAGCCACAGGGTCATGAACAGCTTGCCAGAAACCGCGGCCATTGCAGCCATTGTCTCCGGGCGGTTTCTGGCAAGCTGCTATGATCGTGACTGCTTCTTTGCATGGGGTTGGCACATAAGCGTATTTTTTTTTTAGGGAAATTTCATGAAATGCCACTAAAAAAAGAAAGTCACGAATGCCACTATATTTCTGAAAAGTCCTGAAATGCCACTAAAAATAGAAAAAAGACAAAAATACCCCTACTAGTTAACAAAGTACTTTTAGACTTCATAAAATGCCCCTAAGTGTTGGTAATGAATAAATTATTTGTTTAGAAAAATTGGTATAAATTAATTTGTTTAGAACTCAATATTCTTTTAATGGTATTGAAATTTTAAAAAATGAAATATTTATTTTTAACACTTAGGGGTATTTTATGAACTTTAAAAGTACTTTGTTAACTAGTAGGGGTATTTTTGTCTTTTTTCTATCTATAGTGGCATTTCATGGACTTTTCAGAAAATATAGTGGCATTTCGTGACTTTCTTTTTTTTAGTGGCATTTCATGAATTAGCCAAAAATATAGTGGCATTTCATGAAATTTCCCTTTTTTTTAAATGACTTAGCCCAAAATAATCAAGGTGTCCCTTGGACTCTACACCCGTCTGTGCGCTTCTCAAGAATTCCGAAGCGAAGCGTCTCCTTCTCTTTCTCTCAAAAACTTCTCCCTCTTCTTCTCTCAAACTTTCATCCGTTACACCATTCGAACTTTTCTCTCCTACACATCCTCCACCTTCCGGGAATGGATAGTGGTGAAAAAAAAAGTTCTACCCTTTTTTACGACCGCCTTGTCCTGGGAAAACTGTTGACGGCGGATGATATGCAGCCGACGTCCATGGCCACATGGCTCCGCCAATCTTGGCTCTCATATGGCAGTTTGCGTTTCTGTAAGTTAGGGCCCAACTTTTTTTTTGAATTTGCCCTCCCGTCGAACTTGCAGAAGATTTTGTCTAGGGGGTTATGGCTGGTCGATGGTTCTCTATTGGCTCTACAGCAATTACAGAGGGGCCTTACAGCAGAGGAACATGTATTCAGATGGGTACAATGCTGGGTTAGGGTAAATAATATCCCCAGCAACCATTGTACCAAACAGGTTGCTAAACTCCTTGCGTCAAAGGTGGGTGTGGGTGCATACATGATATCTTTCGAAAAGCCCAGTGAATCTAATCTCTCATACTTGCGTTTCAAGGTTCTCCTGGATTTAGTTAATCCGGTCCGTCGTTCAATATCTTTGACTCTAGGAGAAGACACCCTTGTGTTGTCAATCATATATGAAAATCTCCCAGATTGTTGCACTGGTTTTAAATGTAGATTAGATTCTCCCTTGCATAATCCGGATTTTTGCTTTGCCACGGATGGTAAATCGCTACGGCCGGAGGTGTACTCGCGGAACAGTGAATTTCCACCGCAAGACGGTTGGCTACAGGTCGGCGCCGACGGTGCTGATACCTATACTGCAGTTGCTCATTCTGCCACCATTAACACATCGTCCCCCGCCACCAGAGAGCAGCAAAACAATCAGCGTTGCCCATTTCAACCAGCATGCCTCCAACCCACCACCCAACACGGTTCATCCCCCTATGCTCCAAGCAAGTTCAGATGATGACAATCTTCCCATCAAAAAGAGGAAGATTGTAGATGGAGGAAGCTGAAGAATCGGAACTTTAATTACATATTTCATTGGATGAGCATTTGTCAATGTGTCATTAGACTTTTGTTATTTTCAAGTGGGTTATGTCTCTTGTGTGCAAACGATGTTCTGTAGATGGCTCAATGTACTTGTTGTTATGCAATGTGGGGATATGTGACTATGGTGAAAACGTGCTTTCACTAATGGCTCATTCTACTTTTGTGTTGTTAATCTATTGGGCTGAAGATGATGTTTTGTGGATGGTTCAATGTACTTTCGCTGTTGTTATGTGGGGATATGTCCCTAGGGCTGGAAATGTGCTTTCGTTAATGGCTCATTCTACCTATTGCTGTTGTTCATTGTACATTTGTCCCTTGAGCTGAAAACTCAAGCTCTTTAGGTTGCTTAGGTATAGTTTCCATGATTCACTGCATAACCTAACCCTACAATATAGTCTGGAATGTTACTATCTTCCTTCAACACTTAAAATTGGACCTTTCGTTTCATATATTGAAACGATTTATTTTCAATAACTGTATTAGGTTCAGAAATTTCTGGTCACAAGTGGTATTCACATTGCATATTACACAAAGTAATTAGGGCTACCTCCTGCAAAGCGGCGATCTACCTATTGTACCAGAGAGATAACTACCCAAGTTGTCATCCTGAACAAGGAATCGATTGAATGACATGATGATACAGTCAGAATTGAGATAGTAGAACATACAATATGTTCATCTGATTTGGTTGCATACACAGGCAAAGTGCTTCCCTGAGTTGGTTGCGTCGTATTCTTAGGCTGTTCAGTCCTTATCTCCAGTTTCATAGCTCCTGTCTTCACTACCAATTATAAACCTTCAGTGACCACTATTTGTAGCTGCAACAGTATGGTGGATAAAGATTTTTCCGTATTCGTTTCTACTTCGACTTTTCAACCAGTGTTGTAAGAAGACAGCATATACGAATGGCGTAATCACTTCCACAAGAACATCAAAGAGATGCATTCAACAAATGTATCACAACCCACGGGAACCTTAGTTTACTTAGTTGACATAAGTAGTCGCATTTTGAAATACAAGATGTTACAGTAACTATTTCAGTGATAGCCAAAAAAGCAATTTAGACATACACTTAATGACAAAATAGAAAACCAGTGGAAGCGGCCAGTAAACAATGACAACGGCAGGTGTGTTTACCGGACGACCAGAGACACGGCAAACGCCTCGTTAAGAGAAGTTAGGGTTTGCATGGGGGCACATCATCTTCTTTTTTTTTAAACACTACCACTCTTCAAAAAAAAATATCTAGTGGGTCGGGTTGAAGTTCACGCATATCCAACCCGTTTACGATTGTATAGACCCATGTCATTATAACAACAAGATTTAAACTAAGGGGAATGAAGATCGCTGCTACCGTGCACTGTATCGTTAGTTTTGGTTACAGAAAAACTAGTCTTCAATTTCATATCCAATTCCTTCAACATCTGCTCCACCTCCTCCTCATCCTTCTCGAGTTCCTTTTGTATCAAGTCCATTTCTTCCAGAAATTTTTTGTGTGCCAGCGAACGTGCGGACCTACGGACTTCCATTGTGCAAATTGCAAAATGCACTATTTGGCGGACACTGTTAGGTGGACAATCCTACAATCGAAAGACATATATGAGAAGCTCATAACGAAACAAGACATGGTGTTATTCGTAATCACAAGGGCAAAATGATACTGACCGAACCGACGCATTCATTCATTACTCTCTTCTCCACAACTCCCTTATCCATATCCGCAGGGGCACTTGGAATAAATTCAGCACTCAATGCACATAGAACACACAGTAGGAAATTAGGTTTCTTCTTCCGTTGTTTGTAGCTTCCTCAAAATAGGCTGAGATGAAGTGTGCCGTTTAAATAGAAAGGCCAAAGGTAAGTTGATGCATGTCGCCACGCCTGGCGTTTGGCGAACCAGCGTTAGGTGGGCGTGGCACACCTTCGGGTTCGTTCTAATGAGTTCTTAAGTAAATAAATAAACATGATATGGAAGAGAGAGTTAAGAACTACTACTGTAATTATGGGTTCTTGTGGAAGAACTTTTTAAGAAAACAAAAATAGGACCCACCATGTTTTCCCCTAATTATAATCGGTGCCAATTATAATATGTGAATATAAACAGTTAAATCTTACATATTTTAAATTATTTTAAATACTACTAATTACGTATAAATAAACCTAAGTATATCAAAATTCTTAAAATCTCACACGAAATCTTTATTGATTATGTTTTTCATATTTTATACATGTATTTATTTTAGTTAAATTAATATTTAATATTTAATATCTACATTTTGGTGATATAAAAGTAATATTAAAATATATTTGAAAAATATAATACGTACCAAACTATTCATTATAATATTATAATCCTGAATATCAATTGAAAAATAATATTAAAAATAAATATGAATAAGTTCATTTTACTTTTGTTTCAAAAATATTGTAAATTTTAATCATCTATAAAAGATTAAGTTCAAATTATTTGTGTATTATTGAAAATAGTAGTAATAACAATTAATATTAATGTTTGTATTATACAATGCTTAATAGAATGTTGATGTTTGATTAAAAAAAAGTATTCTCATAATAATTAATAAGTAAAAAAATTAGATGATATGACAAATAGAGAGAGTTTAAAACTAAATGATAGGTTCTCTCTGATGTTGGTCCCAAATTAAACATGATTCTTAAAATGATGTGGAGGTGAGAGAAATAGGAAAGAGAGGGTTAAGAACCCAACTTTGAGTTCTTTGATATTGATGCTAATGGTGGCCACGGGTCCGGTTCCGGTTCCGGTTCTGGGAAATGTGTATTCGTATTTGGAACCGGTTTGGGCGGTTCCGGTTCTGGGTCCGGTTCTGAAATCTGGATTCGCTTCGGATTCGGTCAAAAAACCGGTTCCGGCCCTTTCCGGTTCCGGTCCGGTTCCGGTTCTGATCGGTTCCGACCGGATCCGGAAAGATTCGATCAGCTCTAGTTGTTTTGTTTTAGCTCCGGTTTGAGATCCGTTTGAGCGCACACGTTGCTCTTTTCATCCACTTTACTCCTAGATAGGTTATTCTTCAAGTTTATAATCTTAAATGTGTAAGAAACAAAGACTTAGGAATTTTTATTGAATTTACAAAAAATAAGGAACAAAGAGAATTTTATTATATGATTCAATGCCTCATTAAAACCTTATTAGGTAAAAACCCATTGGGAAAACCCTAATAAGGAAAAAGAGTACAACTATTTTCTTTAGTGGAGCGCGCGCCCGATACCCAAAACGATGTCGTTTTGGCCCATTCCAACGGTAACTTCAACCGGTTCTGTGGCGGTTCCGGTTCCCGGTTCCGAATCCGACAACGGTTCCAGGCGGTTCCGGTTCCGCGGGCCCGGTTCGGGCCCGATCTCAAAACATATATTCGTATTCGGAACCGGCTGAGGCGGTTCGGTTCCGGTTCCCACCGGTTCCCGGCCGGTTCCGATTCCAATCGGTTCCGGGTAGAACCGCCGGTTCCGGGTAGAACCAGACTCGATGGCCACCATTAATTGATGCTCTTAGATAAGGTGCACAAGGACTTGTAAATCAATCAAAATCACCCTATTTTCTACTTCCCACAGTGTCTACTTTCACTTTGCACAAATATTAAGAAAAACAGTAAAAGTAGAGAGGGAAAGAAATCTCACAATGTGTATAACACATATTTTGGGACAAGTTTAAAAAGCTTATGGGACACTGCCATTGGGACAGAGGGAGTAGTATTCCTCCTCTATTTGTGGGAACTACTCATATTCTTGTTTTTTCTTTTCGGCTAAAACAATGAAAATCAACTAAAAATAAGAAGGAGATCTTGTACACTCCAACACGGAAACTATGAAGTAAGGAGTATTAACCCACCTCGAATAAATAAGGGTTTTTAATAAAAACTCTTAAACGTCAATTATTTGCTGTAACAAAATAGAGAGTCTAATACGACTGACAAAAATGAACGGAGAGTAATAATTTCTTGAAATGTGTTGTGTTGTAGTGTATTTTTAAATTAATGCATATTTTACTAGTAGTAGTAATTGAAAATAGACATATAATCTTACAATTATACCAGTACTAATATAAGTTAACGTATTTGTGTTCTTCAAAATTAATAAGCGTGTGCATATATTAATAATAAGGGGTAGAATTGCGAGAGGGATCAATAAAAAACAACTAGTACTACAACTTTTTGAGTGGATTCCACTCTCAGTTGTGATCATTTAATTCGATTTGATGTATTTGCAGGCGAAATACATCATTCATCGGGGAATGAAGCGAATAGGTAATCCTACATTACTAGCCCACTCTACAAACACATCAAGTAATGATGACGTATACACTTCCCGATGTGATATTATCCTACCCCACTAAATGTTTTTAATACAGTAAGAAGATAAGGAAAGGAACTAGCATTGGAAAAATAAAACCCTGGTGTGTATTTATTTATTTATACCTTAAATGATGTCACCTAACTTTGTTGCCTGTTACATTCGCCTATAAAAATAAGGGAAGTTAGTGAACGTAGATGCTCTCGCTTTTACTGGGATTTAACGTCTGATGGAGTACAATGAGAATATCGAATCGAGCAACGAAAACTTCCCCCGAAAGTTCGAGTGCCAAGACCACAGTTACAAATGTCATCAGTTGTTGATGATGAGCTCCACAAGTTGGGGCAGCTTGTAAAACGACGCCTGGCCCGAGTACTATCCCAGGTAAAACCAATTGACACTTACATCATGCACCGAGAATTCACGGTTACAAAGTTGCAGCTTGATCGTCTGGGGGTAGACTACACCACTCTAGGCCAGCTTTATACAACATACCACGACTGTTCGGAAAAATACGTCCCATGGCATGATGATAATGATAAAGAGGCTTGTGAGAATCATAGAAAGTTGAACACTTCCCGTGCGGAACTTCTGGAGTACAGCAAGCTGCGCAAGTCCAAAATCTAGAAATTTATCTTACGTTCCACAACTGTATGTCGTATTTAGTTTTATGTAGTAAATTAAAATTAGTAAGCGTGTCATTTCAATTAAATTATACTAGTACTTTTGGCTGTCCAGCCAGTCCCGCTGCGCGTTCAGTCGACTGAGCCTATTCACCTTTACCTAGGCATTGCTGGGCGTATGCGTAATGATTGTAAGAGTAGCTCTTTAGGTCTATCTATTATGGGGGGTGGAGGAGGGGGGTGAGGGTGGAAGGGGGGTGCCAGCGTCGGAAACAAATCTTAGACGATTACGTGGCCAGATTTTGTCTTTGGGCTAGGCCGGTACCTGGCCCACCAGGCTCAGTATAATCATTATTATACTAAACAACTAGTTGAATTATGTTCTTAATATAACTACTAGTTTTAGGTCGGTAAACAATTGTACTTAAATAAGTGGTAAAATTGTACAACACAATATTAGTCATCTAACGGCGCACCCCCGGATGCTTTATGTGTCAAACACTTATTTTGGCTGTCTCATTGGAGAGATCCAGAGAATAATAACCAAAGACTTTGGTCAACCAAGCAGCATAGGGCATAGAGGAAGCACATTGGGTAATTTCATGATGGAATAACCACCCTGAGGCCTGAACGAATCAACTTTACCCAATTTTATGCAGAAAACTATCGCAAATATTTACATTATAACTATTTTAGTTCCCCCAAACTGAAACATCGCATATTAATGTACATGAAGGAATACCCACCCTTGAAAATCCGACTACTAACACAAAAAGGATTCCGACGGAAATGCGACAAAATGGGAACCTTCGTGGTCAGACGCACCAACCTTGACGTGTCCAGTAGACCCTAGTACATTCTAAGTGTAAACGTAGCAAAAGACCAAAACAAACAATACGGAACCTAGCCAGCATAAATAGCTGAAATAGCTGGACTTAGTGAATCAGGTGAGTGTGATCACTGATCACCTAACCTGTGGTGGAGCACGCGTCGCCGACCATGTCGGCCGTTGCAATGGATGGTGTCTTACTGTCGTACCCTGTTGTTGAACTGGTGCTTCTCCCAGTGCCAATTTCGCCGTCGAAATCGGGAGACATGTTATCAACGGCAACCTCTACATTCCCGCCCATGTTGGTACCGAATCTGGAAGATTTAATTTCGAACAACGACTTGGAGTCTGCTGTGTCGGTAATTTCGGAGAAACACGGATATGAAATTTGCATGTCCCGATTCAGGTCAGAGTCTGAACGACAGCAGGCGCAGCCAACAGATGGGTGTTCGCTCAAAGAAGATTCTTGTGCAGGATCACCTTCTTCACTGGTCGATATGATAATTGGGGAGCCAGCCACACCTGTTTGTTCAATACGGACACCAACGAGGGGGCTGTTTTCGCCCTGTACGTATGAATCGTCGCTTAGAACTACCATCGGTACAACAGCAGCTTGTTCAACGATGGTCGAATCCATTTGTTGAACCCTTAACCCTCGTTGTATGACTGGGTTTCACAGCCCTTTATTTTCATTGTTATTATTTATAGCGGTCCCGCGGGACTGGCCTCCGTCTCGAAGCGGCTATTGCTTAGCTTACTTAATTTTAAAAGATTTTTATTCGAACAGCCTGAATGATAAACAATGGAAAGGAAAGGAAAAGGATTCCCGAATTAGTAGTACTATGTTTGATCTTCCACATCAGAGTGGAATCCACTCTCCAACATTAAAAAGAAAAGATTATTGCTTAGGTGGAGGGGAGAGACATGTGTGTGAGAATTGTGAGAGAGAGATATTAAATAGTAGTATAATAATGGGTGGATTCCACTTTGTTGCTGTGGATGCTCTATGGGAATAGAATCTTCAATCATTGGGTTCGTTTGGGGATCGCTGCTCGGGACTGCTGTTGTGTCTGCTGTTGGAATTGTTAAGTTGTCTGCTCATGGTTTTGCGGTAGCTATTGGTTTGGTGTTTGGTAGGGCATTTACAGCGACTGTTAATACATATTTTAATTTATGAATAAAATATATTACTAATAGTACTATCTAATTTGTATGCATCGGTTAAATGATGTCCATTAATATTTATAAAGATCATATATACAATTAAATTAAAATTTACATATACATAACAAAAATAAACCTATTGGTTAACAAAATAATTTTAAAATTCACATTACGCCACCGGTTGTTATAAAGTGCACAACAAATTCAAAATTAATATGAATATATTATACATATATATAACATTGTAAAAAAAGTTAACAATAACCCGTACAAATATGATCACAAATTAAAAAATTGTAAATATTTTTATATGTCTTTGCACCGTAACACAATTATTTAGTCCGATTGCGTCGTAAAATTACCGGTAAATATCGCGATTTTGGGTGTTGTGGGTCAAGGATACACGTGTTTAGGATAAAAAAATAAAAAACTAAAGGATGAAGGTCTCATTTCCACACGCACATATAGGCTCAAGACAACTCATATTTTTTAATTTTATCCTGATATATTAAATTATGAATCAAGATATTTGTCACACTAATTCGGGCCATTTAGGTCGCGGAAAATTCACGGTAACCATATTTTCTCTTTAAGAATTAATATGTGAGATATATCACATTTTTGGATATATCAGTTTAGCAATACAATCCTTATGTGAAAAAACGACTATGTTGTATAAATTCGTTGTATAAAATAATTTTATGCGATGAACGATTTTTTAGGTTAAAACACGTGTAAGAAGGCAGAATGCACGGTTACGGTTATTCGAAGAGGCTTGAAGGGTAAAAAAACAAAATAAAAAAAATCTGCTGTCCCTTTTGTTACCGAATCGTGCGTGGCAAGTTTCCAATCCGCAATTTTGTACGCTTTGGTGTTTTTAAAAAGACACGCAAATGACGAAAACAAATGTCATCCCCTAGCTGGGGCCTGCAGGCCTCGTCATTAATGATCGTCATAAATAAGGCGTGTCAACTCCAAGTCATATCGTTCCTCTTGGGTTTAACAAAAAACGATTAAAAAAAATTACTAATAGGAAACAGTTACTTCTACAGGGCCCACTGACAGTGGTCACATTCGCCGCCAATTCCGTGGACGAAGATCGAGTATCTATTGTCACATGTTGCAATGTATCTTTGTTGTGATGATTTCCATTCCTATTTAGCAAATATGATCACATTAATAACTCACGTACAGTCATACAGTCCCTCACATAATTAAGCATATGTGGCAACCGATACTTACATACGATTAAACTTGTGATAACTAGTAAGCCAAAGATTTGAATAATAGAATAATTATAAATATTTGTATTTAAGTACAAATAACGAATTTCATGCGCACAACGTGACTAGATCACACTTTGGTATGACAACATAGTAGACTTTTATGACTAGATGGTGATACACTTCGACTATAAGTCCAGCACGGAAAGGGTTTGTACAACAAATGAGATACGGGTAGCTGCATCACATGAGGGATGTAGCTCATCACTGTCCGGTCGGGTAGTTCTAGAGGAGAGATATAGAATTCTGTTGTCGGCCCAAAAAGTGGAACTCATGAGTGACACGTGACTAGATCATGCTTTGGTATGACCAATGAGTAAATTGATATGATAAGATGGTGGCTGGTCATGTACTAAAAGGTTAACAGAGTAAAAGTTATCCTATATGACAAGTCATTTTCAATTGTTTCAAAAAAAAAGTCATTTTCAAAACCCGTAGGGGGTATTATATCCGTGGTAAAAATTGTAGTCGAAGATAATAATTCATACGCCATATTTATTATTTAGATAGCTAACGTTATTTCCAATATGTACTATAAATATATTAAAAAAATTGAATAATTATAAATATTTGTATTTATGTACAAATAACGAATTTCATGTGGACACCGCAACTAGATCACACTTTGGAATGACCACATAGTAGATTTTTATGACTACATGGTGATACACTTCGACTACAAGTCAAGCATCGAGAGGGTTTGGCAAAATATGAGATTTCGGGTAGCTGCATCACAGGACGGGAAAGTAGCTCATCACTGTGGGGTCAGGTAGCTCTATACAGTATAGAATTCTGTACTGCGGCCAAAAAAACTGGAAGTGATGAGTGACAGGTGACTAGATCATGCTTTGGTATGACCAAAGAGTACATTTTTATGATAAGATGGTGGCAGACCTCCGCAATTGGTCATGTATTAAAAGGTTGAGAGAGTAGTAGTTATCCTATACGACAAGTCATTTTTAAAACTCGTTGGGGGTATCATATCCGTGATAAAATTTGTAAAAGAAATTAATTCATACGTCATATTTATTTGTATTTAGCTAGCTAATGTTATTTCCGATACTGTATATATCATAGAATGCTCTGAATAATATAATAATTATAAATATTTGTATTTAAGTACAAATAACGAATTTCATGTCCACAACGTGACTACATCACACTTTGGTATGACCACATAGTAGATTTTTATGACTAGATGGTGATACACTTCGAATATAAGTCAACCATGGAGAGGGCTTGGTCAAAAAAGTTGGCAAAATATGAGAATTCGGGTAGCTGCATCACAGGACTGGAAAGCAGCTCATCACTGTGCGGTCAGGTAGCTCTATACAGTAAAATCACATGGCTCTAAGTCCTAAAACACAGATCTGAAGTGAGCAATATCATTCCCACCTTTTGCTCCATGATTCACAGTCAATTCATTACGTAAATACTCAGTGTGCACAAGACAAAACATATTGGTTCCCATAATTGAGTAGTTATAGATATTGCTGATATATTTAGAAAGACATAACTAACAACATAATCAACTTTCAAACTTAATCAATTCATAGGGGTATACCCAATGTTCTAAACAGACCTGTCTTCGGGCAAGCCATGTCAGGGTCAGGCATAGGCGTGAATATGGTGTTGTCGACAACTGTTGTGATAAAGGCTGTCCGGCTGATGAGTACATGATTGGTAGTTCTGTTTCATTTTCATTGTTAACAACATGCGTGCCTGTAATGAGCCTGTAAATGTCTGTTGTCTGGCAACTAAAAGTTGAGATCCTAGCAACGATATGTAATCGGACATGCAGTTGAGCTTAGTAGCAAATAAAACAGAACAAAACAAGATTACATACCTTGCTTAACGCAGTTGAGAACAGACTGACCACATCACGTTCTTTAGTGTCCAGTCAAGAGGTGGGTCTCCCCAAGATCATATGTTTGATCGACGGCTTTGAGCCTACAGTTGTTACATAGTCATGAATTTGGTTCTCATTACCAGTAGTTGCCGTTGTGTATAGGTAGCCACGTTAGTGCATATACCTGTAGGAGGATTGCTTCTGCATTATTCAGTTGTCTGAACAGATAGGGTCTACGTTCATTGTTCTCGTGCAGCAAAAATTTACAAAGATATCTCTTACGCAGTATCTCCATTTGTTTCTCCTGCATGGAAAACAGGGCATTGCAGATTAATAGTGTGGGGTAAGGTACTCAACAACAAGCCAAATAGATGAAATAATAATAAATGCAACGTCTCATAGGAAGATAGTCATCACGGGGCTCACACTGTCTTTCTGTAGACCGGGATACCATCGAGCCACATCACCCATGAATGTCTCCATATGTCGCAATGCAAATATACCACAGTCACTATGGGTATCCCGAGACTGCCAGGGCATTGTCATTTTTACGATCGTCGTTGTTCCTCTGGACATAAACTCACCGTGAACAACAGATACCGAAGATATGAAATGATTCACGGATTTGACCTAGTTTATCAGGACACAGGAACCACATGTGTTAACTGGGTATGTCAACGAAATTATTTGAAGTCATGATATGTAATTAAGAATCAGTAATCTTAGTTCGGGGTGCATACCAGTGTACGCATGACTTCTCCGTACTTGACATGCATGCCGAATCCATCGGCTGTTCTAGCCATATTGTCCAGCACAATGTTGCACTTTTTGTTATAGTCGAGCACCAACACATAGTAGTGCGAATGGGCGTGTACTGGTATGAATACCATATCGACATGCGTTATGTCCTTCGTCTCAAATCCCGCCCCGCTGAACTCATTGTACACTAGCCTTATTATACAAGCATCATCCTCATACGGTGCATTGTTGCCGACATTTCCATTTTTCATTCTCGCAAGGGCAGTGATAAAAACCTGGACAATCAGATTGTCAGATTATTTAAATTGTTGGTAGTAAGTGCGAGCCTCCTAAAAATCTACTATGAATGGAAGTACGCACGCTTACCGCTGTGGTGCAGAAAAAACGGTTAGGAGTTCCTTCATGTCTTCGTCGGTTCTCAAAGTTAAGCACCCTCGCATGTAAATCTATCATGCAGCTGTTAAATGCAGCTTTGGGCGCGAAACACAAGAAGGCTTCAACTGGAATCCTAGTATCACCTTCCAAGTAGAATGTGACACTACAATAACCAACTCATTACAACCACAACGCTGTCTTGCCGGCAATAATAACACTCAATTATAAAGAAGAGTATGGGTCGTAGAATACAAAACTCACGCCTTCTCACGGGTTGTATTTACAAGAATGTAGACAAGCTCTTCTGTCCTGTCAGGCAACGCCGCCGGGTCGACAGGTCCATGAGAGAACGGGGACGCATATGTCTTCATACACCCCATATTTTGAGACGAGGATGCATGAACACACGTTTCACCGATCACACCACTACCCACTGTCTCCGGTCCAGACTTGGTCACTTGTGTCATTTCCTCAGACGCCACTTTCTGCTTCTCTTTCAATTCCTTTTCAGCCAATCTGACTTTGTTTTTCTCTTCTTCTATCGCACGCTGCGCAGCATCCACATCCTTTTCCTTTTCCGACATTTCACTCCTCCACTTATCAAATTTATCACTCTCGCTTAAGCAATACGCCGTCCTAAAATTAATATACCTCAGCTCACTGTGCAACCTCTCTTTCACAATTCCGATGCTTTTCAGTAGGTCAGGCAATGTGGCCGTAGTCTCATCCAATTTTTTCATAATTTCGTAACTGCATTCTTCTACAACACCAACCATACACGTACTAAACTCCTCCGATAACACTTCAGTTTCATTTCTCTCTTCGGGTTCACGGGTGATGGTGTCCTCAACTGCCAACACACAATTATGATCATCAAATTGACCCTGTTCCGCATGACTTGTGATGGCTTTCTCTATTGCCATAACACATTTACGATCCTCCACATGATCTGGAGTCTGCAGTCATTTGCATTAGCGCGATTGTGATGAATCAAGGACATAGGTAAAACATGAATAGTATGTACAAACAGTGGTTGATAATTACCTCTCTGGTTGGAAACGCAGGACGCGGATTCACAATGACAAGAGGTCTGGTATTGACGATCCTGCCCGCTCCAAATTTTCCTACATCTCTCTCTCTGATTAGCCTGTCTTTGTACATGTCGTTGTTCCATTTGGATATCGACGGATAGCCGTACTGAACGTGACGGCCAAGAAGGGCCGTTTTGTCAAAATAGAACAGGTTAAGGAACAATAGAGAGCCGGTGAAGTTGTGGGTTTTGAATGTACTTTGATGGTACCTACGAACAGACTCTACCAACTTGTCAATTGTGTATCTACACCAGTTCAGCCTAGATTCATTTGACGGGTCTCGTATTAATGGCAGAATCTTGTCGTTGCACCTTAGGTCGCACTTGCCGCTGACGCATGTTGAGACAACAGCACATACAAAACTGGTCTTGAATAGATCTGTCGCTCCCATTGTCGACCATTTACTTATGAGATCTAGTGTTGTGGGTGTTTTACTTCCAAAGACAGCATCCCACCGTACCTTCCATTCCTTGAACTCATCAGACTTTGAGTTTATTGATGCTTCTGTGATCTCAACGCCACCGGGGGCAAACCCTAGTATGTCATGAACATCATCCTCTGTTACGTCAACTCTTGTGTTATCAGCAAGTATCAACTGACACCTACGCCAATCAAAATTTTTGCCAACCAACACCCCAGGCTGTAACAGATTGAATCCACCTCTAGATTCAAGAAATGAGCAAACCCAGTCTCTTGCAGGGCTGCGCGCTGTTCTGGTTGGAGACCATTGATGCCCCTTCTCAATGCAGCAATCGACATTTTGCTGGTGAAAGGTCGGTTTGTCTTTTTTTCTTGGCCACCACCAAGTCCGTTGTTGAATCTTCAATATCCTCGGCCCTGCGCTTGGTGGACGTTCCCTTGTTGCTTACACATTTGGAGGTTGTTGGTTCGTCCGCAGCGGACGATGGTAATTTAGCACTTGTTCCAGTGGAGTCAGGGCACGAGGGACGCACATCCTTCTTTCGCCTGCTTCGTTGACAGTGAAGATGGCAAAACCACGGTTATCACTACCTCAAAACGAATTAATCGCAACACGAATTAATCGCACATGCTTTACAACCACATCAGCGAGGGAGTCGGCGGATGTAAGTAGAACACAAAAACCAAGATCGTTGACAGTATTTGAATTCAAATCTATTCTGGATTTAGAAATTGTAAATTCTGAGGTAATTATGGAGGAGTAGCAGAACATGTACGAGGTAGATGGACGATTTGGATGCTCCTTTTTGATGAGCTCGGGTATATCTTCCATTTCCGCGCTATGATTACTACCGAGTTGAGGACGATGAACCGAAGAAGTTTTAGTTAATTGTTGGTCGGGGTCTCGAGGGCGCGCGGCACGCCAAGGTGTGTGTGTGTGGGGGGGGGTGTGATGCAGTCGAAGTCGAAATGGGGAACTGAGAGTTGACGTATCGGGGAAGGAACAGGACCAGAGAAAACAGCGGAGAAGTTGAAAGGAACATCAATGGATTCCCCGAAGGATTAAGGCCCCGTTCTGGACCAAGATGAAAGTGGTGGGTCCTAGTAGATCCCATTTTGGTAAGGAAAACGATAGGTGTAGCAGCGTTAGATTTACACGATGAAATAATCTAGTCCCTTAATTAGTGGGTCCCGCAAAGAAAATATTTTCATCTCCTACCAGCCACTGTGTTGAGAACGGAGTCACTTTCTTACTTATATAAGTACTTCGGAATCCTTCTTTGCTTTTTTTGAATCGCTTTTAATAAATTTTGCCTACATTAGCCCCTAAATTGGTCATTTTCTGACTGAACGTATTGGAATTCCAACTGTGCGTAATGAAATTTGGGGTCACCTCGTAATATGTCACAAATTGTGGGTAAATATAGTAATTTCTGAAAGATATTAAAGCAGGGGCAAAATGGTCATTTTCCGACTGTGCGAAGTGAAAACACGACTGTACGCTCAGTCATTTGAGTTGTTAATGTTCTGGGATTTAAAATGATGTGTGTCGAATAAGTTGTACCATTTACCCTCCAATTAGGGTTTTCATGTTAGTCATTTGAGGATTGTGGAATGCATTTCGGGCATCAGTTGTCGAAGTATGTAATTCCGAAGTAGAATCGCTTTTGAAGTCCTGAAAATATGTTTCAAAGATGACAATTAAATGTCTTTAAAAAAGACATTTTTTGAGCAATCTCTGATGACAAACCGATCTCGTTGTTCTTAAAAGAATTCACTAAATAGAATCCACGAGAATCATGATAAACTAAAGGGCTAACGCACCCACAATTAGCACTAAATCCTAGACTAATTCCTAACGCCACTGTTCATCCTCTCACTTCTCCTGTAAAAATGTATCAGATTTCTTCTTCTCCTCTACCATGTACCCCCCGATTAGGGTTTTCGTGTTAGTCATTTGAATTGTTAATTGTTCTGGGATTTAAAATGATGCGTGTGTCGAATAAGTTGTACCATTTACCCTCCAATTAGGGTTTTCATGTTAGTCATTTGAGGATTGTGGAATGCATTTTGGGCATCTGTTGTCGAAATGAATTAATTAGTGGAATCGGTGGAAATGATAGACAATGTTTGTGTATATGGAAAATCCCTGCTGTTTAAAACTAAAAAATCAACATTTACTGCACACTTTGAAGCCTTGATCTTCTTTAGTCTTTCCTCATCGCTCTTGCAGTCTAGTAGAAGATCGTCAACATGAAGTAGTTCATGTTTGTCGTCATCATTTACTGCACACTTTGAAGTCTTGATCTTTTTTAGTCTTTCCTCATCGCTCTTGCAGTCTAGTAGAAGATCGTCAATAGAACTATTGTTTTGAGCAATCTCCGACGACAAACCGATCTCGCTTTTGAAGTATTGAAAAAATGTTTCAAAGATGACATTTTTTGAGCAATCTCTGACGACAAACCGATCTCGCTTTTGAAGTATTGAAAATATGTTTCAAAGATGTATACATTTTCATTTGTTATAAAAAAAATATTTTTTGAGCAATTTCTAACGACAAACCGATCTCGCTTTTGAAGTATTGAAAATATGTTTCAAAGGTGTTTCAAAGATGTGTATATTTCCATTTGACATAAAAAAACACATTTTTTGAGCAATCTCCGACAACAAACCGATCTCGCTTTTGAAGTACTGAAAATATGTTTCAAAGATGACATTCTATGAGCAATCTCCGATGACAAACCGATCTCGCTTTTGAAGTATTGAAAATATGTTTCAAAGATGACATTCTTTGAGCATTCTCCGACGACAAACCGATCTCGCTTTTGAAGTATTGAAAATATGTTTCAAAGATGTATACATTTTCATTTGTTTTAAAAAAATTTTTTTGAACAATTTCTGACGACAAACCGATCTCGCTTTTGAAGTACTGAAAATGTGTTTCGAAGATGACATTCTTTGAGCATTCTCCGACGACAAACCGATCTCGCTTTTGAAGTATTGAAAAAATGTTTCAACGATGACATTTTTTGAGCAATTTTGATGATTGTCAAATAAATTCTTCTTTAATGGACATGAATTTAGTGGAATTGATAGGTAAGTTCGAACAAGACATCGATGATAGTTAATGTCGATACATCTAACTATTTAGATTGGTGTCCAATTCATCTGTTAATTAGAATAGAACATGCTTGATTATATTTACTATGGAATAAGAAGTTAATGATAGTTAATATTACTCATTGATAGGGAATTTTGATAATTTCAAATAGATTCTTCGTCAATGGACGTGAAATTGGTGGAAATGATAGAAACGTTCAATGAATTTCAAATAGGTTCTTCTTCAACGGACATGTAATTAGTGGTTGATAGGCAATTTCGAACAAGACGCGCACATACACGCACATACACACACACACACACGCACGCACGCACGCACGCACGCACGCACGCACGCACACACGCACGCACGCACACACACACGCACGCACGCACACACACACACACACGCGCGTACACACGCACGGGCGCACACATGCACGCGCGCACACACGCACATACACGCACACACACACACACACCACACGCACGCACACGCACGTGAACGCAGGCGAACACGCACACACACACACACACGCACGCACACTCGCACGCGCGCACACACGCACCCACGCACGGACGCACGCACGCACCCACGCACGCACGCGCGCACGCACGCAGTACACACACACACACACGCGCACACACGCACGCACACACGCGCACACAGCGCGCGCACACACACACACGCACACACGTACGCACACACACACACACGCACGCACACACACACGCACGCACGCACGCACTCGCAGACACGCACACACGCACACACGCACGCACACACACGCACACACACGCACACACACGCACACACATACACGCACATACACACGCACACACACACACGCACACACACGCACGCGCACACACACACACCCACACACACGCACACACACGCACGCGCACATACACGCACACACACACACACACACACCACACGCACGCACGCACGCACACGCGCAACACACGCACGCACAACACGCACACAACACACCACACCACACGCACGCACGCACGCACGCACACGCGCAAGCACACGCACGCGCACGCACGCGCACATACACGCACACACACACACACACAACACGCACGCACACGCACGCGCACGAACGCGCGCGCACACACACACACAAGCACGCACACACGCACGCGCGCACACAGCACGCCGCACACACGCAAGCACACACACACACACACACACACACACGCACGCACACACAAGGCGCCGGTAAATAGTGACGCGCGCCCGCGCGGTCTTCTTTACTGGCGTCGGCGCCGGCTCTTCCTTATCGGCTGGCGCCGAGTTCCGGTCTTAAAATTCCCATATCTTCTTCGTTATAGCTCCGTTTTTCGATCCGTTTGCGCCGACGCGTTCGTCTTTTCGTCTACTTTGTCATGGTATACTTTGCTGATAATTTTTATGATATATGTTTTGACTTATATAAGTACTTCGGAATCTTTCTTTGCTTTTTTCGAACCGCTTTTAATAAATTTTGCCTTCATTAGCCTAAATTGGTCATTTTCTGACTGAGCGTATTGGAATTCCGACTGTGCGTAATAAAATTTGGGGTCACCTCGTAATATGTTATAAATTGTGGTTAAGTATAGTAATTTATGAAAGATATTAAAGTACGGGCAAGATCGTAAAGTTTTTTAAAATTCCGACTGTACGAAGCGAAAACACGACTGAGCGTACGAGTTCAGTTTTTTTTTCATCTACCCTTTCTCCTCGCTCCATCTCCATCTATCTCGTAAGTATTTATTTATTATTTTTATACATAGCAGTTGTAATTAACTAACAATAAAAATATTAATGTGTTAATAAGTTATTATATACTTTTTTAAATAGTAAATAATTATGTGATTTAGTTACGGGCACACGCATGTATTTGACATTATTTATGCTGTAATAAAATATAACTATATTATACACCATGTATTAAAATATAATGCAGAAATATATGTAACATCTACTGAATACCACGAATAAATAAGGCTGTAGATTTCAAATTGCAAAATGTGTGTAATAACAAAATTATTTAATGTTTCTTTCAACACATTCTAAATGATTTTAAGTTATGGTTACGTGTTTTAAGTTTTATATTCTATTCTACAATAAATAGTTAGTAGAAAATTTTTATTGTTATTCATATTATTTCATTGGTGTCTTTCATATTTGTGTTCATGATTTCTTCTAGTACAGTCATGGGAATTATACATATTATTTTTGATCAGCTGGAACAACATGGGATTATTGATTTTGGCATTTTTTTTCCCCCACATTTTCGTTTCTCCTTTTTCGATATTTGTTACATAGGCTCACCTTCAACACATTCCACTTGAATTTGACCCGCTAGATTCATCAGTTAGTATGATACAAATAGGTTTGATTATTAATAAGTCCAAAAATATATACATTTTTATTTAATTTATTGTTTTTGAAATTCACCAGCATTTCAGTCCTACCTAATAATAAAAAATTAGCATTATTTTCCGACAAATGGGGAGAATGGATATTACTAAGTAGAACATAAAAAGATACAAACAAATATACTTATTAGAGAATGATTTATATATCTAGTTTTTAAACCATCCTTTTTGCTTGAATTTATCAAACATATATATTTATAAACAGATCTTTCCTAATATTATTCATATAAAGAGTTACAAGCATATTTAGTCTTAATTTTCTAAAAATTGTTGTAACTAACTGCACTACTATTAAGTAGGAGAAAGGAAAAAAGTAACAGGCGCGCATTACATAGTGGAGCAGGTTAATATACTGTACGTAACTAGTTTTAAATTTTTCATAAGTGTTTTTATTTTTATTTAAGTTCTGTACACTGACTAAATTATTTACGCTTTGGATCACACTTTTGTATGACAACAAAGTAGATTTCTATGACTAGATGTTGATACACTTCGACTATAAGTCAAGCATGGAGAGGGTTAGGCAAAATATTAGATTTCGGGTAGGTGCATGACATGACGGGAAAGTAGCTCATCACTGTCCGGTCGGGTAGCTCTAGACAGTATATAGAACTGATCTCTAATGACGGAAGCTCCGTTTTCCCCCGGTTCTCTCTCCTTTCTCTAGGGTTATCGCCTTCTCGGCGATTTTCCCCCTTTCTGTTTCCTTTTCTCTCCGGCTCCGATTGCTGCTTTGCCGTCGGTCCCCAGTGCTCTGGCTCCAGTTCTCCTCAGCGTTAGGCGTCTGCGGTTTTCCTGTCTTGTTTTCCCTGATTTGTGAGGAGCGTGTTGCTCATGGAGTTTCAAGCGTCAGAGTCGGACGATGTTCGCGTAACTGCTATCAAGAAGAGGAAGATTCGAAGCTTTCGAGGGTTTCGGGAGATTCCGAGGCAAGATATTGCTACGAAGGAGGTGGGGGATTCTGGTGCGGTTGATAAAAGACCGATGGTTTCCTACCGTGATGTGGTCGAGAAAGAACCCGCGATGGAAGGTGGTGAGTCTTCAGGCGATGAGATGTCAGATGTTGAGGTTGACGATGAAGAGTTGGAAGATGACCCATTATGCCCGAGGGTTACTCTTCCTTCGTCCGTAATGAAGAATATCAACAATAAGTGGAAGAAGACGCTGATAGTCAAGCTGCTTGGGAAGGGTTTCCCGACTCCAATCATGTATGAAAGGCTTATGCAGCGATGGCGGGTCAAAGGGAGGTTTGATATCTTTTCTTTAGGAAATGGGTATTTTTCGGTTGTTTTCGAAAATCTTGAAGATAGGAAATATGTGCTTTATGGGGGGCCTTGGATGGTTTCTGATCATTACCTAACTATTAGAAGATGGTCTAGAGATTTTGATGTGCATTCTGAAGCGCTTAAGAATCTTGATGTTTGGATCCGTTTTCCCGATTTGAAAGTCGAATATCTGGATGAAGAAGTTCTCTCGGCTATAGGAGGTTTGGTTGGTAGGGTTAGAAAGATTGAGCTGAGGAGGTCGAGTCTGGGTATTGCCTTTAATGGGCGGGTGTGTGTCAGCATTGACTTGGCTAAACCTCTGATTGGGAAATTTACTTTCAGGAAAGAAACTCAGAGAATTGTTTATGAGGGCATCCATCAATTATGTTTTCTATGTGGGCGTTTTGGTCATGTTCAGTCTAATTGTCCTTTGGCTGAGGATTCTGGTGCTCAAGTTAATGCAGGAGGGTATAAGATGGTTAGGAAACCAGTGGATGAAAAGCCGCAGGAGGTTTACAACTTTGGTGACTGGATGAAGGTTTCTAGGAGGAAGAAAGGGCCTCCCAAGAGAGATGCTGGCACTAGTTGGAAGAAAAAAGAGGAGGCTCAGCCAAATCCTCGACCGAAGCCCACAGTTCCAACTAAAGAGGCTCCTCCTTCTGTTGATGGTAAGAATTCCTTTGCTGCCCTGATTGAGATGGATCAGGAGCTGCTCTCTGAGGTCCGGAGGAATCTAGATGGTAGAGCGAGTAGTGGCCATATTACCCATGATGATTCCACTCATGGTATGGTTAGTGCGGATCAAGTCCCTGAAGGAGGAAGAGAGTCTGATGCTCATAGTCTCTATTCCAACCCTCTTAATTTCTTGGATCAGAATAATCAGAAGATGGATCCGGAAGAGCTCATGTCTCAAGATACTATCCTGGTGGAAGATACCCCGAGGGGAGAACAGGGAGTTATCCCTTAACTGTCCTTTCTGTGTCTTTTATCTGTGTCTTGCTCTATGAATTTGTCTCTTAAGATTTTATCTTGGAATGTTCGTGGTGCTTGTAAACCCAGTTTTTTGCCTACTGTGAGAAACTTAATCTCTGATCATTGCCCTGATATTATTATCTTTTTATGTGAACCTCGGGTTAGTGGTTGTAGAGCTGATGGTATCTGTCAGAAACTTGGATTTTCTCATAGTTGTAGAGTGGATGCTGTTGGTTTCAGTGGTGGCCTTTGGTTGTTTTGGAATGATTCTGTGACTATCTCTATTCTTGCGCAGGATACTCAGTTTATCCACTCTGTTATTTCAAAAAATAATGTTTGTTTTTTCTGCACCTTTGTTTATGCAAGCCCTCTTGATAATAATAGGATTTTACTCTGGCAGTCTCTGAATGAGATCAGGCCTAGTGGGGATCGGAACTGGATGTTAACGGGGGATTTTAATTCTATCCTGAACTTAGATGAGAAAAAGGGTGGTGTTAGAATTTTAAATAGAGGCAGTAGAGCTTTTAGGGATTGGTTTCAGTCCAATGGTTTCATTCAATCGCCGTCTAAAGGCAATAACTTCACTTGGACTAATGGATCGATTTTTGTTAAGTTAGACAGAACTCTAGTTTCTAGCGGCTGGTTTGATGCCTTTCCTAATTGCTGGAGTATTAATCTTCCTCGGACTGCTTCAGATCATTCCCCTGTCTTGACCTGCTGTAATCCTTCTTCCTCTGTTCTGCCTTCTGGTATTAAACCCTTTCGCTTTCAAGTTGCTTGGGCAACTCATCCTGATTATATGGAAACTATCAAGGAGAATTGGACTGAGGACAAGAGCTTGCTTCTTAATCTTTCTGATCTTAGTCTTGTTTTGAATAGTTGGAATAAAAGGGTTTTGGTAATGTTTTTGCTACTAAGAGGAGGCTCCTGGCTAGAATTGCTGGTATTCAGAAGCGGTTAGAGGTTAGGCAGATTCCTTTCCTGAAAAATCTTGAGGCTGAGCTGCTTCGTGACCTTGAGTTTGTCCTGTTGAGGGAGGAGTTAATCTGGTTTCAGAAATCTAGAGATCTGTGGGTTAAGTTTGGGGACAGAAATACTAGTTACTTTCATAGGAAGACTATGGTTTGGAGGGCTAGAAATAGAATCCTTTCCCCCCAGGACGCGAATGGCCAGACTATTGAAGGTGAGCAGAATCTTAGGCTGTTAGCGGCTGATTTTTTCAGGAACCTCTATTCTCAGGATTCTGAGATCATATGTGTCTCTAATTTCCATGCTTTCCCGCCCTTGAGTGAAGCCCATCTTAGTGAGTGCAGCAGTCTCCCTACTTTGGATGAAGTGGCTCAGGTAGTTAAATCCATGAGTAGCTTTAAAGCCCTGGGTCCTGATGGATTTCATGCGTGGTTTTTTAAGAAGCATTGGGACATCATTGAGCCTAAAACTTATGAATTTGTACTTGAGACTTTTTCCTCCTCTAGTTTCTCTAGAGAGCTGAATGAGACCCTTATCTGTTTGATCCCTAAAACTCTTTCCCCCTCTTCCTTGAGTCATTTTAGACCCATTGCTCTTTGTAATACCAGCTATAAGATCGTCTCGAAACTGTTAGCTATTAAAATCAAAGCCTTCCTTCCTGATATAGTTTTCCTTTACAAACCAGTTTCATCCCGGGTAGGTCTATTCAAGACAATCATGTCATTATGCAAGAAGTTATTCATTCTATGAGGAAAACCTCCTGCAAAGATGGTTGGATGGTCATGAAGATTGATCTTGAGAAAGCCTATGATAAGCTTTCATGGTCTTTCATCAGAAATACTTTACTTTGTCTGAACCTGCCTAGTAGCTTTATCGATCTAGTAATGTTCTGCATCGAATCCCCCTCTATGAGAATCCTTTGGAATGGTGGTCAGTCTGATAAATTCTCTCCCTCCCGGGGCATTCGGCAAGGGGACCCTATATCCCTCTATATTTTTGTTCTCTGCATGGAGAGGCTATCCCATATCATTCACAAGGCCAGTGAGAATAAAATTTGGATTCCTATTAAGCTGAGTAGGATTGGCCCTAAGCTTTCTCTTGTCTTTTTTGCTGATGACTTAATTTTAATGGGATCTGCTTCTGCCTCTAATGCCCTTTGTATGATGAATATTCTCAGGGATTTTTGTTATGCCTCTGGTGAGACAGTGAGTCACAGCAAGTCTAAACTTTTGTTTTCTAATAACGTTTCTGCTAGAAGAAAACTAGAGCTTAGCCGATCTTTAGGCATTCCTGTGGCTGATAATCTGGGGAAATACCTTGGGCTTAACCTGATCCATGGTCGCATGCAGGCTGATCACTTTAATTATCTTCTTGATAAGATCCAGAACAGATTAGCTGGCTGGAAAGCTAAATCCCTGTCATTTGCTGGCCGTATGACTCTTGTTAAATCTGTACTTAACTCTATTCCTGTTTTCAGTATGATGTCTCAGAAAGTCCCTAATGCTACTTGTTTGAAGATTGATAAATTGAGCAGGAACTTTCTCTGGAGCCACAATGATCATGAGAGGAAGCTGCACACCATTTCCTGGAACAGAATTTGTAGACCGAAGGAGGAGGGTGGTCTCGGTTTGAGGATCTCCTCTGCTATGAACAAGGCATGCCTAGCTAAATTGAGTTGGAGATTGCTCAATAACCAGGACAAGCTCTGGGCCAAGGTGCTCCTCAACAAGTATTCGGGAGCTGTTAGGAGGAACTCTTCCAGTACTTGGAAAAATGTATTGGACAGCTCTGTGGTTATTGATAAAGGTGCAAAATGGAAGCTAGGTAATGGTAAGAAGATCTTATTCTGGAAGGACACTTGGCTGTCTGATATCCCTTTGATAGATGTTTACAATCATAACACTAATGTGAACTGTGAGGCCACAGTTGATCAGATGTGGGAGCCTGGTAGAGGTTGGAAGTGGGAATTATTGGAGAATGTCTTGCCTCCACGGTTTCTGAATACCTTAGCTTATAAGGCAATTTTTGATGCTAATATGTCTGATTCTGTCACGTGGTCCAAGAATAGCTCAGGATCCTTTACTGTTGCTTCTGCTTATGAATTAATTACTGTTCCTGGTTTAAAATGTTCTTTCTGGAAGTATATTTGGAAGCTGAACACTCCAGAAAGGGTTAAATCATTTCTCCGGCTTGTTGCTTCCGGGGGTCTGAAAACCAAGGAGCTCCTTTTTTCTCGGGGGCTCGCTCAGGATGCCAGGTGTGCTGCTTGTGGGGAGTCTGAGGACACCCTTCACGTCCTGAAATCTTGTAAGATCAGTAAGAATGTATGGCACTTTCTTCTTAATCTTCTTCATATTCAGGGGAATAATGATCATAATTCTCTTCTTGAGTGGTTTGAATCGAACTTGCAGTGTAACACCCTTTATACCTAGATTTGGGATAGCCTTGTGGAAACAAATTCTTGCTATCACTTGTCATACACTTTGGTTTTGGAGGAACAGGAAATTTCATGAGCAGCTTCCTGCGGACAGTGATCTTCCAGGCCAGATGTTGCTAAGCAAGATTTGGGGCTATCTGAATCTCCCCAATCTCGTTGATCGTATTAATGTCAGCATTCTTCAATCTAAAGCACTAAGATCCTGGTTTCCCCCTCCTTACTCGTTTGGGGAACAGCTTCCAGCAGCAGACATTTCACAATTTTTAAAATCAGCAGGCTTCCACCAAACACTCAAAACCAGCAGCTGACAACTTCTGTAAAATCATCAGCAGACAGCTTCTCAATTTTCAGCAGCAGGATCTAATAATTGTCTCTGCTTTTTAAAACCATCAGCAGACGTTCCACCAAACACTAAAACTAACAGCTTATAGCTTCTACAAAAACCATCAGCAGACAGCTTCTCAATTTCCAGCAGCAGGACCCAACAGCAACCCCCAACAGCTGTCCCCAAACGAAGGGGCTGGCAGCGGCTGGTGGTGTTGGGCGTGATCACAATGGCACATGGCTGTTTGGCTTTACACATTTGCTTGGTGAGGTGGGCATCCTGGAAGCTGAAGTGTGGGGGATTTACGATGGATTGGCTCTCGCTAGAGATAGGCAACTTCTACAGTCATATTGAGTCCGACTCCCCGAAGCGGTTAATCTCATTAATCATGGCACTTCTTGTAATCATCCTCTGGAAAGTATTATAAAGGCTTGTAAAGAGATCTCTCTTGTTTTGTTCCTGTACTATCGTAGCTATTAGCAGGGAAGCAAACCTAGTAGCTGTGCCATAGCTAAAGTGGCACTCTCTTGTAAAAGGGGTTGTGTTGTGATAACCAACCCCCCCGCTGTATGTACTCATCTGCTATCTTCGGATCTTTCTTCTGATCCTCCTGGTTAATTAAATAAATCTCCTTTTGATCAAAAAAAAAATTATTTACGCTTTATAGGAAAAATACTACTACTGTTAAAAGGTTAAGAGAGTATAGTTATCCTATACGACAAGTCAAGCATTGTGAGGGTCTGGTGAAAAAAATTGGCTGGGAGGATTCGGGTAGCTACAGCACATCACGGGTAAGTAGCTCATAGCTGTCCGGTCGGGTAGCTATAAAGAAGTCTTCTATATGTTGGCCCAAAAACTGGAATATTGAGGGACGCGTGACTAGATCATACTTTGGTATGACTACAGAGTAAACTTTTATGATAAGCTGGTGGCAGACATCCGCTATTAGTCCGTATGAAAAGGGTCTGCAAAAAAATGTTTCAAAGGAGTAAACCAAGTAGCTGCATTAGATGACGGGAAGGTAGCTCGTTGGTGTGTAGTCGGGTAGCCGTGTACAGTATATAATTCTATATGTTGGCCAAATCCAATTTTGATGACTTGCTGGTGGTAAGTGATACTACGTTTAAGTAATATGCCGTTTTTGAAGTCTTATACTGTACTTGTTTAACAATAACGAATTTTAGAATATTTTTTACCATTATTGGTATTGTTTTATGGTATGTTTGGTATATTATGTTTATAATGTTTATGATCTGTTCCAGTATGTTGATGCACATGTATATATACAGTACATATATATTTATAATTATTTAATATATATATTGAGTATTTTTTGGATATTGTATAACTTCTTAACACCTGGATTAACATGGGAGTATTGATTTGGCTTTTCTTTCTCATGTTTATTTCTCAATTTTCCGTTCTCAGTTTTTCTATACTTCCTTATTTATATATTCTTACCTACTACTTAGGGTCACCTGCAAACACACCGATGTCCTAAGCCACCTCAATTTGGACCCCAACTGATGAGACTATTCATCAGTTACGATAAATAGTTTGATTTTAAAAGCCAAAAAAAATTTAATTTTGAATTGGAAAATTGTTTTTGAAATTCACCACCTTTTCACTACCTCCTGTAATAAAAATGTAGCATTATTTTCCTTAAGATGGTAGAATAAATTCTACCACTGACTAGAACATTAAAAGATACAAACAAATACTTATTACAGAATAGTTTTAGAAGAAATCTTATAGTAGTAGATTTGTTTAAGTAACCGTGTCATGTCATTTCAGTTTAATATCTGCAAGATGCTTTTATGGGGAAACGACGATTTTCTTGTCATGATGGGCAAAAATGTAGTAAATTCAAATTGAAATAGTATCACTTTTATTGGATTAGTAAGCGATCCATGTCAATTTAATGTCTGCACACTTTTGTCTGTTCGAGGCCGCCCTCTGCGTAGATATCACTGTTCCTGACCTTGCCTGTCAATTCACCGTCACTGAGGCGCCCCTTACTAAATGGAAGCAAACGAAACTACACGTGTACTAGTGCTATTGATTACTCTACAGTGGGGTGGGGGGGGGGGCACAGTTTTGGTCTTTGGGTTGGGCTGGTACATGGACCTGCATAAAAACTCTATTTTTTCATTCTTGCAAGCAATTAATATTATTCTTAATAATTAGTGTTAAATGTGAACAAATATTATGAAACTAGTGAAATAAAAAAAAGCACGCACACACAGGAAAATCACACAGAACTGGTTGAAAAATTATACTAACTATAACAAATATGTACAAACAAATACTTCTTACAGAATAGTTTGTAGAAGAAAACTTATAGATTTGTTTAAGAAACTTGTGTTTAGTGTTTTCTTATTTTATTTGTTAATAAAAAGTAAACATCTATATCTAAAACTAGTAGCTTAGTTAATTCGATTTCAAAATATATGTCTGCTAAATTCCATCGCACAAAGATGGTTTAAATACATGTATACTTTTATTAACAAATAAAATATAGATGTTTGGTATGTTTGTTAAGTCTATAAGTTTTTCTTCTAAAATCATTTGTAATAAGTACATTCGTCTATATCTTTTTATGTTGTACTGTGCATAAGTTCTTCCCATGTTCTTGAAAAAAGCGCTATTTTTATTATTAGTTAACAACTGAAAAGGTGGTGAATTTCAAAAACAACAAATTAAATTTTAAATGTATTTATTTCTTCAAGTAATTATTATCAAAAACTATTTACATCATAACTGATGAATCTAGAAATTAAATTATTAGGCAGGTTGCGGGTAAGATTCCGGTGGCTTAGAACATCGGTGTGTGCACGTGAACGCATGTAACAAATATAGAACCCAGGAGAATGGAAAATTGAGAAAGATAAGCCACATAGAAGATAATCCCATAGTAAGCTGGGTGTTAACATATACATATGCATATATATATATATATATATATATAAAACGCACAGCAAGCACGCACGCACGCACGCACGCAACACGCACGCACACATCCCGCACACACCACGCACGCACCCACGCACGATAAACGCACAGAAACACGCGCGCGCACACACGCGCGCGACGCACACACCACACGCACACACGCACGCACGCACGCACCACACACACACGCACACACACGCACGCACACACACACACAAACACACACACACGCAGACACGCACACGCACACGCACGCACACACACACACACACACACGCACACGCACACGACGCCGCGCGCACGCACAGTGCATGCACACGCACACGCACGCGCGCAGGCACGCACGCACACACGCACGCACGCACGCACCCACGCACGCAGAACCCACGCACGCACACACGCACGCACACACGCACACCCACGCACGCACACACGCACGCACACACGCACACACCACGCGGCGCGCACACACGCACAACACACACAAACACACGCACGCACGCACGCACGCACACACGCACGCACACACGCACGCACGCACAGGTTTTTTAACCAGACCCTCTCGACGTTTATAACCAACTAGTCATAAAAATGCACTATGTGGTCATACCACGGTATGATCTGGTCACGTTGTATAATCAGGTATGGAGAGCTAAACCATGAAATGATGGTGCTAATAATTTAGCAACTCTTCAAAGCATATACAATAATCCAAGAAAAATAGTTGATGTTGTTTGTAAATATATACTCGTAACTTTTACCTATTAACACTTTCACTCTTACCGCATTCGCATTATCAGTTGCTATGTATTAAAAAGTAGAATATGATAGAAAGGACTTGCTAAGTTGAGATAGATATTAGAGGGTGTACACATGCTGAACATGTATCATTTTGAAAATAATGAAAAACACCAATCTGTAGCCAATAGAACAGCGTAATAAACACCCTAAATGTATAGCATATACTAAAAATGGCTATGTAACTGATAAGAAATTCAATATGTTTTTTGAACAAGTTAACCAGCATTTATGGTATGATCAAATTAATTATTAAGGAGTTAGGTTGGAACAATAAAAATAAGATACTGAAAAGAAGTATTAATAGGCCACATCGCCTGAATTTGTATAAATTAGTAATATACCTGAAAAAATAGTTTTTATAAAAATCATAAATACAATTAAAGAATTGCCAGAAATGTCTATAAAATGTTGCCACATACTATTACTCCTTAAAAACAAATGGAAAAAAGACATCAGGTGGTTTAAGACATCAAAGAGTTGCCAGAAATGCCACTACTATTCATGAAACACAGATGTACAACACCACCTTCAGGACACCCCTGTTGGGGTTACTCTTTTGATTTTGTCAATCGGCTGTTGGACACGACATAAAACCCGACGAACTAGAGATATTCTTCTTCAAACTACCATTGCGTCGACTCTTGGTCAATGTTTTAATGCCACGACTCATGGAACTTAAAAACAAATTGCTGTATAATGACTCAAAAAGAGTATATTGTTGACAAGCTAGTGGACAAGTTGAACACTTTTTCCATGAAATATATTCGCACCGTACGAAGAGGACTACAAACTTGAAGTCAACACTGATTAGATAAATACGTACTATGATATTACTGAAAATGTGTCTACAACGCCCTGCTTATACTAAATTTATCCAGCCTATTAATGTCATTCCGCACTACCGAAGACCTCAGCCTTCCACCCCATCAGTCTTGTAATTATACTCCAAACCGTTCCACAAGCTGCTACAAATTTTTGCCCTTAGCTCCACCCCCTCCCTCAAGGCGTCCAACCCTGAATAACATGGCACACCAGATGAGTCGGGAAATACATAATGGTCTTTTTACAGCAACACATTAATCAAACATCAGATACTACAGCAATCTGCTGATCTAATTTTAGATGTAACAGTGCGTGAATACCTCAGCAGCCTCAGTTCATTTCGTATTGACCGTACAAATACATATTGTGCTCTCATGGTTGTCCTCAATAAGTTGTCCAAATGCAACGCCCTCACGCGGATATAATATAAAGACGACATTCGAATGGTCCCATAAATTTCCCTAGCGGATGTGGATGACATAATTTAAGGATGATTCAATCGTTACGATATATTATTGTTCAACGAACGCCATTTGACGTTGACTACATATGCTAAATGTATTATCATAATACCTGCGGCACCTTGGCCCTTCTGTGATTCTATTTCTGATTATAAATCAAGCCACCACATGCCTTCCTCTTCCTTGTACGGTAGGACTCGACAGCAGCTCTTCTCCAACATTTGAATCACCGGGGGGTAATGGTTTCTACGGCATGGTCCGGTAAACGGTCCATTAACCTAGCTAACCGCTGGTTCCATATAGCTATCTGAGCAATGCATTCACCTTGTGCTTCAATTGCCTGCGTATCAGGAAAATTATATTCAACGTCGCAAATTTTGAAACATACCACATGCAACGACGGTACCACAATTACCTCCGATATGGTCTTCGCAAATACTGCAACGTCACGAGATGGGCTGTCAGCATGAAGATTATCCATAAAACAGCCAGGTTTCGAGGACAATAAGCGCGGGTGACATGTACTGGTTGTGGGGTGTACGACCCGGCAACCGTGTATGTCACCTATTGATTGCAAACCCTGTAACTTCTTGGTCACAGCTTCTTTGGTCCACCTTCCACATGAGGGAAGAATATCACATGTGGTTTCATCGCCGACTAAAATGCAGTCAAGAAAATGTATCTGCATTAATGACAATATATGTCAAATAGTTTAAGAAAAAAAAAAGTTTCATCAAAAAATCAAGAAACATGACAAAGGCAACAGATCAATGAGGAATAACAGTTGCATGGGATGCACTAAGTGGTCGGTCTGGTTCTGTTTGGACTTACAAACAGAAAATGTATGTCCCCCCTGATCAATGGGCTGCCACCCTTTGAGCCGTTATCAGCATATCTGTCCAAACCGCTAATCAAAACATCCGACACATGCTGACACCAGTTGTAGCTTGTAACATGCTCAATGTCATACATGAACTCCGCGTAGTTAAGGTTTACCAGGCTAACTGACACAGGGGACAGCAGAACGCCCAGGGCGTACAGCACAAACATCTTCACGATGTTTTCAGGGTCTTGTGACCGCATGATGTTATCATACACATCTTTGACTGACGAAAACATGGCACTGCTGTGTGAAAGACCCAGCTCTTTGCCAAGTTTTTTAGCCAATCCAGTACCACACCCTTCCAACCTGATCGGCAATTTACCAGCCGGAAGACCGTAGACTCTCTTGAC